>JARHVA010000141.1:5887500-6487500 GCA_037957365.1 Torreya grandis
TTATGGTATGTATTTTAACTCTTTTTTATTTTTATTTTCCTCCTCCATATGGATTTGGAAAAACTAACCATGGGTGCTAAAGATGACTATCATAAGAGAGCTTACACTTAGCCACTAGAGTAGAGAACCTAAATAGCATGGAGCCTAAATACACCTGTACTTGCACCTTAGAAAAGAGTGCAATCTTGAAACTAGTGTTGGTGAGCTCAAAAGAAAATGAAAAATTGGGAATGATGGAAATGATCATAAAAATGTATAAGGAAGGATGGTATAGTGATATGTAGGTATGAAACATCAAAAATGGGAATTAAAGACATGAAGATAAATTGTTGTAGTTTTACCACAAGAGAATATGACTGATTCAAAGTGAGGAAAACCTTTACTCTCAACCATTGCCTTATATTTTTATGAAGACACCTAGCTAAGGTTGGAAGTAAAATCAATCTATGGAATAGAATTGTGGGTATTTTCTAGGAGGGCCTATTTGATTCCCTAGGTCTTACCATGACACTCACAAACTGAAAAGCCAAAATGCATGAGTAAGATATAAAAATAATAATAAAGACACAAAGGGTGATGTATTGAAAATAATGGATGACTATAAAAAAGATGAGCATTTATGAGGAAGACATGGTTATATTTCCTAAGTGCTACAATATAACCCATAAATTGAAAAACCAAGAGGTGTAAAATAGAAAAAAGACCTAAGGGCCAAAGATACGTATTAGGGCTAATGTGAAAGGAAACCTAAAGATGTGTAAATAGAAGAATGTTAAACTGAAAGAAGAGAGTTGAAGTAAGACTTGAAAGAAATGTTAGTCAACAAAATATGGAAAACTAACACTAATCATACAAGTAAAATTTATAAAAAAGGGAAAAAAATACATAAAATGAAACTAGGAATAGCATAAATTAAGCAATGTGATTCTTAAAAAACTAAGCATTAGTCAGTTCTTTGAATACACATCCTTCATTTATTTGCAATCTATATGTACAAAGTCTAAGGATGTATTTAACTAAGTAGGGACCCCACCACTTTTGGGCATACTTGCACTCTTTTTCATGGGTGTAATCTAGCTTCAATACTAAGTCTCCAACATCAAAAGTATAAATTTTGACTTTCTAGTTATGTTGTTTAGCTATGTGGTTTTTATATCAAAAATTATGTTGTAAAGCATTCATATGTCAATAATTAAGTATATTTAAGGCATGAAGACGATATTCATGAATATATTCATCAGGAATGATGTTTTGAAGAGAGATGCACGAAGAGGGTAACTCAACTTCTAATGGAAAATGGCTTCAAAGCTATAAACTAAAGATGAAGTTTTTCCAGTGGTAGTACAGATGCTAGTATGATAAGCCCGAAGTTTAGAGTATAACTTGAGATGTCAATATGAACAAGAATCCCTAATAGCATTTTTCAACATTTTATTGAGGATTTTTTTGGTATCGTTTGCATGGGCATTGCACTAAAGGTGATAGGGTGTTGAAAATTTGTATGTAATTTTGAATTTTCCACACAATTATTTCATATTTTTGTTTTTAAAATTCCCACCATTATCAAATATGATGGCATGAGGAATCCCAAAGTGATATATGATTTGATTGAGGATAAATTTTGATATAGTGATGTCAATGATGTTAACAAGGGTCATAGATTTTATCCACTTGGTAAAGTATTATGTGGTGGTGATGATGAAAACATGGTTGTCTTATGATTGAGGTAGTTTTCTAATGGGATCTAATCCCCACAAAGAGAACGGCCAAGGATATTCAAGTGTTTTAAGCTAGATTGAAATAGAATGTATCAAGTATTCATGCAGTTAACAACGATTACTCTTCTTTGTAAATGTGATGGCACATTTTTTGAATGTAGGCCATTAGTATCCCATTCATAGGCATTTAAGAGTTGTAGCATGTCCTCTATAATGCCCATCATAAATGCCCCTATAAACACCAAAATATGCACATGATGGTTTTGAATGTCATAACTCTCTTGGACCACTTCAAGACCCCTAGGGCCCCAACTTGATCTTTCGATTGGCAAACCTACCAAATGCTAGTCATCTTGACCTACTAACTTAACCAACATTTTTAACTCAATCTACTTTGACCCTCGACCACTAACGGTCACCTTAACTATCGATGGTCACCTTGACCATTAATGGTCAAGTTCCACCACCTAAAGTAAGTTAACTGACCCATCACTCTGACTTGATTTTCTATAACTAGATTGTCTAATTCGTGTGCGAGCCCATGCATATTGAAGTTAAAATTAGACATCAATTTGGACCCCTTTTTAACATCTCATTGCACCTCTCCTTCCTTTCTTATAGTAAGAGAGGAGCAAGAGGTGAAAAAATATCGATCCATGACTTCAAGAGCCTTTGCATCCAGAGTTTCTTTGCAGGTCACTTCTTCTAGTAATCCAATGATCCAACCATCATGTCAGAGAGCTGACTTGCCACTACCCCTCAACTAATAGCCAAGTACCGTTACTCTACTAGAATCATGCTAGACTCCATCAACGAGCCAACCACCTCAACCATTCATCCAACCAACCTCCGACAAGCTAAGTATTTGTTTTCAATATGCCAATTACCTTGTTTCCATTTCGCAATCAGCACAACATAAACCAATCTCCCAAAATTACCTTATGTGATCCCATCAATTTGACCTCTTATCAACCAAACCCAACACATAGTAATTATCGATGGTCATCCTGACCATCAACGGTCTGTCCAACCACTGACAATCATCTCAACCACCGATGGTCACCTCAACCACTAACGATCACACCAACCACTAACGGTCAATGTGATAGGAAATAATAGCAAGCTATTTCCACCCACCTACCCTCAACCAAATCTAACTTTATTTTCATCTGCCTGTTCACATACCCCTAACCTTTTTTTTGAACCACACTCGAACTATTTAGCATCAATATTGACTCGCTAATTGCTATATTAGCCATTTTAGTATATTTATTTATCAAGCATTTCTTGTATTCAATTTCAATACCTTTTGATTAATGATGAAAGTAATTTATCTTATATTTTATAAACTTAATCATTTAAAATGTGTGGATTGACATCCCTCGAGGAAGCTCTTGCTTTTGGGATCTAGCTAGCACTAGACGGCCCACCCAACTATCTATCTAACCAACCATTTGCTTTAGTGTTGTCTTATTTGCAGGTCATTCTTCCCCAATAAAAGAGGAACTCTTCACAATCATCTGATTCAACATATGCACAACCAAACAAGTTTTTCAACCACACCCATATCTAGTTTCTTCTTCCTGTCTTGGAATATAAGCTGAAATTCTCTACAACATTTTGGCACACGCGATGGGACCCTTGAGTCTCTATTTGGGTTTCTTTTGTTCACATCTACATGTTCTTCTCCCTATTCTCTACTCATAAACAAAATTAAAATTTATTTTGGGTTTAAAATCAAGTGCATAAATTGGTTGCTTGAAATTTTAGCTCACTAAGTTAAATTAAAGCAAAGTAATTTGATCGTAGGATCACTTGTATCACACACATAAACCAAACCACCTACATCAATCAAACATCTAAACAACTTGACATAAGGCCCGACTGGGATTTCATCACCTAGCGGTCACCTTACCCTATCCCAAAAATCCTACTTGGAGGTCATTACAAAGGGGAGAACCAACTCAGCTCTCTAATTAAGTATAAACTCTGGAAATCAGTATATATTAGCTAAGTAGTTGACACCCTTGTTATTATGGTGTGTGATGTTAGGGGGTAAGCTCCAATACTAAGCCACGTATTGATTTCTAATACAAAACCTTTTGAGAGCCTAAACACAACCTGAAACCAACCATAGACTTATTTTCTAATACCCACTCTACAATCACATTCTAGTCACAGAATTTATTATAAATCTTAAGGCATAAACCAAAAGAGACTAAAAATTACTTTAGGACTTAACATACTTTTCAGTGTGTGTTTGATTTCCTTGCTCATTTTCTTGTCTTCTCATTGACAAGGGGGAACTCGCATTGGACAACCCCAACGCTCCTCTGAACCAAGCCCTTGACATTTTTAGACAACCTTTTCCCAATCATGTACCTACCAAAAATAAGAGCAACAAAGCTGAGTCTTCTCATGATGCCTATACCATCAATATGGTTCTTGACACGCTCATTGTTGAAGAGCCTACCGCCCAATCTACCTGTTCTCCACCCTCTCCACTTATTGAGGTAGTGGAGTTACCTTATCTTCCTTTGGAGACCCAAACTGAGGAAGTAACATTTTCCCTTCCTCCACTTAGTGAGATAGTGGAGTCATCAACCCCTTCTTCAACTGACATACCAAAGCAAGCAACCATCACCACTTTACCTTCTCTTTCAATTACCGAATGATTCACTTCCCCTTTAGAGATCATTCCCAAGGAGGAAATGACTATATTTGTACCTCCCATAAAAAAAACACTCATACAAACCTTTCATTCTTTGATTAAGGAAAAGGATGAGGTCACCACTCCCTATTCTCAACCTATGGGTTTATCTTTTGAGCCCACTGTCCAACGAACAAGACCAGTCTGTAAACCATTCTCTAGGCTAGTTCAAAGATTAGAGTTTATATCCAAACCTAACATAGATCAAGCCACATTTTGGCAACAATTAAGGCTCCCTTACATCACCAAATAGGAACCTCCAACCACCTCTTTGATGAACCAATCGTCTACATCTATCATCTAGCCCGTTATCATATCAATTAAACCAATAAAAACCTCTACTAGCCCAACCATTTCTCAACCATCCAAAGCAACCAAATTCCAAACAACCAAATCATCCACTATTGCTTCAACCACACCAAACAAAACCCTTGGCATCTTCCCTATATGGAGCCTTAATCATCCAAACTTGAAACTAGAGCTAACCTCACCAAACCCACCAAACAAACACCAAACCAAATCAACCAAGAAGGTAAAACCAACAAAAGGCCAGAAAGCTAGAGTTTTTCCGCCATCAACCTTTCCCTCTATTTTGGGTCCTTATCCCTCTAACTCTATTAGGAATCCAACTTTTTCATCCAAAACCCAACCACCACGTTTGGTTACCCCATCACTTTTACTTTCTAACATGCCTATCTTTCTCAAGCCACCAATAACCATCCTAGCTACCTTGGCATCTCCTACCTCCAACTTATCAACTCTCTTATCTAATACAAAATCATCAATTAAGAACACCACCTTACCCAAGACATCTACCACCAAACCTATTTCTAAAAAGACTCCCATCTCACCAACCAAGGCCAAAACCTCTAAACAATCTCCACCTCTAGCCAAGTCTTACTCAACTATTTTCCAAAGGTTTCTCCAAGCCTCTTACTCAACCTTACCTCTTATAAGACCATTTAACCCACTAGGTCTAAAACCCGTATGGTATAATAACCACCAAGTATGTGCCTATCATATGACACTTGAGCATGGCATGGAGAACTGCAAAGCTCTCCAAACCATTATCCATCAGCTCTATGATGAGGATGATCTATTAATAGAGGACCCTCCCATGAACCCACTACCATTCCAACAAACAAAAACCACTACCTAATGTCTACCTACTCCCCCACCCTCACCTCAAAGTGATGGGGAACCAAATCAATCTCCTACCCCAACTCTTCCCTCCATCCATACTATCCATGTGGTCACATAATCACACACTCAACAAAAGGATAAGGGGAAGGCTAAAGTATCCGTCCCATGTACATACCCATTTTTCACCTCCCAACCAAATCGAAATCAAGCACCTTCACCTTAAACAAAACCCAAGGTATCTATCTTGGGCACCTCTCAATCTAACCCTTTTGAATCAATCAAGAGAAGGGTGCTCAATCAACTTCACCAAACCCTGACAAAGATGAGTCTATACGAGTTGATTTCTACCTCACCTCATCATCGCAAAGTAATGATAGAGGCATTGTAATCAATAGAGGTCCAATCTAAAGACCCTCAACCTCTAGTAGCCTTTGTTGGTGCTCTCCAAATTTCCAACCTTGTTACCTTCAAGGATTCAAAAATACCTTCTATTCACCCTAATGACATGGATCCCCCTCTTTTCATCAATGCCTACATCAACCAAACCCGCATAAAATGGGTTAAGATTAATTGGGGATCCATCATTAATATCATCTCCTCCCATGCCTATGATCAACTCAGACTACCAAACAATGTCATGTCCAAAACCTCGATTGGAAGGCAAATTCCAGTATAATGTTTGGTTGGGATGACCTTAGATCCACTATATCGGTTGTGTACCCTCTACCCTTCATCATTACATCAAATTTGAGTATGAAGGTTAGGTTGTCACTATATAAGTTGACCCAAGTCCCTTTTTACCATGCAACATGACTTATCGACACAATGACATCCTCTTACCTCCATCTAACACACCCTCATCAGCCAAAGACAAGCCCTCAACCACGAAGGATGAAGCCGCATCTCCTTTGACCAATGGGGCATCTACTAGATCATCAATCCTCTCAAACCAAATCCCCACCATCGACCACTTAGAATCCACATTCCAACATTTTTCACTTGGGGAATATCACCTTCTCACCCTTGATGCTTTCCCTACTCCTCAAGAGTATGGGAAACTTGTCCACCAACCTGGTTATGACCCTAACATTGGAACCATTGTCCTTTTCAGGCCTTCAAATTGTCAAACCCATTTCATCTATGGAGGACTTGACAAACCCATTGGTGATATTGTCACCTCCTTTTCACCTTGACAATTCACCTCTAGCTTGTCTTATCTAGACAAATCGGACTTTGCTAAAACATAACTCTACAGGTGTGCTTGGAAAGGATTTGGTCTCAGACGATATGATCACAGGCTGCATGAGTTGATTTCAATTGAAACCAGAAAGCCTCGTGAGAAATATGGCCTTGTCTTCATTCCACCCATAGAGAAAACCAAATTACCTACCACCACCATTGTTGAGGAAGACATCCCTTCCTCACCAACCTCTTCTCTACCTCAGTGTGAAGATGATGACATCATCCCACATAAATGTTTTTTAATCAACATGATCAGACTCAGACCCCTCACTTATCAAAAGGATGGGGCAATCATAACCATCCCTTTGACCCATCTTCAGATGATAGGAGATGACTCTCCTACCATTAATACCATTCAATGTCAGGATGATGATTCCATTCTCACCTATCTTGGTGCATTGAATTATTCCATCCACAAATCTCTTCCTCTTGAGACTTTGACCATGTTGAACAAATCCACTGTGGATATCAACTTCGGCACTTCGAATAACCCCTGCATTGTCAAAATTGGCCAATCACTGAATTCCAAGGAACTTCAAAACTTCCCCTCCTTGCAAGACCACATCATAGCATTCACTTGGTCTTATAGTGAAATGCCAGGAATTGACCCCTCTATATATACTCACAACATAGTCACCAATTGTGATGCCAAACCCGTTAGACAAAAATTTCAATAAATGCACCCTCACATAGCCCTTTTCATCAAAGAACTTCAACATCTCCTTTCTATAAATTTTATTCAACCCATTGACTATCCCTAATGGGTCTCAAATGTCTGGCCTATCACCAAATCCAAAAGGGGACAATGCATTTGTGTAAACTTTCATGACCTCAACCTTGCTTGCCCAAAAGATGACTTTCCTCTACCAAGCATCGACTAGCTAGTTGATCTTATAGTTAGCCACGAGATGTTATCTCTTATGGACAAATTCTTAGGTTACAATCATATCCTAATTGCCCCTGAAGATTAACACAAAATTGCCTTTATCACCCTATGGGGGACCTTCTTTTATAGAGACATGCCCTTTAGTCTAAAGAATGTTGGTGCAACTTACCAACGTTTCATGACTTATATCTTCCATGACCTTATCCACAAAATCTTCGACGACTATGTGGATGATATCCTTAGGGAATCCAAATATCGTAAGGATCAATTGGTTGTTCTCAAAATTATTTTTGAGAGACACATCCATTACCATGTCCGCCTTAACCCCAAGAAGTGCATTTTTGGGGTCTTATCAAGAAAACTCCTTAGCTTTATTATCTTCCTTCGGGAAATCAAAGTTGATCCTACCAAAATCAAAGCCATCCTTGACATGTTTCCTCTAATCAACCTCAAGCAACTCCATAGTTTTCAAGGGAAGCCCCAAGCCATTCATCACTTTATCTCTCAGCTCTGAGATTGATGCCAACCCTTCCATAACCTTCTAAAGAAGGATGTGTCTTTCAAGTAGAACAACGACTATCAAAATGCCTTTGATTCACTCAAAGAGTACTTTTTGTCCCCACTTATCCTCACCCCTCCCAAGGATGACCAACCTTTCTACCTTTATATCTCTACCACCAACCACTCTATAGGGGTAGTGCTTGCTCATTGGGATGAACAACACAAAGAGCAAGCCATCTACTACATTAGCCACATGCTTGTAGAGTATGAGACTCGGTACACCCATATCGAGAAACTTTTCCTAGCTCTAGTCTTCATGGCCACCAAAATTTGCCATTACCTTTTTAACCACAAAACATATGTCATTACCAATACCAACCCATTCAAATATATGCACTCCAAGCCATACCAAAACCAATGTGTGGCCTAGTGGCTCATGCTTTTAGCTGAGTTTAACCTTGAGTTTCTTTAGCAGAAGTCAATTAAAGGGGAAGTAATTGTTGACTAATTGGATGAATCACCTTTGGTAGACAACCAACCTCCTCCTCTTGAGTTCTTTGATGAGTCCATCATGACCCTTTATCAGGCAGACTTCACCTATCGAGTAACCATGATGGATCAAAGTGTCAGAATTATGGGGGAGCTAACATCATATTTATCTCCCTTCATGATGAACCTCTTCCTTTATCCTTCAAGCTAGATTTCAAATGTACCAACAATATGGCTGAGTACAAAGCCCTAGTCATAGGCCTTCAAACTGCATTAGCCTTGGAAGTCAGGATGATCAACATCTTTGGCGACTCTCAACTAGTGGTCAATCAAATCAATGGCTCTAACTAGTGTAAGAATGATGTTTTTTAGTAGTACAAATAACTAGTTGACAAACTCTTAACATCATTTTAACACTACCATATCCAATCAACCTTGTGGTCTACCAACAAGTTTACTGGTATTGTTGACCTATTTTGCCCACAAGCAAAATTTCGGTCACCTTCCTCCCCTGCTGTTTAGTGCCAGTCATTTTCGAGTTCAACAAGTTCAATATGTTTGGTTCATGGCCTGGTTCAAGTGTTTTGGTTGCTTCTGGTTCAAAGGGGTTCAATGTTTTGGTTCAAGCAAGCTTGGTTCAATGCTTGGGTTCAACGACAAAGTTCAAGCCGCTTGGTTCAACGTGGTGGTTCAAACAAATTTCATCGGCTTTTGCCTTTTGGCTCATCGGCGTGCTCATTTGAACCTTGAACCGTTGAACCAAATTTTGGTTCAACAGGTTCGGTTCAAGTGTCTGCCCTTGGCAGAAGGGCAGTTCAAGCAGTCAAAGTGCCCTTTTGGAGGGCGATCAGACACTAAAGACTTTTCAAAAGTTTTCGGGCACAGTCAAACAGTCAACGAAATCATTGGACATAATTTCTGCAGATATTTTGTCCACGAAAATACAAACACAAAGGGATACGTGCCGAGAAAATTCAAGGATGGAGAAGCACCCAAGAGAATGCCACGTGAACCCGACTGATGTGGCGATGGACCCGACGACGTCCCGGTGGATGTCAAAATTAACGAAGTGAAATAGCCGTTCCCTTTCAAACTGGTAGAGAGCTAACCGTGGAAAAGGAGCTCAAAATGTAGTGACCTACCAGAATGCTCGCCCAAGGGGCCAAATGAACTAGATGAGACAAAATTGATAAAAGACAAGAAGACATACACGAAATGAGTAAGCAGTTAAGTCCAAGTGGCGCCAAATTGAAGAAGTGACTCCAGTAGGTAAAATAGTTCCTTCGAATTGATCATGAGAAGATGCAATAGCTAAGTAATGTAACCGGTTTCTTCATTTTACATTTAATGGGTGGACAAACCGCGTTTTGACATTAAAAATGCGGACTTCGAGCAGACAAAGCACACGGCTCATTAATTTTTTGAGAAACTTGTTGAAGGGACGTGATGGCCACTTGTTGAAGGAACGTCACATGGGCTTCCTCATTTTCTCATATATATTCGATACTTGTCATTTTTGTAATCATCTTTTCATGATTTTAGCCAGGTGTAACCCTGATAAAATTTCACCTGAATCAAATAAAATGCAATTTTTTACCTCCATTTGGATAGATGTTTCAGAATATGCCTTGAGTGTTTGTCTGTGTCCAGTCATTGTTTCTTGATGCTCTCACAGATTCAACACCAGCAGACCTGTTATCTACAAGGCGCCATCTCTGCAGCTGAAAGGAGAAGAGCAGTATTTGAGAAGTGCAAAACAGAGGAAGTTGCTACATAAGTGTGCGTCTCACAGCACCTTTGGTGATCTCTTTCTTTTTTTGTATCTTCCATTAAGGCCTCCCTGCCAGTTTCCACCAGCTTGGTCCTTCTGCCAAATGTGTAGTGTATGTATGTGTTTGTCTAGTTTCAGTGTGAGTGTGTGAAGGTCGCCTTATTTTGGTGCATCACCTCTTTAGAGTAGGTTTGTTTTTCCTGTAATCTCTCTCTCTTTTCATCCCACCCCCCTTTATATCTATATATATGTGTTTTTCACTTGCTAAAAACAACACGATGCATCGAAGGGAGCTAGCCCTTATCTAGAGACTCTCTCCTCCAGCTTTGCCGGTCCCACAGGTGAGAGGAGAGTTTCCATGTTGCGAGGAGAAGGCAGGAGCTAGGCCTCCTTGCCCTGGGTGTAATTTCCTGTGTCAATAGGTACCATGGCTTCCCTTGCCTCTCAAATCCCATATGCTCCCTCTGACTCTAAGGTGTCTGTCATTATCCACAGACTTACCCAACCCTCTTAAGTTAAACCAGATTCTCCCACCATCTTCAATGTCGAAGAGACCCAACCCGATCTTTGGTATCAACAAACCCTCAACTATTTCCAACCTTGCCATCGTTCCTTTCGATATTTTAATGAATGCTCATAGAGAATTTATCCAAAGTACCTCACGTTATACCATTATGGGGGGAATTATTTATAAATGTAGATTTCATAGTCTCCTCTTCGGTTGCCTACATAGTAACGAAGACTCTCATGTTATCAAGGAAATGCACGATGGGATTTATGGGGGACACTTTAGTGGCCTAGCCATCGCTAAACGCATCCTTCAGCTTGGCTACTACTAGTCTACCCTTAACAAAGACTGTTATGATTATGTGAAAAAGTATGTTAAGTGTCAACAACATGTCAATTTGCATCATGCACCTAGCCATAGTCTTCATGTATCCACTAATTTATGTCCCTTCTCACAATGGGGTCTAGACCTTATTGGTGAAATTAACACCCATTCTTTACAATGAAATCTCTATAATCACTGTGACTCAATATTTTACCAAATGGGTAGAGTCTATCCCTCTAGTCTCAACCAAAGCATAAAATATTATTGACTTCATCAATCATCACATCATCTGTAGCTTCAATGTTCCTCACAAAATCATCACCAAAAATGGTAAATCTTTTAAAAATAAACAAGTTCAGGGTCTTAGTGACACATTCGATATCAAGTTAAGTTTCTCATTGCCCTATTTCCATCAAGTAAATGGTCAATTGGAATCCTCTAACAAAACTCTTAACAACATGCTAACTAAAATGGTCAATACATCTGGCCAAGATTGGCATTTGCACATCCCTTTCGCCTTATGGGCATATCATACTATCATTCGAAGCCCTACAAGTGCTACACCATTTTCCATTGTGTTTGGAGCAGAGGTCATCTTGTCTCTCAAGGTCCAAAGTCCTTCTCTTCGCATATCCTTACAAGATCTCATTTTTGAAGACAACTATCATCAATATCATTTAGCCCAGCTTGAGCTAATTGACGAACATCATTTAACCTCCCTCGCCCATTTTCATGTCTATCAATAGTGTGTCAAATGTGCTTATAACAAACACATTATCATGCAAAAATTCAACATCAGAGACCTCATCTTAAAATAAAACCAACATGTCACCAATATAGAGAGAAGCAAGCGGGGCAAGTTTGCTTTCAATTGGCTTGGACCTTACATCAAAATCCACAAGTATGGATCAAGAGCTTATCGATTATCCTCTCTTGAGGGGAACCCAGATCCTGAACCCCTCAATGCTCCACATCTATGCCCTTTCTTTTGTTAAAAAGGATCAAATGCACATTTTTCCTAACTTAAGCTCATGCCTTGATTTCAAACCACATTCATCTCCCTATTTTAGAGGAAAGTGATTAAAACTGAATCATGTGATTATCTATCACAATCATATCCTAATCTTGAACAATGGATACCATGATTCTACCCATGGCATGATTCTCATGGTACTTTCCACCCCTTTTCACAAGATGGATTTCCATGGTCATTGTCACCTAAACCTCTTTACACCTCATCAACATTCTTGTGATTTTAGATTTGCTTTCATAAAGGTCAATCTTTAATCCTATATAAGTAAGTCTATGTCAATTCAAATCAAATTCAAAAGCAAATTCATAACCAAAAACAATCATGAGTCAGCCCCAGCATTCCTAGAATGCTCCCTCGAATGACAGCTATTAAAAACACATTCGCTGAGTAAAGCATTTGTTAAAGAAATCAATTTCTTGTAAGCTTCTCACATCGATCAGCATCCCCAAACCCTCCCAAGCAACAACAAAATAAGCCAAAGATCCATTATCAAGCAAACATAAAAACAAAGGAATTTTTCAAGCCACAATTGGTTCTCATAAGTAATGATTTTGAAAGCCACAATTGGCTCTCATGAGTAGACTTCCTGTATTGATCAGTTTACACTTTATATCACATAAACTTATTTATAATAACTCTTTGGTAACCTTTAGAAGATGCATGCTAGTCTCATAAGAAGTTTCCATTTTCATCCATCTCCCCTTTGTACACTATAAGCAAGGGACTGCGAGCTCACTTGACATAATATGATCATGACAATCTTTAACCAACTCACTAATGCTAATGCAAAGCATTCGAAGGGCTCATGTTCCTTAAACCAATCCAAATTTGGGTTTTGTATTATTCCTTGCCAAAGAAGGATCATCATGCCCTCTTATTATGCTGTCATGATTGGTTGATATATTCATTAAGATGTTTGTCTCTTGATTATATTCTTTTTTCTCATATCTAGTGTTATTATTCAACATACTTTATGTGATTTATCTTAAGAAAAATAACCATAATCATAACATCATATCAACATGTATCATAAGCAAAATCACACATCATTAACATATCCATCATCATATCATGATCATAGCATCCATGTGAAAATAAATAAAAAACCATTTTTACCACATGTCTAAATCTAAGTACGAAAGCATATACTCATTAAATTTTAGCATGAACACCATTATCACATCAATAACGTATGAACATACAAACAAAATGCATCTCATTAGATGCCTAGCTAAGTGAGTCTACATCAGTATCCATATCCATAACATAAGCATAATTAATATAACATCATCAATGATCAAACACAACTATAATCAACATCATAAGCATAAAGCATCAAATCAAAAACCATGAATGATAAGTAATAAACAAGGATCATATTTATAAATTGTAAGTATATCATCCATAACATCATAATTTATACCTTAATATACATGTCTCTCTCTCAAAATGTACATATCACCGCATCAACTTGCAAGCTGGTATCAAAATGATATGCAACAAAATATAATATCCCATAACTATATCATGACTATGCCCCTGGGGCACCACTATTTCCTAGTGTACCATTGCCTCCTGGTGCCTAAATTCTTGAGGTCCCCACCTATTCACCTACAGAAACAATCCATTAACCTGGTGTCACCATGCTATCACCACCTACCAAACTAGATCTATACTCACCCCATCATGGCTCATCCAGATAACGTCTCAAGACTATGGCCTCGTAGTAGTGTAGCTCTTCCACTATGGCTAGATAACATGTCATAGGGATAGTGTTTGATAGTCTTGTAAATGTTGCATCTCCTCCTCTAGTTTGTCTTAGGGAGTCTCTCTCCTAGGTAACCAAGGCTAGTGTAGCTCTAGCCTGGTCCTTCTCACTCGTAATCATAAGTATCTGACCTTGTGTTGTAGCCAGTTGACCCTATAAAGCTACCACCTGAGCTTGTGTTGTAGCTATCACCCTCTTACTTGTGCACCTAGGGTATCCCCCTATACTTATACCTATCGACCTCTACCATTTGGGTCAACATTCATAGGCTACCTACCACCATCATTGCCAACAAAATTTTTTGTCGCATACAGTGCCTAGTACCATGCAAGCTAGCCATCTACAAAGCCTGCATTGTCTATCTCGACTATAGCTGACAACTCCTTGTGATTAAGTAATGTCTAGACTTGATGTGGTTTAGGTAGTAGGATCTCAACATCCTCTCACCTATACCTCAAGAATGGACCTAGAATCCCTTGTACCAAGCCATACTATCTCTGCACCCTATCAAATAGGATAAGCTCTACCTCCGTATCCCACCTATCGAGGATCCACCTATAACTATACAAAGATAATGTGTGTCTCCTATATCTAACCCACTCTAAAAACTTGATGTATGGCCTCTAGATCACATGACCAATAACTAATGCCTCTAGTGTATCTATGAACCAATCAATGTCATACACCCCTCCACCCGATATTGACAGAGAAAAATCATCCCTCCACCTCATGAATCTAACTATGGGGTCCATCTAGGCATAACCCTCCCATAAAAGTGCCATCATTTGTAGAACCTGGATGTGCTCATATGCCTAGTGGTGTAGCATGAACCCAAAACTGATGCCATGTCTCTTATGAGATTTTAAACCCCACAACTCCCTATATATCTGGAATAGAAGCACAGGAACCCAACTAAACATTGTACGACCTATCAACATCTCAATCAAAACCCCCAATATTAGATAAGGAAACCTCCCACTACTTGAATCTAGAATAACAAAACAAGATACTATGATCATCATCATTAGTAGTAGTCTCCTCTCAACCCTTGCCCTCTGATAGAGCGAAGTGTAGCTAAATCCTCTAGCATTCCATCTAAAAATATCATGGTCATCTCCATATAGTAGTTCTAAGAGATCATCTATCTCCTCCTGCTCGATGTGATAAATCAGCTCACCCTGAATCCATGGCCATGTAATCTTGTGCATGTCCTTTGGCAAGATTGTCATCTCACTAGTGGGTAAAAGAAAAGTGTTTATGGCTGGATCCCATCTCTCAATGAGGGCCATGATCATCACCACATCTCACAACACATGATAATAGTATAACATCACTCTAAGACCAACCTCATCCATATGCACCTAGTCATTGGCAGTGATCCCTCAGTGAATCTCAGTGAAGATCTGAGGTACTCGATCTCACATCTATATCTGCTCTCGTGTTTGCAAATGTTCGAAAGCAAATTACTTAGTTCCCTATACTATTCTGCCTTCAAACTTTGCATCTTAACCTCTCTTATCTACCCTTAACCCTTAAACCATAATCTATCACCCTACACCCTAATTAACAAGTATTTAACCATTACCCCTTGACCTCATCCATCACTATAACCTTAAGACTACTACCTAATGTTTTAACCTTGACACCCCATTCAACAAACTTTAAAACATTCAAATATTCAAAAATATTAAACAAATTAACTTCACTTTCTACCACAACACTTTGCCACTGGGTTGATTGTCATCGGTCACTATGAACATTGACGGTTAGGCAACCATTCTATTGATGGTTGTCAATCACCGATGATTGGGATGATCGTCGATGGTCATTATGCGAGACTGCCAGTGGAAATCTCCCAAACCCTACCTATCGAAATGCTACCTACACACCTAAATCCATTAGCTAATTTCCCTAACTTTGTCCTCTACCCTACACCCAACCTACCTACCCTCCCAATTTCAATTTTCAACCTCAAATTTCAACAGTAATAATGTAAAACCTAAAACTAGGTCAAAACCCACAACTCACCCAATAAGACAATACCAAAAGAACCAAACTCAAATGTAATGCCAAATCAAAGTTAATATATCAAATTAATATAACCCCAACCTCATTCCTTGATAGTTATCAATGAAGAATCCTAGGACCCACTGCCCAACCTCATCTATGTCTACCCTACATCCTTTCCAATCCATTCAGTCCACTCAATCAATCCAACTCAGCAACCCACCCACTAGCAGTCACTGTTAGAGCTTTTGCATAAAATACCAAGCAAGTCAAAGCAGTCAAAATCACAAATGAATGAAAATGACTCATTGAGTCACTTTTGTTTTTAACCTTTTAGGGTTTGTACCATGGTTGTCGATGATCAGGGTAACTACCGACAATTAACCCTAAGGCCCCTGACCACTGACTGTCAGGCTCTTGGAAAATTTTCAACCAACCAACTTTTCAAACTCCTTTTGGCATGAACATCACATGCCCAACCATGGAGGCTACCTTTTATGCCTACCATACCAACCACCTCGTCACCTCACCATTGGTCCATTTTGGCCCAACTCATGTGCATTTTGAGATGATCTTGATTGGTCTTTTTTATCACAATGATAAAAATTGCCATGTTGACCAATAATTTAACTTGTGTTACCTTGTGCACACCTGACAAACTTATGTCTTCTTGAGAGCACTTCTTACCTCAGATACCCACAACTTCACCTACCAATTTATGTTTTCCTCAGGAGCACTTCCTACTTTGAATACCCACCGAAACATAGATATTGCCTAGAAGACTTGCATTTATAAGTATTCACAATCACCACACCTAAATGTGATCACACGGTTCACTTGTCACTTGTCCTTCTATCACCGACCTTAATTTTTACCAACTATGAAAACCTAGTCAATGCATGATCTTGGCTATCATACTTTTATCGCACTTTGTGCACATGTTTGTGCTTCAGTACGCCAACCTATCAACCACATTCATCTTCACCTTCACCACTTATCAAACATGCACCCAATTTTATTTCACCTCATCGACTCCTAGTTTGAGAGGGAACACCTCCTCCCATACTTAGGGCAACCAAACCTTCGACCCAATTTTCATTTTTATTTTATATTTTGTTGATAAAAACTACATAACAAAAAGGGGTAAAATGTAGACACCAAAAATATGCACATGACGGTTTCAAATATCGTAACTCCCCTGGACCACTTTAGGACCCCTAGGGCTCAAACTCGACCTTTCAATTGACAAACATACCAAATGCTAGTCAATTTGACCTACTAACTTAACCCACCTTTTTAACTCAACCTACCTTGACCCTCGACCATTGATGGTCACCTTAACTGTTGATGATCACCCTGATCGTCAACAGTCATGTTCCATCACCTAAACCAACTTAATTGACCCATCATTCCAACTTACTTTTCTACAATTAGATTGTATAATTCATGTGTGAGCCCATGCATGTCTAAGTTAAAATTAAAAATAAGTTGGACCCCTTTTTAATGTCTTGTTGGACCTCCCCTTCCTTGCCTGGAAGAAGAGAAGAGCAAGAGGTGAAAAAAGGATCAATCCATGACTTCAAGAGCCTTTACATCCATAGTTTTTTTGCAAGTCACTTCTTCCTACAATCCAACGATCCTACCATCATGCTAGAGATCCAAATTTTTTCTTCCCCTTATCTAACAGCCAAGTACTGTTACTCTATCAGAATCGTGCTAGACTCCATCGATGAGCCAACTACCTCAACCATTCATCCAACCAACCTCTGGCAACCTAAGTATTTATTTTCAATCTGCCAATTACTTTGTTTTCATTTCATAATCAGCACAACATAAACCAATATCTCAAAATTACCTTCTATGATCTCATTAATTTGACCTCTTATCAACCAAGCACAGCACATAGTAACCACCGATGGTCACCCTGACCGTCAATAGTCTGTCCAATCACTGGTGGTCATCTCAATTGTTGATGGTGACCTCAATCATCGATGGTCACTGTGGTAGGAAATAATAACAAGCTATTTCCACCCACCTACCATCAATCATATCTAACTTTCTTTTCATCTATCTGTTCACAGACCCCAACCTATTTTTTCTAAACTACACCTAAACTATTTAGCATTAGTATTGACCTGCTTATTGTTATATTAGTCATTTTAGTCTATTTCTTTATCAAGCATTTGTTTATTTAATTTGAATACCTTTTGATTATTGATGCATGTACTTTATCTTCTATTTTTTAAACTTAATCATTTAAAATATGTGGATTGACAACCCCCAAGGAAGCTCTTGCTTTTGGAGTCTAGCTAGTGCTAGGCAATCCACCCAACTATCTATCTAACCAATTATTTGCTTTAGTGTTATCTTATTTTTAGACCATTCCTCCCTAGTAAAAGAGGATATCTTTACAATCATCTGATTCAATGTGCGCACAACCAAACAAGTTTTTCAACCACACCTGTATCTAATTTCTTTCTTCTTTCTCTCTTGGAATATAAGCTAAACTTCTCTGAAATAGCCCTCATGTACTTGTTGACCAAATTTATCCTTATTACAATTTGTTCAACCATTTTCATGGAGAGTCGAACAACAGTTACAAGAACAGGGCATTTTAGAGGTCCAAAATTGCAAGTCAAGGAGGCTAAAGTGTTTTGGCTCCATTGTAGTGTATGTCGGGTTATCCATAAGTCAAGTCTTGGTTCCTCGTAAACCTAAATTACATTATCAAGACCAAGTCAGGGTCTCTGAACGACTCAACTTATACAAGTTTCATGAGTAGAAGTAATCCCAGTTTATGAACCTGAATTACTCCTTCCAATGCTTTACAGGTTTTCAATGATGTATGACTTTGGGTTTTCCAAGGAGCAAGTGTTATGAGTTTTACAAGCAAAAGTAATCAAAAAAATTGAAATGGTCTTGATAATCTTTCCCCCCCAAGTGTCCTGTCAGACTTTTCTGAAGGGCACTTTGTTAGCCCAAGTGTCCCTTGAAATTTTTTTGAGGGGCACTTTTTTTTCGCAAGTGACCCTTTGGACTTTTTCAGAGGGCACTTTTCTTCCCAAGTGACCATTCAAAAAAGTTTTGAAGGGCATTTTTTAGCCCAAGTGTCCCTTCAAACTTTTTTGAAGGGCACTTTTCTTCCCAAGTGACCCCTTGGACTTTTCTGAAGGGCTCTTTGACTTTGGAAATGTCCTTCAGAAAAGTTTTAAATGTCCATTTGCTTTGGAAATGCCCTTCAATTTTTTTTGAAGGGGCCCTGTGCCTTCCCCAAGTGTGCTTCAAAACTTTTCTAAAGGATATTTTCCCAAGTGTCCTTCGGGAAAAGTTTCCGAAGGATCTAGCCATTGCCTTTCGGGTAAAATCTCCAAAATAATTCTTTCAGACAAATTGTCTGAAGGAATTACTTCAGGAAAATTGCTTGAAATAATAAACCTGACCTGATGGATCTTTATGACGTGCCACACGACGTCAAGTTTTAATACAACTAACTAGTTGTTGGGTTGCAAAGATGACATACTGTAGGACGTCAAATTTAGGTTGGCCAACTAGCCGTTGGGATTCAAAGGCATGACATGCCATAGGATGTCAAATTTAGGGTTGCCAACTAGCCATTAAGATTCAAAGATGACGTGTTGTAGGACATCAAATTCATGCCTAAAGTCTTCAAGCAAGGAGTAAAGCCATTCAAAGAACCCGACATGGTCTTAAGCAAAGATAGTACAAATCGGGTTTCTCAAAGAGCTTTGCTTATGACTTTTACTAGTAAAAGTAATCAACAAGCTCAAAAAGGAAGAGATAATGCTTTGTGGGTTTTTAAAAGAGCTTTGCTTATGACTTTTACAAGTAAAATCAATCGAAGAAACCGAAGAAGCAAGTAGAAGTAAAGTCACTTGGAAAACTTGAATGGGTTTAGAGTGCAAAATGTGGGAGCTCTCAGGAAGAATTTAAGATTCCTAGAAGTGATTCGAGCCATTTTTTATGGATGGTCATCTCACCATAAATTTTGTAGTGATCTTGTTCATTTCAAGAAGGCGAATCAAAGAGAAGGACAAACTCCAACTAAATGAGAGAACAACTAGAATCAATTTCACCAAGATGGTGACTGTAAACTATTTTGGAGGCTTTTATTTTGGTGCCCGAGAGCTCTCTCTTCTCTCCCTTTTTTGCTATAAATAAGACCCTTGAGCTCTTGTTTTATCATCCACAGATAATATGACGAAGCCTTGTTAGAATGTTTTGCCATTTTCTTGCCTTTGAGCAAAGAAGCATAAGTTTATTTTCTTTCTAAGTTCTAGACATTTGCTTGGGCATGCAAGAGACAGAAAATGACAAGTGATGTTTTATCCTTCTGTTCTCTATCCTTCATGTTTTTGAGCAAATATTTGATCCAATAGGTCATGGAAAGTGCATTCTAGTTGTATGAGATTTTCTACATGTGTAAACTTTTTTTTGGACTATACAGGTTGTCTTTTCCAGTTATTTACCTTGTGTGATCACTTTAAATTTTCTCTACATTGAAATACTTATGTTTGAATCTCCTAGAGCTTGAATTATAGACTATATTTTTCTATATTGTGCATAAGTATAAGGCATACATGTGGATAATAATTCTTGGTGTATCACCATCTTAGACTAGGCTTTTCATTTATGCAAACTTCTAACTCTTTTCATTCATACAAATTGGTTCATCAATCTTATTGCACAAATGTTAATACAGGGAGCTAGCCCTTTCAACCTAGAGGTTCATTCCCACTTATAGGCACTCCCATGGGCCTAGAAATGTCCCACTATTACCCAAATCTAGAGGAGGCCTAAACAACCCTCTTCTATGGTGCAAGATTTGGAGACGATAGTTCTGGCACATTCAATGGGACCTAAATTATTACTAAATCAAGGTGAATGCTGGTCTTGACAGGCCCCTAACCCAACATTTCATGACTCTAAACGGGTGTGAATCCCTAGTTCTAGACCAAGTTTTATACATTATCATACACGGTCCTCACAAGATCCTTAAGATTTTTTGACCAAGCCCCTTCAACTGAAGCTTTTCCTGAAGAACAACACCCTGAACCACTCCTAGCCGTATTAAATCCTTGGCAAGGACATTTTGGGGAAGAAGCAGAAGAGGTTGAAGAAGTTCAAAGAGAGGAGGAAGTTGAAGAATAAGAAGAAATAGAGGATCATAGAGGAAGAAGAGAAATGGGAGAAAGGGGAGAGATAAATAAATATCAACCTTTCTGTGCTTTTAATACCCAAAACCCAATAGAGCTTCCTGCATATGACCCCATCCCTTCAAATACTACCAAGAATCTTCCTAGTTTCAATGGGGAGGGTCCTATTACCCCATTTCAACATATTAGAGACATCTCTAATTTTTGCAATTTCTATAATGTTTTGGAGACCTATTGGTGACAAGATTCAAAAATAAGAGTGATCACGCTTCCCTAATACATCGGCTGAATGTAATAAGAAGAGGTCCAAATGAATCCATAGGAGATTTCAATGAGAGATTTCAAAAAGCATGGTATAGATTGCCACCAATCATGAGACATCCTAGTTTTGTGTTCCCAACATACCTCAAAGGGATTGGTACTGATGTTATTTTTATGTTACAGTCAATGAGAGGATTTACTCTTCCAAGTGCATATGAGCTAGCAATTGAAGCTTATAATATAGCCTGATTCATGCTGGAAGACTCCCTCCAAGAGTTTCCATGCCTTTTCTATCCCATAGTTTGGTTGAAGCTCCAAGCATGTCTTAGGTTCCCAATGCCAATGTGAAGCCAAGAGCCTTTCCCAAGAAGGTGGATAACATTGTGGACAAGGATGAAGAAATCAGATCATTGAGAGCTCAGCTAAAGCAAGCTCGATATCAGGCAAGTGCTCCTCCTAATGAACCATACTATCTTTAACAAGGATATGGAGCCTCATCCCAATACAATTATCAAGGGAGAGGACAAAATCAACAAGGTTACAATAGGTAGCCCAATGCATATAATCCAAATTCTAATCCTCCCGTAGAGGCTATTGTTCCAGTTCATGTAAACCTAGTGTAAAGAGAAGATCATGTGGACTAATGGGGGTAGCCTCAAGGTCAGTTTACACATGATGATGGAGGAACTAGCTACACTTTGACTACACAAGAAGAGACTACTCCTTACATGACAGTAGAAAAAGTATGTCCCAGCCAAAGGGACAATCATGGAGAAGGCAGTAGCCCAAGTGTGGGGATGATGAACATTCAAGAAAAGGATGATTTTGTGTTGACTCATGGCATGCCAATTGCATCTAATACAAGGTATAAGAAGAGAGCCTTTGGATAAGGCTAGGAGCCACTAATAGTTCCAAGTGATGCCTTTCCAAGGCCACAAAATTTCAATCAAAGTGTTGCACCTCCTACAAGCCATGTTCCTCAACAAAATCAGAATGTAAATATAGCTGCCAAGATTACAACACAATAGGCAACAGCTCCTCTATTACCATAAAAAATATAGGAGAAAGTGAATAATCCATCTCTAAATATTGTGGACTCATTGAAGAGCACTAAGACAAGCATATCCCTTTGGGAGGTTCTACATATACCTGGTCAAAAGGAACTTTTGCAAGAGCAGTTAGCAAGCATGCAGGTGGCTCCTCAATCTTCAAGGCATCATAGTGTGGCTCTCAAAAATTCTTCAAATCATCTTTTGGATCCTTCCACTAAAGCTTAAAAGTCTCCACCCTTCTACCTCACACTCATTGTAAGAGATAAGTTGGTCCACAATTGTATTGTGGATAGTGGAGCAAGCACTACTGTTATGCCTAAAGTAGTGATTGATAAGTTGAGTTTGAACTATGAGCCACATAGTAAAAGTGTGTTGCAACTGGATGGAACTCTAACCAAGATGGTAGGATTGGTCAAAGGTCTAAAAGTGTTTTTACATGGCTTCCCAAGCTTCCCTATCATGCAAGATATTATGGTGGTAGACCTTCCAACACACTTTGTTTTATGCTTGTCTAGGGACTTTACGAACAAGATAAGAGGATACCTTTCTGTTGATTGGTCCTTTATAGCTTTTAAGACAAGGTATAGAACCAAGGTAACCATAAGGACTCATCCCTTAGCAAGGTTCCACATTGAGCCATACTTGGAGACAATGAAAAATTAAAACTGTCTAATCAGCAAGGAGGAAGAGGCAATCTTGAATAGTGAAACATCTTCTCTTGAAGATATTTTTGACCTCTATCTTCAAAAGTAAAACACTGAAACACATGGCCTTAATCCTTACACTTTCATTGAGGAAACTGATTTGGGAGTTTATTGCATGCATGAGGGAAACGTCCCAATTCCTTCACTCACCAATGAAGATCATGAGCTTGATGACGTGTGGAAAATGTTCTTTGATGGTTCAAGGAGCAAAGTAGGTGCGGGAACTAGTGTCATGCTGGTTTCCCCATCAAAAAATTGTTACTACTCTTCTTATAGGTTTCACTTCAATTGCACCTGCAATGTGGCAGAATATGAAGGCTTAGTTCATGGTGTCCAATGGGCAAAGAAGAGAGCAATCAAGCATTTGAAAGTCTATGGAGATTTTGAGATGGTCATTCATCAAGTGAGAAGTCAAGCTACAGCCAAGAACCCCTTGCTCAAGTCCTACAAGCATAGGGTATGGGATCTACTTGAGGATTTTCATGCCTTCAACATCCAACCCATACTAAGAGACTTGAACAAGCATGTTGATAGATTAGCTGCAATTCGAGTGGGTTTTGACACAGTTGCTGATGTTGAACAAGACAAGGATCAATCTCATATCAAGATCATTGTGAGATTTTCCATTCCAGATAATGAAGTGTCATGGCAAGTGTTTGAAAGTGATGAACACATTGCACACTTCTTGCAAAATGAGGCAGGCTTCTCTTAAAGAAATCAAAAGAAGTTACATGATCATTATGAAGAGCAGATTATACAACTGGAAAAAAATAAAATACCCAAGGAGTTGATTACCTTGGAGAGTGTCTTCAACGAGGATGATCAAAATAAAAACTAGATAATGAGCATGTCAACAAAAGAAGAGAACTATGAGAGAGTTCTGATTTTCAAGGACAAACTTTTGAAGATTGGTAGGGCTTGTTCTCAGCCAAAAAGACAAGCTTTTATTGCATTATGCAAAGAGTTTCATGACATCTTTGCCTGGGAATACAAGGAGCTAAAAGGGTTTGACCCAAGTCTAGCTCATTACACCATTGAGTTGGAGCATAGAGCTTAACCGATAAGGCAAAAGCAAAGGCCTATCAACCCCGAGGTAGAAGAACTCATGAAGAAAAAGCTAACCAAATTGATTGAGTCTAGGATTATCTTTCATATGAAGCACTCAACTTGGGTAGCCAAACTTGTGTTGGTTAGAAAGAAGAATGGCGAAATCAAACTTTATGTAGATTTTTGTGATCTAAACAAAGTGTCTCTCAAGGATCATTACCCACTCCCTTCTATGGAACAAATTCTGCAAGTTGTTTCAGGTTCTCAACGTTTCTCACTTCTTGATGGTTGTTCAGGTTATAATCAAATATTGATAAATGAAGGAGATCAATTCAAGACAGTCTTGACCACCAAGTGGGGGACCTTTGTGTATAAAAAGATGTTATTTGGTTTATTCAATGCTGGAGCTACATTTCAAAGGGCAATGAGCATGGCTTTCAAAGGTTTGATTAATAAGTTTTTGCTTGTTTACCTTGATAATAAAACCATTTTTTTAAAAGATGATGCTGATCATATGAGACATCTAAGGCAAGTGTTTGAGAAGTGTAGAGAGTATGACACATCCCTCAATCTAAAGAAATGCATTTTTGTTGTCCATGAAGGTAAGCTTTTGGGTCATGTTGTTTCAAAAGAAGGGTTATCTATTGACCTCGAAGGATTGAAGCTATTCTAGGCTTGTCTTTGCCTCAACACAAGAAATAGATGCAAAGTTTCTTGGAAAAAATAAACTTTTTAAGGAGGTTTATCCTAAACTTTGCAACTGTGGTAAAGCCTATCACAACCATGCTAAAAAAAAACCAAGTTTTTATTTGGACAAAGGAAAGTAAAGGCAGCTTTGAGGCAATCAAGCAAGCAATTTCAGCCCCTCCCACTCTCTTAAATCTGAATTTTGCTAAGAATTTCATTCTTTATACTTTTGCTAACCTGGGCACAATCTCAACCATGCTTATGCAAAAGAATGAAGAGGAAGTTGAGCAACCAATTGCTTTCTTCATCCAAGGCTTAGAAGACTATGAAGTGAGATATTCTTTTGTTGAGAAGCAAGCTTTAACCATCATTAGAGACTTAAAAAAGTTCAGGCATATGGTTTCCAAAAATAGGATGAATGTCATGGTCTCCCATCCTAGCACCAAGGAGTTTCTCCCAAGCAGGGATCACAATGAGAAGAGAGCTGGATGGATCACGAAGGTGATGGAATATGACATTGACATCAAGGTAACTAGCCTAGTAAGAGGAAGAGGTTTATGTGAGCACTTAGCATCTGACTTTTAAGAGATAAAAGAGTAAGCCTTGATGAATCAAGTTCAAAACCAGATAGCTGATCAAATGCAAAATCAAGGTTGGACACAAGACATCATTGATTCTCTTCAAAATGGTGAGTGTCCTAATGGCTTGAACAAATCTCAAAGAAGGTATTTTAGGTTGTAGGCTATTCCTTATTATCTTGTGGATGGCATTCTCTTTACTAAGTATGTGAACAATGTGTTGTTAAGATGCATTAACAATGACCAATTTGATATGCTGCTAGAAAGGTTACATAATGGTACAGATGGTGGTCACTTCTATCCTAGAACAACAACTACAAAAATAATGAGAGTTGGTTACTATTGGCCTAGTCTTTTTAAAGACTATTATCATTGGGCTAAGGTTTGTCCTCAATGTGCTTTCTTTGTTGGTAAACAAAAGCTTGCTACCCTTCCATTGAATCCTATCCAAGTGGACCAACCTTTCATGCAATGGGGCCTTGACTTCACTGGCATGATCAACCCTTCATCACGTGCTAGACACAAATGGATATTGACTGCTACAGACTACTTCACAAGATGGGTAGAGGTTGTTGCTTTGAAAGAAGAAAATGAAAATGCCATCTTGAAGTTCTATGATAGCATTATAACAAGGTTTGGAGCTCCTCATGTCATCATCTCAGATAATACACTTGCTTTCATAAGTTCTAAAACTTTTGAATGGGCAGCAAAGAGTGGAGTTCATTTGAGTACCTCATCCAACTACTGAAATATTACCAATTCACCCCAAATAAACCTTCATTTATTCAAGGACACCCAATTGAAGTTAAATTCCATCAAAATAGTTGAAATAATCTTTGATTAGCATAAAATGACATTTGATGCTTAGTTGGTCAAATTCACTTTATTAATGATCTATCAAAATAAAACAATAATAAATAAATGCAGTTTATATTTGCTTCACCTCAAATCAACTATCTTCCATATCATGCAATTAATTGGTGTCTTTCTTAGTAAAAATCTATCTTCAAATTAGGTCACCCATGTCTCAGGGTCAATCCTTGATTTAACTGTGGTGTGTGGAGTGGGCCTTTGCACTCCACCTACACTCTAAAGTGATCATGGGGACACCTTGAGATAGGGGTCAAACTTTTCCATGCATTCCACACGGATCATAGTGGGACGATTCGGCCGTAGATCGTCTGAAGGACATTACGGATCTAGAGCCACCCCCATTAAGCTTTAGATATAGATTACATTTTGCTAATGAGATGTAGGTGAGTTAGTTAAGTGGCTTAGTTGTTTCAAGTCCCATCCAGGGTCAAATCTCTGGAAAGACATATGAGGCCAGTTGTGACCATTGGTTGTATTCTCAGGGCCGTTAATCCTTGATTTACCCATAGTGTGTGGAGTGGGCCTTTGCACACCACCTACACTCTGAAGTGGCCATGGGGACACCTTGAGATAGGGGTCAAACTTTTCCATGTATTCCACGCGGATCATAGCGAGATGATTCAGTTGTGGATCGTTCGACAAACATTACAGACCCAAGGCCACCCCCATTAAGCATCAAATGTAGATTACATTTTGCCAATGAGATGTAGGTAAGTTAGTTAAATGGCTTAGTTGTTTCAAGTCCCGTCCAAGTTCAAATCTCTGGAAAGGCATATGAGGCCAGTGGTGACCATTGGTTGTATTCTCTGGGCCATTAATAGTTGTTGGATATTCTCAAGGTAGCTGGTATTTCTTGGAGCCATTAATCAATGTTAGATATTCTCGAGGTTGTTGGTAATATATGGTCTACACATAGTATACATGGGGATTTGGGACTCCAATTGTATCCCAAAGTGGTTTAAGCCCCAGTGAAAAGTCAAAAAAAAAAATCTATCTTCAAAGATAGAATTTTATCTTGCAAGGATGTCAGAGATGTAGTTGGATCTTCATTTTTCTCCATTGCCGCAACAAAGGTACCCTAACACTTAGACATTTCATTGAATGCGTATAATAATAATCTTTAAAGTAGTTAAAAATCAAAGCATAAGAAATTGCAGAGCAAGCAGAAAATATCTTATAGATACACATAGAGAGCATCTATAAATGCCGAAGATGATTTTGTACTAATAATGTTAACAACGAAGTTTATATATTGAATGTTAGATGACAAATCTATATTACATTGCACTTTAATTATGTTATAAATCTGATCAGAGTGTTCACAAAACAACTAAAGTTAACAAAGTTAAGCCCCCCATCCCAATTAGATAGTCTCACTTTTTTCGGTCATGTAAAGGGATTGTAATACCACTCCATAACAATTTCCTTTGAATTGGTGTTAAAAAATTGTATGGATGCCAGCCTCCGAATCATCAATTTCTGACATTCTTCCCCAGGGTCTCCTTGGTAATGAATATTTGATCCAAGGCTTTAAATGGCCTTCTAGAAATTGTACCTTGGTCTTTTTGGCTTAGAGTTCTGGTTGGAAAGAAACCAACAGAGCATCTGATCACATGCTGAAGACATCTATCCTGCCATGTCGCATACCATTGTCAGACAATATACCTTCCCACCATATCTCACATCTCGATGCATTGGCTCTCCTCTAAATATGGGTTTTCCATTATATTTAGTGTTATCCTACATTTTGCTTCTCTCCACATGTATGTGTAATGTCCTCACCTCAACAGTCGTATAAATTGCATTTTCATGGCAACACTGAACATAATCCTGGCAAGGCAAGAACCTATGGCATCATCAGACACAATCATGGCTGGGTGTGTAATTCTTGCTTGTCTTAGTTGCCTTTAGGTTTGTTCTCTTAATGTCCTTATTTTAATAGCAATTATGCAGGGGCTCCAGTGAGCAATTACAAATGAGGTACATTATTAAATGATTGAAGATGAATTTTCTGACTTTGCCATCTCCTGAATAACTCATTATGCTAACTATGTTTAAAACATGTTGGCATACTTCATTCTGCTAATATCGTTGAAGACATGTTTGCAAATATTGAAACAACAATGGAGGCATGAAATATAATCTGTTTACTGGTAAAACCTTGTCAACTATTCCAGCCGAAAAGCATTTTCTAACTCTCGTCAAGTGAGGTCTCACTTCATAGAATCTCTCATGCAAAATCTTTGTTTCAAATTTATGCTAATGGTGAACATTGAAGATGCTAATGACATTTAACAACATTTATCGACACACACAGCAAAATTTTTCCAGGAACTACACAACTTAACCTATATAATTTGCTAGCATTCTCAGATAAACAGGGAGTTTTGTAGTCATGAATTTTCAATTGATACTTCCAATTAATAGAAATATTTTTACCCACCACTTTAAATTTGTAATAAAATAATATACATATATTGCTACAGTGGGAGAGGGTTTCAAACTAAAACCTACATAAGAGGATCCAATTAGAAATCACAGTTGAACATTGAATGAATGCTGAGGGAAATGTGTTAATGGAGAGAAATCCTTAGAAAGAGCTGATATCGTCTTTGTCAAAGAATTGTCCAGAAGGTCCACCTGCAGGGAATAAGTCAACCCTTAGCACAAAGGTTGCAGCTTTAGCGGCAGACAGGTCTCCTTCCTGATGTGTCATGTCTGTTTTGACAAAACCAGGATGCAAGCAGTTAACATAAACCTCATGATGATGCTCAGGATGCCTTCCAAAATCTCTTGCCACAACCCGAGTGTAGGCATTCAGAGCTATCTTCGATATCTGGTAAGCCATAAATTTGGAAGGCCAGCCCTTGCCTTCAACCAGTCCTGATTGAACGTCATTGAGATAGTTATTAACAAAAGCATCTATCATTTCTTCCTTTAAGTTTTCAACATCTGCAAGCTGCATCCTGTAGGCCTCATTTCCAAGATGCTGAACAATTCACCTTTCTGTAATCAGTAACTTTGAAATCTATCAATTTACATAAAGGCTCTACTCAATCCCACATAGAAATATGTTAGCTACACTACAAAATGCATTATGTCATTATAATGATGGCTTTTCACCAATAAAAAAAAATCAAATTTTAACCAAGGGATACAGAAAAAAGCTGGCATCACTATGGAAGAAGTGGGTATGTTGTAAAAGTTGGAAATAAGGAAAAAAAAGTCTAGAGATATACATGAAACTTAAATTTAAATGTCATCTGACAAAATTTTGGGTACATCAATTAGGTTGTTGTTCAGTATTGAAGTTGACTCCGCTGCTATAAAGCCCAACAGGGTTCCTTTCCAGGCCTCGATATTTATAAACAAGATGAGTCCAGATGTGACTTTTGGCATATTTAGGTGGAATAGTTACAGCTTAAACCTTGGCATCTAATCCAAATGGAAGTATGGTCACTTATGCAACCTGTAAGGGAATTGTGTCCCTAATAGATTCCTAACCAAAAAAATTAAATTGTGGGTATGAGACAACCTTGAGAAGTCCTCCAAGAGATGAAACATTGACAATTCTTGATCCAAATGGTGATGGCTTCATCATAGGAAGCAGGAATTTCACCATTCTCTTGGTGCCGAAGTAATTTGTCTCTATGCATGTTGTTATTGTCTGGTAATCTTGGATAACTCCTTCTGTGATGGATGGATTACCCTAGCACAATAAGCAAAGAATAATCACCTCTCATTTAAAAATACTATTGTAATTAGTAAAGACAAATAGGAACAACGTAACATCAAAACAAACTTCAAAAAGGAATGAAAGGATTATTTCAAACATGGCATTAAAGAGGCATGGCTTACTATGAACATTCGCAAGTTGATCCCTCGACTTGCCCATAATTCCCAATCTATTGTGTTCCCACTGATTCCTGCATTGTTAATCTGAGAAGCACAAAGCCAAGATAATCAAAATGCCTTTATCTGATGCAATGAATGCCAAGAGAACTATTCAAACTTACAGGACACATGTCATAAAAGAAATGATTACTCATAAGAATTGGATCACTGAAATAGTGATGGGTCACTGAAGGATTCATCCGAATCTGAAACACTATAAGAAGTTAATTAGAATAGTGCACATAACTAGCACTAAGCCGGAGAAATTGTATATATATATATATATATATATATATATATATATATATTTATTGTCATTATATCAGTATGTATTAATATATAATATATATAAATATTATCTTATATAATATATAAATCATATGAATGGTAATGACTCCATAATTATTGTTGAGCTATTTACATAATATTTATTGATTTTTTTTATGATGCCTACTTACAATTTTACTAATAAAAAATACTACTAAAAGAAATTTATTAAGTATTTATATTGTAGAAGAAATAAACATTCAAATTATGTACATTTATGTAACAAGAATTAACACTGATAACAATTAGCAAAATTTTATTTCCAAACTAAGATTAATCATAAACATGTAGCCACAATCATTGTACAACGCGAATCATGAAAATGGTTGGACGTTAAGTTATTACTAACAATTACCCCAAAGGTGCAAGTTATGTTGGATATAAAGTCAACAATCAAATTTAATTCTTATTTTTATTTTTTATTTTTTAACGAGAAAAATTTCACATTATAAAGATTGAAGGTGAATTCTAATTCAAAAAATTAATAAAATGGATGTATCCAAGTCATTAACATTAAGGACAAAAATGTACCTAATACCAACTCCTAATTTAAAAATAAAATAAAATTAAAATAAAAATATTTATCCTCCAATCAAAATATGAGTGAACGATTAGGTGTGAAGGGCATCATTTGAAATTGACCATAAAAAAATCAGTGCTTAACAGCTACATTTGATGGTGAATTTTAACGCCAGATTATTTGTAAACAAAAACAATCCGACCTAGCAATTTTATATTTATTGAGCAATCTATTGCGATTCCCCACTTGGCACTACCTACGGAGAATCGAATTATCCCTTCTTGTTTTCTCCCCCAATCCAAATTTTATGGGATACAGTTTCACTTTTTAATGCAAGAGAAACACAACATTTTCATCCTTGTACTTTTTCATGATGGAATAGACAACAACAATGCTTAACTAAAGCCACCACCCTAACAATTATTAGTCAGTGACTCACTGCTATATGCCTATCAATCTCTCAACCATTTATTATAATTTCGACGGGACATCGATTCTTATCCCATCCTATCTCCACTTTTGTGGTGATGGCCATACAAATTTGTTACCTAATAATCACATATACCTAAAAGTGTTTTCCATGTTTGGAACTCAAGACCTTTCGCATCGTGATCGAATGATTCTAGAATATTGATTTTAAAGGTAAAAGAATTTTCTATATGTGAAACTTGAGAACATTATTTTTTATTCTCCAATGTTGTCCATTCGATTACACCTTTATTGGAATACACCTAAATCCTAAATACTATTTCCGCTCAATGTGAATTGCAACTCAAGATTTTCCAAATATACGTGTGTATGCACACACAACATTATACAATTTGCAACAGTAGTTTTTTATGGTTCCACGACGGAAAGAGAATGAACTTTTTGAAAAATGAAGCGATTTCTTTTATAAACGAAGGTCGTGCAATTTTTTTTTTGCAGGGGGCGCGAGGGGTAAAAAAGGTTCCTAAAGTTTCAAAAGCTTTTAAGGATTAAATGGAGCAGGTTTTATGCAGACACTGTTCAACGTTTTACTTTTTGACATGTCAATGATCATATTCATCCAAAAAAGGTGGTGGCGATGTCTTGAAAACTTAAAAACACTTGTAAATACTGAATGAAGGATAAGTTAGAAATGGGCTACAGAGTCGTCGATTTTGATTTATTATGCCTGCATCCCCTGCATCAAATTTAATAACACCCAATGGTGACCATAGACTACAAATTATTCTTGTTGTGCATCAGATTGTCTTTGACATCAAGATGATCTAAAATATCTGAATGTAAATGCACAAAAACATTATATCGTGCAGATAAAAAAAACTGAACCTATCATTCAAACACAAGGTAGAAATCTATGGCATGCGCAAAGATAACCGTAACATCACCGGTCAATAGGAAAAAAATGATTATGTGAAGAATTAGTTACGTTGGTGCGCATGAAGATTTCCTAAAATTAAATCCAAAATATGGCCATCAAAATTTTCCACTACCTTCTTAACCACAAAACATATGTCATTACCAATACCAACCCATTCAAGTATATGCACTCCAAGCCATACCAAAACCAATTTATGGCCAAGTGGCTCATACTTTTAGTCGAGTTTAACCTTGAGTTTCTTTAGCATAATTCAATTAAATGGGAAGAAATTGTTGACTAATTGGATGAAGCACCTTTGGTAGACAACCAACCTCCTCCTCTTGAGTTTTTTTATGAGTGCATCATGACCCTTTATCATGCAGACTTCACCTATCAAGTAACCATGTTGTTGACCAATTTTGCCCACAGGCAAAATTTTGGTCAACTTCTCACCTGCTATTTAAGGCCAATTCATTTCAGGTTCAACAGGTTCAATGAATTCAGTTCATAGCCAGGTTCAATTGGTTCAAAGGCAGAAGTTCAACGGTCTTAGTTCAATGGTCTTGGTTCATCGGCGCGCTTGGTTGAACCATTGAACCGTTGAACCATTTTGGTTCAACGGGTTCAGTTCAAGGTGGCCGCACTTCAAAGGAAAAGACCTGATGAATTTTGTCAAGGACGGTGACGTTCCAAAGGCCGTCAAAATTAACAAAGTGAAATAGCTGTTTGCCTTCAAATGAAAAAGTGTGAACCATGAAAAAGGAGAAGGAGCCAGAATGCAGTGATCCGTTTAAGTGTTCACCCTAAGGGGCCAAAGAGCAAGAAAGACAAAACTGAGAAAAGACAAAATGACAAAGTGATAAAGCAAGGAGGAATGACATGGCACAGAAGTGACAAGGCAGTCCAAGTGGCAAAGTGTAGGTGATTTATTGCCTGACAGTCCCCAACTGGCGCAAATAACAAATAGTGTAGACCGTGCATTTTTAAAAGGGGACAAATCTCATTTGTTGGCAAAAAAGAGGTGCAATCCATGCTTCCACATTAAAGCTTGAATGCCAAAGTCAAATTTGGTGAATTTACATCATGGTTCCAGCAGGCTTCTTCTAGATGATGACAACACAACAGTGTTTTCCTCTTTCCAATGGGACGCGACAAGCTGACTTGTCAAAGAAGCACCAAGTTTCTTTCTCTTTTCTTCTATATATTGTAACTTCTCATTTTTTAGAAGAATCAGTTCTTCCACTTTTGCAAAGGTGCAGCCCTGGCAAAATTTCACCTAAATTAAATAAAATGCAATTTTTACCTCCATTTGGATAGATATTGTTGAGTGTGCCTCGAGTGTTTTGTCTGTGTCCAGTCATTGCTTCTTGATGCTCTCATAGGTTCAACACCAACAGACCTGTTATCTATAAGGCACCATTTCTGCAGCTGAAAGGAGAAGAGCGAACATTTTAGAAGACCAAAATAGAAGGAGTCACTTACAATGTGCATTTCACAACACCTCAGTGATTGTTTTTGTCTCATGTGTTTTCATGTAAGCCTCCCTACCAGTCTTTTGCAGCCTGGTCCTTCTGCCAAATGTGTAGAGTATGTCTGTATTTGTCTAGTTCTGAGAGTGGATGTGTGAAGGCTGACCTTGTTTTTTTGGTGCATCACCTCTTTAGATTAGGCTTGTTTTTCTTGCATTCTCTTTCCCCCATTTCATCCCCCCTATATATATATATATATATATATATATATGTTAACTTTTGTTGGAAACAACACGATGCATCAAAGGGAGCTAGCCCTTATCTAGAGACTCTCTCCTCCAACTTTTTCGGTCCCACAGACGAGAGGAGAGTTTCCATGTTGTGAAGAGATGGCAGGAGCTAGGCCTCCTTGCCCTGGGTGCAATCTCCTACGTCAACAGTTCTGGCATGCTTGGTGGGACCAAGTGGGACAGGTTTTGTCTAAAGAGTTGAAGAATTTTTGGTGTGTTCTTCAATCGACCAGCCTTTGGAGGCTTTTGCATCAAACACCAATGGCGAATCTGAGTTGAATCTGCTGGTTAAGCAGCCTGGTGCCATCAAAAATCACTTTTTTATGTATAATTCTTTTACACAAAATCATGGACCTTGTTGTCCTTCTTATAATTTTGATCAGGCTCAGCCTTTTTATGACATCTCCCCGAGCAGCCCTCCTAGTCACCCTTCAACTAGAAGGGAAACTTCCAATCTCGAGATCTTTCACCCTGATGTTACATTCCCGACTTGGGAGGAAATAGTAGAATCAAGGGGCAGGAAGGAGGAGAAGCAAGGTTTTTCTCAAAACCTTAAAAAATATAAAGCTGCTCCTACCCATGATTCTTATGATCTCCAAGAAAGGCTCTTCTAAGAGGATATAACCAGGAGAATTGCAGAGTTGGAATCCAAAGAAAGATTCCTTAGCCAGTGTGTGATGGATGGTTCAGACCCAACGACACATTCCATGTCTGAACACACCCCATCTATACACCTCCAAGAGAAATATCAGGCCACACCTGATATAGATGAAGTGCTGACCAAATGGAAGGAGAAGAATCATTTGATTCTAGCTCAAGGACTGCCTCCTCTTCCACACGGTTTTCCCACTTCACCCCTTCTCAAGGAGGAACCTGTTTTGCAAAAAGCAGGTGAGGAGCAGAAGGTCCAATCTACAGTTCTTCAAGAGGCTATCATGAGCGACAACGAAGGCGGAATCATAATGGAGGCTCCTTGTGAAGACCTCATCAGCAATGGAGAAGACTTAGGGCATGCATATATGTAGATGTTCCAGCAATACGAAGAGGAACAAAAGCATGGTGAGCTATATTCCCCCTTGTTTTATGAACTTCCTTGTTGCTTCGATGAGGAGGACAACTATGCTGAAGAGCCTGAGTTGGAGGAAGAAAAGGAGAGGTCTATCTTCCTGGAGGAATGCTTTAAAGAAGAGAGTTTTAAAGAAAGAGGTGATGTTCTGTGGGATGAGCAATTATTTTGTGAGTCCATTTCAGACATCACCACAGTCACCCTTCTTCAAGAAGGCCAAGAGGAAGCAGAGGACGAGTCTGATGAGATTTTCAATGAAGCAGAAGGAAATAAGTCAGACCATGATACATTGCAGAAGGAATGTGCAGATCAAAGGGCTTATGGTGATGAGCTAGCATCCACTGATTTCTTGGTGAAGAGCACCAATATCAAGGACCAGCATTCAACAGGATTTCAAGGACAAACAAATTACATATATGTCGGAGGCATGTTCGATTTTGATCCACTCAGATTCCAGCAAACTCAAGTGACAGGCAAGAAGAGCAAGTCACCAACTCTCCTTTTCATTCAGCTACTTGCCTGCCACCATAATTCTTCTTTCCAGGAAGGGGACTTAAGAATTTTTCCCTTTGATCCAGGAGGGAGGCAAATTTTCTTGGTTAGTTGTACATAATAGTTTGCTTTCAGTTTCTTTCCTATTTTCCCTAAGTGTAATTTGCACAGGTAGTGCTTTTAGCCTTGTGTGTTTCCCTTTGCGTGTGGGGTAAAGGCTTCATATTTGATTCTCGAATCTTTCGAGCTGTTGATTAATTCTTTCATCATTGCACCTGACTTCATGCCCAATGGATTTTAAGGCAATTGAGTTCTAAGCACGACATGCATGCTTCCCCTGTGAGTCACCAATCTGTTGACCAATTTTGCCCACAGGCAAAATTTTGGTCAACTTCTCACCTATTGTTTAAGGCCAATTCATTTTCGGTTTAGCAGGTTCAATGAATTCAGTTCATAGCCGGGTTCAATTGGTTCAAATGTGGAAGTTCAACGGTCTTGGTTCATTGGCGTGCTTGGTTTAACCATTGAATCGTTGAACCATTTTGGTTCAACGGGTTCAGTTCAAGGAGGCTGCACTTCAAAGGAAAAGACCCGATGACTTTTGTCAAGGACGGTGACGTTCCAAAGGCCATCAAAATTAATGAAGTGAAATAGCCATTTGCCTTTAAATGAAAAAGTGCAAACCATGAAAAAGGAGGAGCTAGAATACAATGATCCGTTTAAGTGTTCGCCCTAAGGGGCCAAAGAACAAGAAAGACAAAACTGAGAAAAGACAAAATGACAAAGTGACAAAGCAAGGAGGAATGACATGGCGCAGAAGTGACAAGGCAGTCCAAGTGGCAAAGTGCAGGTGATTTATTGCTTGATAGTCCCCAAATGGCACAAACAGCAAACAGTGTAGACTGTGCATTTTTAAAAGGGGACAAATTTCATCTGTTGGTAGAAAAGAGGCACGATCCATGCTTCCACATTAAAGCTCGAACGCCAAAGTCAAATTTGGCGATTACACAACATGGTTCTAGCAGGCTTCTTCTAGAATGATGACAACACAACAGTGTTTTCCTCTTTCCAATGGGACGTGATAGGCCGACTTGTCAAAGAAGCGCCAAGTTTCTTTCTCTTTTCTTCTATATATTGTAACTTCTCATTTTTGAGAAGAATCGGTTCTTCCACTTTTGCAAAGGTGCAGCCCTGGCAAAATTTCACCTGGATTAAATAAAATGCAATTTTTTACCTCCATTTGGATAGATGTTTTCAGAGTATGCCTTGAATGTTTGTCTGTGTCCAGTCATTGTTTCTTGATGCTCTCATAGGTTTAACACCAGCAGACCTGTCATCTACAAGGTGCCATTTTTGCAACTAACAGGAGAAGAGTGGACATTTTAGAAGACCAAAATAGAAGGAGTCACTTACAGTGTGCATTTCATAGCACCTCAGTGATTGTTTTTGTCTCCTGTGTTTTCATGTAAGCCTCCCTGCCAGTCTTTTGCAGCCTGGTCCTTCTGCCAAATGTGTAGAGTATGTCTGTATTTGTTTGGTTCTGAGAGTGGATGTGTGAAGGTTGACCTTGTTTTTTGGTGCATCACCTCTTTAGAGTAGGCTTATTTTTCCTGCATCTCTTACCCTTTTCATCCCCCCCATTATATATATATATATATATATATATATATATATATATATGTATGTTAGCACTTGCTAGAAAAAACATGATGCATCGAAGGGAGCTAGCCCTTATCTAGAGACTCTCTCCTCCAGCTTCACCGGTCCCACAAGCAAGAGGGGAGTTTCCATGTTGTGGGGAGAGGGCAGGAGCTAGGCCTCCTTGCCCCGAGTGCAATCTCTTGCGTCAACACATGTTCTTTGATGGATCAAAGTGTCAGTATTATGGGTGAGATGACATCATCTTTATCTCCCTTCATGATGAACCTCTTCCTTTATCCTTCAAGCTAGATTTTGAATGTACCAACAATATGGTTGAGTACAAAGCCCTAGTCATAGGCCTTCAAACTGCGTTAGCCTTGAAAGTCAATATGATCAACATCTTTGGTGACTCTCAACTAGTGGTCAATCAAATCAATGACTCTTACCAGTGTAAAAATGATGTTTTATAGTAGTACAAATAACTAGTTGATAAACTCTTAACATCATTTTAACACTACCATATCCAATCAACCCTGTGGTCTACCAATAAGTTTACTGGTACCATGGCTTCCCTTGCCTCTCAAATCCCATATTCTCCCTCTGACTCTAAGGTGTCTATCATTATCCATAGACTTACCCAACCCTCTTAAGTCAAACTAGATTCCCCCACCATATTCAATGTCAAGGAGACCCAACTCGATCTTTGGTATCAACAGACCTTCAACTATTTCAACCTTGCCATCGTTCCTTTTGGTATTTTTAGGAATGCTCATAGAGCATTTATCCAAAGTAGCTCACATTATACCATTATGGGGGGAATTATTTATAAATGTATAATTGATGGTCTCCTATTCAGTTGCCTACATAGTCATGAAGCCTCTCATGCTATCAAGGAAATACACGATGGGATTTGTGGGGGACACTTTAGTGGCCTAACCATCACTAAACACATCCTTCGCCTTGCCTAATACTAGTCTACCCTTAACCAAGATTATTATGACTATGCGAAAAAGTGTGTTAAGTGTCAATAACATGTCAATTTGCATCATGCACCTAGCCATAATCTTCATGTATCCACTGATTTCTAGCCCTTCTCACAATGGGGTCTGGACCTTATTGGTGAAATTAACTCCCATTCTTCATAATGAAATCATTCTATAATCATTGCGACTAAATATTTTACCAAATGGGTAGAGTCTATCCCTCTAGTCTCAACCAAAGCAAAAAATATTATCGACTTCATCAATCATCACATCATCTGCCGCTTCATTGTTCCTCACAAAATCATCACAAAAAATGGTAAATCTTTTAAAAATAAAGGGTCTTTGTGACACATTCGATATCAAGTTAAGCTTCTCATTGCCCTATTGTCCTCAAGCGAATGGTCAAGTGGAAGCCTCTAACAAAACTCTTAACAACATGCTAACTAAAATGGTCAATACATCTAGTCAGGATTGGCATTTGCACATCCCTTTCACCTTATGGGCATATCGTACTAGCATTTGAACCCCTATGGGTGCTACACCATTTTCCATTGTGTTTGGAGCAGAGGTAATCTTGTCTCTCAAGGTCTAAATTCCCTCTCTTCGCATATCCTTATAAGATCTCATTTTTGAAGACAACTATCATCAATATCATTTAGCCCAGCTTGAGGTAATTGATGATCATTGTTTAGCCTCCCTCGCCCATTTTCATGTCTATCAATAGTGTATTAAATGTGCTTATAATAAACACCTTATCATGCAAAAATTCAACATCAGAGACCTCATCTTAAAAGAGAACCAACATGTCACCAATATAGAGAGAAGCAAGTGGGGCAAGTTTGCTTTCAATTGGCTTGGACCTTACATCAAAATCCACAAGTATGGATTAAGAGCTTATTGATTATCCTCTCTTGAGGGGAACCTAGAACCTGAACCCCTCAATGCTTCGAATATGTGCCCTTTCTTTTGTTAAAAAGGATAAAACACACCTTTTGCCTAACTTAAGCTCATCCCTTGATTTCAAACCACATTCATCTCCCTATTTTAGGAGAAACTAATTAAAATTGAATCACATGATTATCCATCATAATCATATCCTAATCTTGAATAATGAATACCATGGTTCTACCCATGGCATGATTCTCATGGTACTTTACACCCCTTTTCACAAGATGGATTTCCATGGTCATTGTCACCTAAACCTCTTTACACCTCATCAACCTTCTTGTGCTTTTATTTTTGCCTTCATAAAGGTCAATATTTAAGCCTATGTAAGCAAGTCTATATCAATCTAAATCAAAATTAAAAGTAAATTCATAACAAAAAAATAATCATGGGTCAACCCCAACATTCACAGACTGCTCCCTTGAAGGACAACTATTAAAAACACATTCAAAATTGCTCAAGTAAGGTGGAATTCTCCCTTGAAGGAAAAATATCAATGGGCATTAAACAAAGCATAAAAAATTAGACCACTCCCTTGAAAGATGGCTGAGTAAAGCATTTGTCAAAACAAGCAATTTCTTGGAAGCTTCTCACATCGATAAGCTTCCCCCAACCCTCCCAAGCAACAACAAAATAAACAAAAGATCCATTATCAAGCAAAAATAAAAACAAATGAATTTTTCAAGCCATAATCGGTTCTCATAAGTAATGATTTTGAAATCCACAATTGGCTCTCATGAGTAGACTTCCTGTATTGATCAATTTACACTTTATATGACATAGAATTGTTTATACTAACTCTTTGGTAACCTCCAGAAGAGGCATGCTAGTCTCATAAGAAGGTTCCATTTTCATCCATCTCCCCTTTGTACACTATAAGCAAGGGACTACGAGCTCACTTGACATAATATGATCATGACAATCTTTAACCAACTCACTAATTCTAATGCAAAGCATTTGAAGGGCTCATGTTCCTTAAACCAATCCAACTTTGGGTCTTGTATTATTCCTTTCCAAACAAGGAGCATCATGCCCTCTTATTATCCTGTCATGATTGGTTGATATATTCATTAAGATGTTTGTCTCTTGATTATATTCTTTTTTCTCATATTTAGTGTTATTATTCAACTTACTTTATGTGCTTTATCTTAAGAAAAATAACCATAATCATAACATCATATCAACATGTATCATAAACAAAAGCACACATCAGTAACATATCCATCATCATATCATGATCATAGTATCCATGAAAAAATAAGCAAAAAAACCATTTTTACCACATGTCTAAATCTAACGACGAAAGTATATCCTCATTAAATTTTAGCATGAACATCATTATCACATCAATAACGTATGAACAAAAAAACAAAATGCATCTCATTGCATGCCTAGCTAAGTGAGTCTACATCAGTATCCATATCCATAGCATAAGCATAATTAATATAACATCATCAATGATCAAACACAACTATAATCAACATCATGAGCATAAAGCATCAAATCAGAAACCATGAATGATAAGCAATAAACGAGGATCATATCTATAAATCGTAAGTCTATCATCCATAAAATCATAATTTATACAGTAATATACATGTCTCTCTCTCAAAATGTACATCTCACTACATCAACTTGTAAGATGGTATCAAAATGATACGCAACAAAATATAATATCCCATAACTATATCATGACTCTGCCCCTGGGGCACCACTTTTTCCTAGGGTACCACTGCCCCCTGGTGCCTATCTTCTCGAGGTCCCTACCTATCCACCTATAAAAATAGCCCACTAACTTGGTGTCACCATGCTAGCACCACCTACCAAACTAGATCTATACTCACCCCAATAGGGTTCTTCCAGATAACGTCTCAGGACTATGGCCTCGTAGTAGTGTAGCTCTTCCACTATGGCTAGTCAACATGTCATAGGGATAGTGCTCGATAGTCTTATAAATGTTACAAATCCTCCTTTAGTTTGTCTTAGGGAGTCTTTCTCCTAGGTAACCAAGGCTAGTGTAGCTTTATCTTGGTCTTCTCACCTATAATCATAGGTATCTGACCCTGTGCTATAGCCAGCTGACCCTATAAATTTACCACTTGATCTTGTGTTGTAGCTAGCACTACTCCTACTTGTGCACCTAGGGCGGCCCCCTATACCTATACCTGCCAACCTCTACTAGTTGGTTCAACATCCATAAGCTTCATAACACCATCATTTCCACCAAAAAAATTTGTTGCATATATTGCCTAGTACCATGTAGGGTAACCATCTATAAAGCATGCGTTGTCTATCTCGACTATAGCTAACAACTCTTCATGATCAAGTAATGTCTAGACTAGCTATCATTTAGGAAGTAGGATCTCTACATCCTCTCACCTATACCTCAAGAATGGACCTATAATCCATTGTACCAGGCCAAAATATCTCTGCACCCTATCAAATAGGATGAGCTTTACCTCCCTATCCCAGCTATCGAGGATCCACCTATAACTCTACAAGGATAATGTGTGCCTCCTATATCCAACCCACTCTAAAATCTTGATGTATGGCCTCTATATCACATCACCAATAACCAATGCCTCTAGTGCATCTATGAACCAATCAATGTCATGTACCCCTCCACCTAATCTTGACAGAGAAAAACCATCTCTCCACCTCATGAATCCAACTATTGGGTCCATCTAAGCATAACCCTCCCATAGAAGTCCCATCTGTCATAGAACCTATATGTTTTGATATGCATAGTAGTGTAGCATGAACCCCATACTGATTCTATATCTCTTGTGAGATTTAAAACCCCACAACTCCCTATATATCTAGAATAGAAGCACAAGAACCCAACTAAACATTGTGCAACCTAGCAACATCTCAATCATAACCCCCAATAGTAGATAAAGAAACCTCCCAATGCTCAAATCTAGAATAACAAAACAAGATACTGTGATCATCATCATCATCTTCAGTAGTCTCCTCTTAGCCCTTGCCCTCTGATAGAGCAATGTGTAGCTAAATCCTCTAGCATGCCATCTAAAAAGATCATGGTCATCTCCATATAGTAGTTCTAAGATATCATCTATCTCCTCCTACTTGATGTGATAAATCAACTCACCCTAAATCAATAATTGTGTGATCTTGTGCATGTCCTTTGGCAAGATTGTCATCTCACTAGTGGGTAGAAGAAAGGTGTTTGTCACTGGATCCCATCTCTCAATGAGGGCCATGATCATCACCACATCTCACAACACATGCTGATAGTACAACATCACTCTAAGACCAACCTCATCCATATGCACCCAGTCATTGGTAGTCATTCCTCTGTGAATCTTAGTGAAGATCTAAGGTACTTGATCTTGCATCTAAATCTGCTCTCATGCTTTTAAATGTTTGATAACAAACAACGTAGTTCCCTATACTATTCTACCTACAAACTTTGCATCTTAACCTCTCTTATCTACCCTTAACCCTTAAACCATGATCTATCACCCTACACCCTAATCAACAAGTATTTAACCATTACCCCTTGACCTCATCCATCACTATAACCTTAAAACTATTGCCTAAGGTTTTACCCTTGACACCCCATTCAACAAACTTTAAAACATTCAAATATTTAAAAATATTAAACAAATTAACTTCACTTTTTACCAAAACACTTTGCCACTTGGTCGACCATCATCGGTCACTATGGCCACCGATGGTTAGGCAACCATTCTATTGATGGTTGTCGATCATCGATGATTGGGATGATCGTCGATGGTCACTATGTGAGACCGCTAATGGAAATCTCCCAAACCCTACCTACCGAAACCCTACCTACACACCTAAATCCATTAGCTAATTACCCTAACTTTTTCCTCTACCCTACACCCAACCTACCTACCCTCCCAATTTCAATTTTCACCCTCAAATTTTCATAATAATAATGTAAAACCTAAAACTAGGTCAAAACCCACAACCCACCCAACAAGACAATACCAAAAGAACCAAAATCAAATGTAATGCCAAATCAAAGTTAATATATCAAATTAATATAACCCCAACCTCATTCCTTAACTGTCATCGAGGAAGAATCCTAGGACCCACTACCCAACCTCATCTATGTCTACCCTATATTATCTTCAATCCATTCAGTCCACTCGATCAATCCAACCCAACAATCCACCCACTAGCAGTCACTATCAGATCTTTTGCATAAAATACCAAACAAGCAAGTCAAAGCAGTCAAAATCACAAATGAATGAAAATGACTCATTGAGTCACTTTTGTTTTTAACCTTTTAGGGTTTGTACCATGGTTGTCGATGATTAGGGTAACTACCGACAATTAACCCTAAGGCCCCTGACCACTGACTGTCAGGCTCTTGGAAAATTTTCAACCAACCAACTTTTCAAACTCCTTTTGGCATGAACATCATGTGCCCAACCATGGAGGCTACCTTTTATGCCTACCATACCAACCACCTCGTCACCTCACCATTGGTTCATTTTGGCCCGACTCATGTGCATTTTGAGATGATCTTTATTGGTCTTTTTTATCACAATGATAAAAATTGCCATGTTGACCAATAATTTAACTTGTGTTACCTTGTGCATACCTGACAAACTTATGTCTTCTTTAGAGCACTTCTTACCTTAGATACCCACAACTTCACCTGACCAATTTAGGTTTTCCTTAGAAGCACTTCCTACTTTGGATACCCATTGAAACATAGATATTGCCTACAAGACTTGCATTTATAACTATTCCCAATCACCACACCTAAATGTGATCAGACGGTTCACTTGTCACTTGTCCTTCTAGCACCTACCTTAATTTTTACCAACTGTGACAACCTAGTTAATGCATGATCTTGGCTATCATACTTTTATCACACTTTGTGCACATCTTTTTGCTTTAGTTCCCCAACCTATCAACCACCTTCATCATCACCTTCACCACTTATCAAACATGCACCCAATTTTATTTCACCTCATCAACTCATAGTTTGAGAGGGAACACCTCCTCCCATACTTAGGGCAACCAAACCTTCAACCCAATTTCCATTTTTATTTTGCATCTTGTTGACAAAAACTACATAGCAAAAAGGGGTAAAATGTAGACACCAAAAATATGCACATGATGGTTTCAAATATCATAACTCCCTTGGACCACTTTAAGACCCCTAGGGCTCAAACTTGACCTTTCGACTGATAAATATACCAAAATCTAGTCAGCTTGACCTACTAACTTAGCCCACCTTTTTAACTCAACCTACCTTGACCCTTGACCACCGATGGTCACCTTAACTTTAGATGATCACCCTGATCATCAATAGTCAGGTTATATCACCTAAACCAACTTAATTATCCCATCATTCCAACTTACTTTTCTATAATTAGATTATCTAATTTGTGTGTGATTCCATGCATGTAAAAGTTAAAATTAAACAATAGGTTGGAACCCTTAATAATGTCTTGTTGTACCTCTCCTTCCTTGCCTATAAGAAGAGAGGAGTAAGAGGTGAAAGCATGATCAATCCACAAATTTAAGAGCCTTTGCATCCATAGTTTTTTTGCAAGTCACTTCTTCCTACAATCAAGTTATGCTACCATCATGTTAGAGATCCAACTTGTTGTTTCCCCTTAGCTGATAGCTAAGTACTATTACTCTATCAAAATCATGTTAGACTCTATCGATGAGCCAACTACCTCAACCATTCATCCAACCAACCTCTGGCAAGCTAAGTATTTATTTTCAATCTACCAATTGCTTTGTTTTCATTTCATAATCAGCACAACATAAACCAATATCTCAAAATTTCCTTATATGATCCCATTAATTTAACCTCTTATCAGCCAAGCCCAGCACATAGTAATCACTGACAGTCATCTTGACTGTAATAGTCTGTCCAATCACTGATGGTCATCTCAATTGTCGATGGTCACCTCAACCGTCGATGGTCACTGTGGTAGGAAATAATAAGAAGCTATTTCCACCCACCTACCCTCAATCATATCCAACTTTTTTTTCATCTATCTGTTCACAACCCCAACCTATTTTTTCTAAACCACACGTAAACTATTTAGCATTAATATTAACCTACTTATTGCTATATTAGCCATTTTATTCTATATCTTTATCAAGCATTTATTTATTTAATTTCAATACCTTTTGATTATTTATGCAAGTACTTTATCTTCTATTTTCTAAACTTAATCATTTAAAACATGTGGATTGACAACCCCTAAGGAAGCTCTTGCTTTCGGAATCTAGCTAGTGCTAGGCAATCCGCCAACTATCTATCTAACCAACCATTTGCTTTAGTGTTATCTTATTTTTAGGTCATTCCTCCCTAGTAAAAGAGGATCTCTTTACAATCATTTGATTCAATGTGCACACAACCAAACAAGTTTTTCAACCACTCATGTATCTAATTTATTTCTTCTTTATCTCTTGGAATATAAGCTAAAATTCTCTAAAATAGTCCTCATGTACTTGTTGACCAAATTTCACCTCAATACAATTTGTTCAACCATTTTCTTGAAGAGCCAAACAACAGTTGCAAGAACAGGCCAATTTAGAGGTCCAAAATTGTAAGTCAAGGAGGCTAAAGTGTTTTGGCTCCATTTTAGTGTAGTCAAGTTCCCCATAAGTCAAGTTTTGGCCCCTCATAAACTTGAATTACATTATCAAGACCAAGTCAGGTTCTATGAATGACTCGACTTATAAAAGTTTCATGAGTAGAAGTAATCTAAGTTTATGAACCTAAATTATTCGTTCCAATGCTTTACAGGTTTTCAATGATGTATGACTTTAGGATTTCTAAGAAGCAAGTCTTATGAATTTTACAAGCAAAAGAAATCAAAAAACCTGAAATGGTCTTGATAATGTTTCCCCCTAAGTGTCCTGTCAGACTTTTCTGAAGGGCACTTTGTTAGCCCAAGTGTCCCTTCAAATTTTTTTGAAGGGTACTTTTTTTCCCAAGTGACCCTTCAAAATTTTTTGGAGGGCACTTTTCTTCCCAAGTGACCCTTTGAAAAAGTTTTGAAGGGCACTTTCTAGCCCAAGTGTCCCTTCAAACTTTTTTGAAGGGTACTTTTATTCCCAAGTGACCTTTTAGACTTTTTCGAAGGGCACTTTGTCTTGGGAAATGCCCTTCAAAAAAGTTTCAAAGGGCCATTTCCTTTGGAAATGCCCTTTAATTTTTTTTGAAGGGACCCTATGCCTTCCCCAAGTGTCCTTTGAAACTTTTCTAAAGCACACTTTCCCAAGTGTCCTTCGAGAAAAGTTCTCAAAGAAATTAGCCGTTGCCTTTCAGGCAAAATTCTCAAAATAGTTCTTTTAGAAAAATTGTCTAAAGGAATTAATTTGAGAAAATTTCCTAAAATAATAAACCTAGCCTGATGCATCCCTATGATGTGTTGTAGGACGTCAAGTTTAAAACAACTAACTAGTTGTTGGGGTGCAAAGATGATGTACCGTAGGACGTCAAATTTAGGGTGGCCAACTAGCCATTGGGATTCAAAGGCATGGCATACCATAGGATGTCAAATTTAGGGTGGCAAAATAGCCATTGAGATTCAAAGGTGAAGTGTTGTAGGATGTAAAATTCATGCCTAAAGTCTTCAAGCAAGGAGTAAAGCCATTCAAAGAACCCAACATGGTCTTAAGCAAAGATAGTGCAAATCAGGTTTCCCAAAGAGCTTTGCTTATGAATTTTACAATTAAAAGTATTCAAAAAGCTCAAAAAGGAAGAGATAATTCTTTTTGGGTTTTCAAAAGAGCTTTGCTTATGACTTCTACAAGTAAAAGCAATCAAAGAACTCGAAGAAGCAAGTAGAAGTAAAGTCACTTGGAAAACCTGAATGGGTATACAGTGCAAAATGTGGGAGCTCTCAAGAAGAATCTAAGGTTTGCAGTAGTGATTACAAACATTTTTTATGGAGGGTCATCACACCATTTATTTTGTAGCAATCCTGGTCATTTCAAGAAGGCGAATCAAAGAGAAGGACAAACTCCAACTAAATGAGAGAATAACTAGAATCAATTTCACCAAGATGGTGACTGTAAACTATTTTAGAGGCTTCTATTTTGGTGCCCAAGAGCTCTCTCTTATCTCCCTCTTTTACTATAAATAATACCCTTGGGCTCTTGTTTTATCATCTGCAAATAGTACGACTAAGCCCTGCTAGAATGTTTTGCCATTTTCTTGCCTTTGAGCAAAGAAGCACAAGTTTGTTTTCTTTCTAAATTCTAGAAATTTTCTTGGGCATGCAAGAGACACAAAATGATATCAAGTGATGTTTTATCCTTCTATTCTCTGTCATTCATGTTTTTGAGCAAAGAGTTGATCCAATAGGTCATGGAGAGTGTATTCTAGCTGTATAAGATTTTGCACATGTGTAATCTTTTTTCTGGACTATACAGGTTGTCTTTTCCAGTTATTTACCTTGTTTGATCTCATTTATTTTGTCTCTACATTGAAATACTTATGTTGGAATCTTCTATAGATTGAGTTATAGACTATATTCTGCTATATTGTGCATAAGTATAAGGCATACATGTGGATACTAATTCTTGGTGTATCACCATCTTAGACTAGGCTTTTCATTTATGCAAAATTCTAACTCTTTTCATTCATACAAATTGATTAAGTAGTCTTATTACACAAAAGCTAATACAGGGAGCTAGCCCTTTCAACCTAGAGGTTCATTTCCACTTATAGGCACACCCATAGGCCTGGAAATGTCCCAATGTTGCCAAAATTTTGAGGAGGCCTAAACAACCCTCTTCTACGGTGAAATATTTGGAAATAATAATTCTATCCCGCTCAGTGGGACCCAAATTGTTGCTAGGTCAACGTGAATGCTGGTCTTGATAGGCTTATGTAGTAGAAATACCCCTAACCCAACATTTGATGACTCCAAAAGGGTGTGAATCCCTAGTTCTAGACCAAGTTTTATACGTTATCCTACATGGTCCTCACAAGATCCTTAAGATTTTTTGACCAAGCCCCTTCAACTAAAGCTTTTCCTAAAGAACAATGCCCTGAACCACTCCTAGCCCTATTAAATCCTTGGCAAGGAGGTTTTGGGGAAGAAGTAGAAGAGGTTGAAGAAGTTCAAGGAGAGGAGGAAGTTAAAGAAAAAGAAGAAATAGAGGATCATAGAGGAAGAAGAGAAATAGGAGAAAGGGGAGAGATAGATAGATGTCAACCTTTACCAACTTTTAATACCCAAAACCCAATAGAGCTTCCTACATATGACCCCATCCCTCAAAATACTACCAAGAAACTTCCTAGTTTCAATGGGGAGGGTCATATTACCCCATCTAAACATATTAGAGACATCTATAATTTCTGTAATTTCCATAATGTTACTAGGGCCAACATATCCATTAGGCTATTTGCCATGTCTTTAAAAGGCAAAGCACTTGACTGGTACAGAACATTGGAGGGGGGATGCATTACAAGTTAGGATGGTTTTGGAAACCTATTGGTGACAAGATTCAAAAATAAGAGTGATCATGCTTCCCTAATACATCAGTTGAATGTAATAAGAAGAGGTCCAAATGAATCCATAGGAGATTTCAATGAGAGATTTCAAAGAACATGGTATAGATTGCCACCAATCATGAGACCTCCTCCTAGATTTGTGTTCCCAACATACCTCAAAGGGATTGGTATTGATGTTGGTATTATGTTGTAGTCAATGAGAGGATTTACTCTTCCAAGTGAATATGAACTAGCAATTGAAGCTGAGAATATACCTTGATTCAAGCTGGAAGACTCACTCCAAGAGTTTCCATGCCTTTGTTGTCCCACAATTTGGTTGAAGCTCTAAGCATGTCTCAGGTTCCCAATGCCAATGTGAAGCCAAGAGCCTTTCCCAAGAAGGTGGATAACATTGTGGACAAGGATGAAGAATTAGATCATTGAGAGCTCAGCTCAAGCAAGCTCAATATCAGGCAAGTGCTCCTCCAAATGCAACATATTATCCTTAACAAGGATATAGAGCTCCATCCCAATACAATTATCTACTCCTCTCGTAAAGGTTGTTGTTCCAGTTCATGCAAACCTAGTGCAAGAAGATCATGTGGACCAATGGGGGCAGCCTCAAGGTTAGTTTACACATGATGATGGAGGAACCAGCTACGCTTTAACTACACAAGAAGGAGCTACTCCTTACATGATAGTAGAAGAAGCATGTCCCAGCCAAAGGGATAATCATGGAGAAGGCAGTATCCCAAGTGTGGGGATGATGAACTTTCAAGAAAAGGATGATTTTATGTTGACTCAAGGCATGTCAATTGTAGCTAATACAAGGTCCAAGAAGATAGCCTTGGGAAAAGGCTAGGATCCATGAATAGTTCCAAGTGATGCCTCTCTAAGGCCACCAAATTATAATCAAAGTGTTGCACCTCCTACAAGCCATGTTCTTCAACAAAATTAGAATGTAAATATAACTACCAAGATTACAACTTAGTAGGTAACAACTCCTCTATTACAATAAAAAATGTAGGAGAAAGTGAATAATCCATCTCTAAATATTTTGGACTCATTAAAGATCACTAAGATAAGCATATCCCTTTGGGAGGTTCAACATATACTTGGTCAAAAGGAGCTTTTACAAGAGCAATTAGCAAGCATGCAAGTGGCTCCTCAATCTTCAAGGCATCATACTGTGGCTCTCACAAATTCTCCAAATCATCTTTTGGAGCCTTCCACTAAATATGAAAAGCCTGCACCCTTCTTCCTCACACTCATTGTAGGAGATAAGTTTGTCCATAATTGTATTGTGGATAGTGGAGCAAGCACTATTGTTATGCCTAAAGTAGTGGCTGATAAGCTGGGTTTGAACTATGAGCCACATAGTAAAGGCATGTTATAGCTGGATGGAACTCCAACAAAGTTGTTAGGATTGGTGAAAGGTCTAAAAGTGCTTTTACATGGCTTCCCAAGCTTCCTTATCATGCAAGATATTGTGGTGGTAGACTTTCCAACACACTTTGTTGTATGCTTGTTTAGGGACTTTACGACCAAGATAGGAGGATACCTTTCTACTGATTGGTCCTTTATGGCTTTCAAGACAAGGTACGGAACCAAGGTAACCATAAGGACTCATCCCTTAGCAAGGTTCCACATTGATCCATACTTGGAGATAATGAGAAATAAAAACTATCTAATCAGCAAAGAGGAAGAGGCAGTCCTGAATAATGAAACATCTTCTCCTCTTGAAGGTATTTTTGACCTCTATCTTGATAAGTACAACACTGAAACACATGGCCTTGATCCTTATGCATGAGGGAAATGTCCCAATTCCTTCACTCACCAATGAAGATCATGATCTTGATGGCACGTGGGAAATGTTCTTTGATGATTTAAGAGAAAAGTAGGTGCAGGATCTGGTATCATCTGGTGTCATGTTGGTTTGCCCATCAAAGAATTGTTACCACTCTTCTTATATGTTGCACTTCAGTTGCACTTGAAATGTGGTAGAATATGAAGGCTTAGTTCATGGTTTCCATTGGGCAAAGAAGAGAGCAATCAAGATTTTAAAAGTCTATGAAGATAGTGAGTTGGTCATTCATCAAGTGAGAAGTCAAGCTATAGATAAGAACCCCTTGCTCAAGTCCTAAAAGCATAGGTTATGGGATCTACTCGAGGATTTTGATGCCTTCAACATCCATCCCATACTAAGAGACTTGAACAAGCATGTTGATAGATTGGATACAATTAGAGTGTGTTTTGACTCAGCTGTTGATGTTGAATAAGAGAAGTATCAATCTCATATCAAGATCATTGCGAGACCTTCCATTCTAGATTATGAAGTGTCATGGCAAGTGTTTGAAAGTGATGAACACATTTCACACTTCTTGCAAAATGAGGTAGGCTTCTCTTCAAGAAATCAAAAGAAGTTGCATGATCATTATGAAGAGCAGATTATACAAATGAAGACAAATAAAATACCCAAGGGGCTAATTACCTTAGAGAGTGTCTTCAATGAGGACGATCAAAATAAAAACCAAATAATGAGCATGTCAACAAAAGAAGATAACTATGAGAGAGTTCTGATTTTCAAGGACAAACTTTTGAAGATTGGCAAGGCTCGTTCTCAGCCAAAAAGGCAAGCTTTTATAGCATTATGCAAAGAGTTTCATGAAATATTTGCCTGAGAATACAAGGACCTAAAATGGTTTGACCTAAGTCTAGCTCATCACGCCATTGAGTTGGAGCATGGAGCTAAACCGGTAAGGCAAAAACAAAGGCCTATTAACCCCAAGGTAGAAGAACTCATGAAGAAAGAGCTGACCAAATTGATTGAGTCTAGGATTATCTTTCTTATCAAGAACTCAAATTGGGTAGCCAACCTTATGTTGGTTTTAAATAAGAATGGATAAATAAGACTTTGTGTGGATTTTCATGATCTAAACAAAGTGTCTCTCAAGGATCATTACCCACTCCCTACTATAGAACGAATTCTACAAGTTGTTTTAGGTTCTCAACGTTTCTCACTTCTTGATGGTTATTCAGGTTATAATCAAATATTTGTAAATGAAGGGGATCAATTCAAGACAACCTTCACCACCAAGTGGGGGACCTGAAGATGTCATTTGGTTTATCCAATGCTGGAGCTACATTTCAAAGGGCAATGGGCATGGCCTTCAAAGGTTTGATTAATAAGTTTTTCCTTGTTTACCTTGATAATATAACCATTTTTTCAAAAGACGTTGTTGATCATATGGGACATCTAAGGCAAGTGTTTGAGAAGTGTAGAGAGTACAGCATATCCCTCAATCCAAAGAAATGCATCTTGTTTGTCCATGAAGGTAAGCTTTTGTGTCATGTTGTTTCAAAAAAAGTCTTATCTATTAACCCTGAAAGGATTGAAGATATTCTAGGCTTGTATTTGCCTCAACACAAGAAATAGATACAAATTTTCTTGGAAAATAAACTTTGTATGGAGGTTTATCCCAAAATTTGCAACTATGGTAAAGCCTATCACAACCATGCTGAAAAAGAACCAAGTTTTTACTTGGACAAAGGAAGGTAAAGGCATATTTGAGGCAATAAAGCAAGAAATTGTAGCCTCTCCCACTCTCTTAAGTCTAAATTTTGATAAGTATTTAATTCTTTATACTTTTGCTAACGTGGACACAATCTTAGCCATGATTATGCAAAAGAATGAAGAGGATGTTGAGCAGCCAATTGCTTTCTTCAGCCAAGGCTTAGAAGACTATGAAGTGAGATATTATTTTGTTGAGAAGCAAGCTTTCTCCATCTTTAGAGGCTTAAAAAAGTTCAAGCATATGGTTTCCAAAAATAGGATCCATGTCATGGTCTCCCATCCTAGCACCAAGGATTTTCTCCTAAGCAAGGATCTCAATGAGAAGAGAGCTGGATGGATCACGAAGGTGATGGAATATGACATTGAAATCAAGGTAATCGGCCTAGTAAGAGGAAGAGGTTTATGTGAGTACTTAGCATCTGACTTTCAAGAGCCAAAAGAGCAAGCCTTGGTGAATAAAGTTCAAAACCAGCCAGCTGATCAAATGTAGAATCAAGGTTGGACACAAGACATCATTGATTTTTTTCAAATTGGTGAGTTCCCAATGGCTTGAACAAATATCAAATAAGGTATTTTAGGCTACAGGCTATTCCTTATTTTCTTGTGCATTTCATTCTCTTTAAGAAGTATGTGAACAATGTGTTGTTAAGATGCATTAACAATGACCAATTTGATATGCTGCTAGAAAGGTTCCATAATGGTGCAGATGGTGGTCACTTCTCTCCTAGAACAACAACTACAAAAATAATGAGAGATGGTTACTATTGGCCTAGTATTTTTAAAGACAATTATCATTGGGCTAAGGTTTTTCCTCAATGTGCTTTCTTTGTTGGCAAACAAAAGCTTGTTACTCTTCCATTGAATCCTATCCAAGTGGACCAACCTTTCATATAATTGGGCCTTGACTTCATTGGCATGATCAACCCTTCATCAAGTGCTAGACACAAATGGATATTGACTGCTATAGACTACTTCACAAGATGGGTAGAGGTTGTTGCTTTGAAGGAAGCAAATGAAAATGCCATCTTGGAGTTCTATGAAAGCATTATAACAAAGTTTGGAGATCCTCATGTCATCATCTCAGATAATGCACTTGCTTTCATAAGTGCTAATTTTTTTGATTGGGCAGCAAAGAGTGGAGTTAATTTGAGTACCTCATCCAATTACTACCCTCAAGATAATGGGTTGGTTGAGACTACCAATAAGAACCTCATCAAGATCATTAAGAGGAAGTTGGAAACCAATCAAAGAGCATGACATAGAAAGCTGAAGGCAAACTTATGGGTGGAAATAATCACTCCTAAGAAGTCAATTGGTAATTCTCCCTTTGTACTTGTTTATGGGAGAGAAGCTAGGCTATCCATATCACAAGATCTCCCTACCTTATAACTTGTAACACATCTATAATTACTTGAAAACACTCCCATAGAGGTCAAATTGATAGAATTAATGTAGCTATAAGAGGCAAGAGATGATGCACACAAAGCTTTGGAACACCATCAAGTCCTCATGAATAAATCCTTTGACAAAAGGGCAAGAGCAGGAGTGTTCAAAGAAGGTGACTTGGTCTTGAAATGGGATGAATATAGAGAAAAACTAGGCAAACATACAAATTTTGATTCCTTGTGGAGTGGTCCTTACATTATTAGAAGTGCAAGCAAAGAAACTCCTTTTATCTATCCAAAATGGATGGAGAAGAGCTACTTATTCCAATGAATAGAATCCACTTGAAGCCTTGCTTTTAACCCTTTTTGGCCATGTCTTGTATATACTTTATTTTGGTGTGTTTCCTTTGTTGTGTTTATTTTCCCTAAGTGCTTGTAGCACAGGTGTGTTTTCCTTCCCTTTGTTTGGTGTGTGTCTCTAGCTTGTGTGTGTAATCAACCTAGATAGTGTGTTTTTGAACCAAATCTTGTTCAATTCTCTTTGAAGTGTCTATATGCGTGACTCCATGCCCAATGGAAGGATTTAGGTGACTAGTCTTTGACATAGTAAGCATGCCTCCCCTCAGAATCACCAAGAATGTTGATCAAATTTCACCTCAGTATAATTTGTTCAACCATTTTCATGGAGAGTCAAACAAAAGTTGTAAGAATAGCCCATTTTAGAGGTCCAAAATTGCAAGTCAAGGAGGCTAAAGTGTTTTGGCTTCATTGTAGTGTATGTTGGGCTCTCCATAAGTCAAGTCTTGGCCCCTCATAAACCCAAATTACATTATCAAGACCAAGTTGGGTTCTCTGAATGACTTGATTTATAAAATTTTCATGAGTAGAAGTAATCTGATTTTATGAACCCGAATTACTCCTTCCAATGCTTTGAAATTTTTCAACGATGCATGACTTTAGGTTTTCCAAGGAGTAAGTATTATGACTTTTACAAGCAAAATCAATCAAAAAACCCAAAATGGTCTTGATAATGTTTCCCACATAGTGTCCCTTCAAAAAAATTTGAAGGGCACTTTGTTAGCCCAAGTGTCCCTTCAGACTTTTTTGAAGGACACTTTTCTTCCCAAGTGACCCTTCAGACCTTTCTGAAAGGCACTTTTCCTCCTAAGTGACACTTCAAAAAAGTTTCAAAGGGCACTTTTTAGCCCAAGTGTCCCTTCAAACTTTTCTGAAGGGAATTTTTCTTCCCAAGTGACCCTTCAAAAATTTTCAAAGGGCACTTTTTAGCCCAAGTGTCCCTTCGGACTTTTTTGAAGGGTACTTTTCTTCCCAAGTGACCCTTCAAACTTTTTCGAAGGGCACTTTGTCTTTGGAAATGCCCTTTGAAAAAGTTATAAAAGGCCATTTCCTTTGGAAATGACTTTCAAATTTTTTTGAAGGGACCCTGTGCCTTCCCCAAGTATCCTTCAAAACTTTTTCAAAGGACACTTTCCCAAGTGTCCTTTGAGAAAATTTCTCGAAGGAATTAGCCATTGCCTTTTGAGCAAAATCCCCAAAATAATTCTTTTAAACAATTTTTTCAAAGGAATTACTTCAAGAAAATTGCTTGAAACAATAAACCCAACCTAATGGATCCCCATGACATGTCGCAAGATGTCAAGTTTAATACAACCAACTAGCCGTTGGGGTGCAAAGATGATGTGTCACATATTGTCAAATTTAGGGCGGCCAACTAACCATTGGGATTCAAAGGCATGACGTGCCATAGGACATCAAATTTAGGGTGGCTAACTAGCTATTGAGATTCAAAGATGACGTGTTGTAGGACGTCAAATTCATGCCTAAAGTCTTCAAGCAAGGAGTAAAGCCATTCAGAGAACCCAACAAGGTCTTAAGCAAAGATAGTGCAAATTAGGTTTCCCAAAGAGCTATACTTATGAATTTTACAAGTAAAAGTAATCAAAAAGCCTGAAAAGGAAGAGACAATACTTTGTGGGTTTTCCAAAGAGCTTTACTTATGACTTTTACAAGTAAAATAAATCAAAGAACCCGAAGAAGCAAGTAAAAGTAAAGTCACTTAGAAAACATGAATGGGTCTGTGGTACAAAACATGAGAGATCTCAGGAAGAATCTAAGCTTATCAGCAGTGATCCAAGCAATTTTTTATGGAGGGTCATCTCACCATTGATTTTGTAGCAATCTTGGTCATTTCAAGAAGGCAAATCAAAGGGAAGAATAAAGTCCAACTGAATGAGAGAACAAATAGAATCAGTTTCACTAGGATGGTGATTGCAAACCATTTTGGAGGCTTCTATTTTAGAACCTAAGAGATCTCTTTTCTCTCCCTCTTTTACTATAAATAGGACCCTTGGGATCTTGTTTTATCATCCACAGATAGTACAGTGAAGCCCTGTTGGAATGTTTTTCCATTTTCTTGCCTTTGAGCAAAGAAGCATAAGTCTATTTTATTTCTAAGTTCTAGACATTTTCTTGGGCATGCAAGAGACATAGAGTGACAGTAAGTGATGTTTTATCCTTCTATTCTCTATCCTTCATGTTTTTGAGCAAAGAGTTGATCTAACATGTCATAGAGAGTTAATTCTAGCTGTATGAGATTTTGCACATGTGTAACCTTTTTTTTGGACTATATAGGTTGTATTTTCTAGTTATTTACCTTATGTGATCTCATTCATTTTGTCTCTACATTGAAATACTTATGTTGGAATCTTCTATAGCTTGAGTTATAGACTATATTCTACTGTATTGTGCATAAGTATAAGGCATACATGTGGATACTAATTCTTGGTGTATCGCCATCTTAGACTAGGCTTTTCATTTATGTAAACTTCTAAATCTTTTCACTCATACAAATTGGTTCAGTAGTCTTAATGCACAAAAGCTAATACAGGGAGCTAGCCCTTTCAACCTAGAGGTTCATTTCCACTTATAGGCTCACCCACAGGCCTGAAAATGTCTCAACGTTGCCCAAATTTGGAGGAGGCCTAAACAACCCTTTTCTAGGGTGCAAGATTTGGAGATAGCAATAATTTTTCAATAAGAGAAAGAAATTTTTATTGAGTGACATAAAAAATTAAGGTACCTTTAGCATTACAATACTAAAAAATGTTTTGTCTAAGGACATACTTGCAAGCTTGATTACATATTCTGGTTTTTTCATGAGAGTCAACCTCAGGAGGGTAAGTATGATGTTTAATGAATTGGATGATATCCCTATACCATATAATTTGTCAAGTAGTGAGTGATTCGATGTGTAAAATAAGATAATCATCATTGGTTGTTAAGGTAGATGATGATTTCCTCATGTGGACAAGGAACTTTGAGTCATGCAGTGTCTAATGAAGATGAAAAATATAGGTTGGGGAAGGGAGAGAGTTTGAAATAGTGTTTTTATCTCTTATGATAGCTTCAATTATGAAAGATGCAAACTCTTTGTTAGGATTAGAGGCAAGTTGATGGTATGCAATAATATGTGCCACTGATTTGGTAGTATATAAGTTGTGAATCTCTTAATGCATGTAAATATGGGATATCTAGATCTATGGCTACTTTCGTCTAAAGGATGAGAGATTCATATTTGACCATGTTATTAGTGACTTCTAAATTTAATTTAAAGGCTTTAGGAATGTTTTTTATATAAGGGTTGACTATAACACATCCTGCCCTAGTGCCTTGAAGACAATTGGCTCCAGTGAAGTGGAGTGTCCAAGTTTCTTCATGTAAGTCAATGGTAACTTCAGGTAATTCTTCTATAGTAACTTTGGTAGATGATTTAGGTTTAGAGACTATGATTTTTGGCTCTTCTAGGGATTGTGCCATAAGATCACCAAAAATTTAAAATTATTATTTGAGAGAAATAAGTTGGTCAATACCTTTGTGTAGACACCTTGTGTTGATTTTATTCTTCTTACTAATATGTGTTAACACCACCCTAAATCCCTAATCAGTCCTCTATCCACACTAATATCCCTATATAACCCTTTATTCACCCCCCCTAATCAATTAATTATTTCTTCCATGATCACATCCATTTCCATAAATTCTCATCACATCTCATTAGTTAATTAATCTCAGTTAATTAGCTAATATCATCATAATGGGAAAATTTATGGAATGCAGATTTCATATTTTCCATAATTCAATAAATCCAAAATTCTCACATCACTCACCCACTTGGAAATTAAAAATTACTAAACTTGCACCCTTTTCCAATGTAAATTTAATTCAAGATATAAGGTGTGTAAGCAAGGTCAAAAATAAATCCCTATGAAAATCACACTAAATACCAAGCAAAGGACTTGTCTCACACACTCCATGTCATAACATTAAATTCTCATCTTCTATTTTAGGACTGATTCTCTACCCTTGATCTCCATCCAAGATAAATGGTCACATGATTCTAAAAATGTATAAATAGAAGGTCCATCTTCTATTCTCCATAAGCTTTTGAATTACAACAAAGTGTTACTAAATAATCTCATAAAGCTTTAATTCTCATCATATTCCATAATTCAAATCATTGATTGTGCAAGGGGAGGTGTCTTCAAATTACCCATGCACCTTGTGTATGCCTTTATAACCATATCCTTTGAGAAACATCCAATCTAAGAAAGGGGCACATTTATCTTGGTAATCTTCAAGGTATAACATTTGATGGGTTCATTTCTTAGATATCTCTTTCGAGGTATATCATTTTTGAATTTTGTTTAGTATCTTACATGTGTTTTTGTTTTGTATTATACTAGCGATTGCATTTACAAATGATTTTCATTTTTATATATACATATGGCACACCTGATGGTAGCACTACTACAACAAGCTTTGATATCTCCTAAACATCCTCTTTGCTCACAATTTAGTACCAATTCTAGCCAAATTTTATCACATTTCCTTAAAAAATATATCAAATTTCCATTCCCAGGCTCTTGGTAGAAACACTCTAAGTATCAGTAGAATTGATAATGAAAGTGGTGAAAACACTCTACGTATTGACAGAATAACATTAATTCTATAGATTCATTTTATTGTGTATTAAAGGAAATAAACTATAGGTTATTGAAATCATATTGTATTAATAGAATTGTAATTTGTTTTACCAAAAACATTCTCTATTTTATCTGACTATATTTGCAGGGATTTGTGGAAACACTCTATGATTCAATGGAAACATGGAATACTTCATTCAAATCAAAATTCTATCTCTGATAGTTGTATTGTAAATTGGTATAATCAGCTACTATTTGGCAGAATCATCCTACATTTTAGTGGAATCACCCTATAGTTTGATGGATTTGCACTATTTTTTGTTTACACTGCTTACCTTCTGGAGACCATAAATTTTGACTCAAGTGTTCATTTGACCTCTCATTTAAAAAAAAAATGAAGGTATTGAAAAGACACACACAACCATTAATAAATATTAAGTGGTAGAACAACCCAAGAGTTTTGTGTAATTACAAAGAGAGTAGCAAAATTATTGTTTTACTAACTTTTATTTTGTAGAAAGTGATGGAATCGACCTATGTTTTAGGGAGATCGCTAGTACTTTGGCAAGATCAATTTTCTATCGATGACTATGTTTTTCAAGATCAATGAAAATGTAGTTTGTTTTAGCAAAACATGTTTAAGATTAGTGAAATAGTTCACCTTTTTAGCAAAAACATGGTCTCTATTTTTTGACATTCTACATTTTTTACAGATTGGTGGAATCATTTTACTAATTGGTAAAATAGGCCTGTGCATTAACAAAATTGCCAACATATCTGAAAGATAACACACTTTTAGGTTTTATACACTCATCAAAGGCCAAACATAAGACAACTAATCTATTCACTTATATGTTTTCACCCAATAAAGACAAAACCAAATAAACAAACATTTATAACACTTGATTTTGGTGCTTTAAAATGAACACACACTTCAAATTTGATTTTTTACAATGGATAATTTACTTATTTTTTTATTGTGTATGATAGCCTAAGAATGTGTGCTCTCCCCTTACCCATTTTTAAGATTATGGATGATCAAAAACATTTATGTTGTCTTCTCCATCCCAAAGTAAAAGATATGAATGCTCTCCTCTTGCCCTTCATGGGACATCGAGGATCAGAAATAGCCAAACTTCCTCTTTTTTATTTTGGTTGCACGACTAAAACCTTAATCACCAAGCATGAGTCCTTAGGGTTTAGCAAATAGGATTTCATTCTCCAGTGTATGGGCCAACCCCATGCTACGATGAAGTATATAAATTGGGAAGGAGTTTTTGTTATTAGCTAAGTAGTTACATGTTTTAAATGTTCTATGAAGTGAGGGGATTTCATGCTCCAATACACATGCCCTATAAAACATTTTTGAAGAATGACTTTTGGTGACATTTCACTAAAATATTATAGCTAGAGTGGCCATGAAGTGACTAAACACTCTTGTGAAGCCCATTATCACCCTTTTTCACAAATTTGGGCCCTATCATACTACAAGGCATAAAAGGGACACACCTAGAAAGCCTTGTTTATACCTATATTAAGACCATTCAGCCACAAATAAATATTAGTGTAAGTAAAATAACATTTCTAAATATTACTCACCACATAAAGACTCCTAGTAGGGGTTGGGAGACAAACCTAATCACCACTTTGCATAAGTAGAACGATGGGTTGTTGGTTGCATTGTACACTTTTATTTACTAATCATAGGGCTTAACAATTGTGTGATTTTATTTAATTTTTATCAAGACCTATATTAAATACAAACCTTAAACAACATCAAATGTCAAATCTGGCCAACTTTGATGAAAGTTAACATCCAAAGTCAATTTTGACTAGGTCAAATCAAAATCAAAATTCAAATATGATCAACTCTAACCAAGCCAACCTTAAAAATTCAAACATCAAAAGGTCAAGTCAAAATTGGTCAACTTTGACCAAGTTCAACCCAATCCAACATCAAGAAGTCAAACATATCAACTTTGACCAAGGCAAATGTAAAAAATCCAAATTAGGTCAACTTTGACCAAGTCAAATCAAATTAAACCATACAAAATCAATTTAACTTTAACCAAGTCTAAATTAAATATCACACATCAAATCTGGTCAACTTTGACCAAGTTAACTAATCAAAATTCAAATTTTGTCAACTTTGACCAAAATCTCACATCAAAACTCAATAATCCAAGTCAAATCTAAAATTTAAAATATTTTAGCTTTGACCAAGTCAATCCAATCCACATGTCAATCCAGGTCAATTTTGACCAAGTCACATTAATTCCAAATCAATCAACCATCCAAAATCACATCATTCTCCTCATCTTTCCATTCAATCTCCTGCACCTATCAGTTGGGAATGACAAAGTCATGACCTCCATCTTTTCTCCCATCTAAATAAAATCCAACATTACCAATCAATATCTAATTTGATCTTAATCACATCAAAATCAACGCACATCAAACATCCTAATCAAACATCACATCAAACACTAAACATTAAACGTCAAATCAAATTCAAAATCCTAATAAAATCATATCAATTAATCCAAACATCAACCAATCCTACATCAAATCCCATATAGACCCATGGAATCCCATAATACCAAACCTTTTCTAGTATCACCATCTGTAAATCAAGACATGATCAAATAAATCCTACATATTAGCCAACATGTATCCCACCTAGCTCTTGATAGAAAACTAGAATGAATTATATTAATAATGGAATTCTGATCATTATTACAAACAAAAATGGCAAAAATTGTTATAAGAATTACACTTTCTTATCACATCCATATACAAAGGATGATATTTATTAGATAAAGAAAAAGTATGCAAATAAAGTATATTGATCCTAATCTACCCCTACGAGAAACATTCAGGCAAAATAACCCATAAATAGTGGGATAGAGAGGACAACTAATCTAAGCTAATAAAAAAGAATTATAATTTTATAAATAATCCAATCAATGGTGAATTAAGCACCTACTCCTAATACCCCCCCCCCTTAATTCAACATAGATTCAAGTGAATAGGAAATAATTATATTAATGCCTCAAATTTGTCCCACGTAAGTGCTTTAGTGAAAACATATACATGTTAACGATTTGCTGGGTAATATTGGAGCTATATGTTGTTATTCTAAACATGTTCGTAGATGAAATGTACTTGCACATAAATGTGTTTGGTTCATTCATGAAATATAATATTGCGAACAAGATTCACTACTACTTTGTTGTCTACATAGAGGATTATTGGATGATTATGTGGTATTCCAAATCCTTCAAGTACACATTTGAGCCAAATTTATTTACATACCTCTCCTCTTACTACATGTTATTATAATTGTTAGGTTGTGGAGCTAAAAGCTTCACTGATGCAAACAGAGGAGGAGGTTGCAGAGAGTTTGTTGAGTGTCAGAGTCACCAGCGTCGGTCAGGCCAATCGACGTCGACAGGGTACAGATAGAAGGCAACCGACTTCGATCAAAAATTGGCCGGCGTCGGCACCCCCCAGGCAGACAGGGACCGACGTCAGTCACCTATGCAGTTTGAGCTACGAGTGTTACAGGCAGTTAGTTAACAAACCAAGTGTTTGCATGTCAAGAGTCAAATTTAGACTAGAAGCTGCGGATCTAATTATTGTAATTAGGTGTCTAATTATTGTTTGCATGAGATCTATTTAAAAGACTCATTGGTTGTATTGTAAAGTTGTGTTAAAGAGTAAGAGAGCAAAAATAAGCTTCTTCTGTGTGTGAAGAGAGCATGGTGTGTTCCTCCTAGTGCCATAGTACCAAGTGTGGGTGCTAGATTGGAGAATCAGCAGGGTTCTTCATGTATGTATGATCTTGGTCATCAGGTGAGCATGGCTACTTTTGAAGATCTACATGGGTAAGTAAGATCATTGATCTATAGGTATATGTGTGTGCAAGGTCTAAGGTTCACAGGTGTGCAAAACCAGATTGATTTACAGGTGTGCAAGATCAGATAAGATAGCAACACAACAGGGAGCAGGATCAGGTGGGATCTACTTGGAGTACAGTGTGTACTCAGAAAGAGAGCAAAGAAGAAGGCAAGGAAGATCCTTCCATAAGTAAGGTATGTTGGGTTGCAGGTTATTGCAGTTCAGGGGAGATCTACTTGAAGTACGTTTGTGTACTTGTGGAGTGCGTGGAGCACTTGTGGAGTGCGTGGAGCACTGGAGTACTGGCAGTAGTGGATACTGGCTGGTTGGAGGTGAACACCAACTCTGTGTTTGAGTTGTGTGTTGGGACCTAAGAGAGAGAGCTTTGAGGGAAGATTTACTATTTATGCCCTAGAGGTGTGGGAGCCCTAGAGGTGTGTAAGGAAGAAGAACTGTGGCAGCCTTCTTTGTTGTATTTCCTTCTGGAAGAGTTTTAATACAAGTTGTGTATTCTTTATTGCTTTTGAATTCTAGTTACTTGTGTATTTTGGTTAATTTCCACATGTTAAGTTGCTTGGTAATCAATTGTGTGCTTCCGTTATTTCCCAACAAGTGGTATCAGAGCTAAGGTTGCAGGGAGCAAGTTTTGTGTTTGGTTACAGGTCACTCTCAGGGGTTTCTGATTGAGTGGGAGTAGAGCAATGGCAGAAGAAAGTAAGCTAAGAATGGAGGAATTGAAAAGCACGAATGGTCACTTACGGTCCTATGGAAAGAAAGAGTAGGTAAAAGAAAATTGTTGGTTGGTTGAAGATCAACATGGAAGAACTGAAGATGCAGATGTTGCAGGTGTTGTTGCATAGGATGCTCTGGGAGGTTTCTTGGATAAAGTTGAATCTTGGTTAATAGATTCTGTTGCCTCTTTCCATGCAGCCCCAAGGAGAGGAGGTGGTGAGCCTTGTCAGATTATTGGCAAAGGAGAAGTGAAGCTGAAATTGTAGGCGGCCAACACATGGGTGTTGAAGGAGGTCATGCAGGTCCCAGGCTTGGAGATGTGGCTAATTTCTTCAGGAAAGTTGGGTGATAAGAGATGCACAAGAACTCTCACAACGGATGCACTTGAATTAGCTGGTGGTAAGAAAACAGGTAATCTTTATCTACTTGCTTATATTATTGATTCTTCTTCTGTTGTGGAGATGTGGATTTGTAGGCTTGGTCACATGAGCAAGAAGGAGATGCATGTTCTTAAGCGGAAGACATATGTATTTGATAGACTTAAGAACTGGAAAGCCTTGGTGTTCTTGGAGGAAATGGCAGACAGAGACCAGTGGATGGGGATGGATACTTTTAAGTAGGGCAGTTTGGACATGGGTTTTGATTCAAAGGAGCTTGCGGGTAAAAATTCATCACTCATAGGTGAACACAGGTACTGGCATTGGTCAGGGGGAATCAACGTCAAACAGACAGGTGCCGATGTTAGTCATGTGCAGACCGAAGCCAGTGATGTCAGGCAGGGTAAGACTGACGTCGGTCAGGAGGACCGACATTGACAGTAGGTAAGACCGACATCGGTTAGGAGGACCGACGTCAGCAATAGGGGACACTGACGTCGACAGGGTTGGTAGTCAGGACAGGTGCATGGAAATCGACGTCAGTCGGATGCAGACTGTGTGGTGATCGAGGTCGGTCACTGTAACGGATTTTGGGTGGAAAACAAGCTGTCAAGTAGTCTCAAATGCCCATATGGAGGACTGAAGGTGGTAAGTAAGCCTCAAATTTGTTGTTCCTCTTCTTTATATGAGTTGCTGACTGCAAAGCAAGAAGGATCCAAGAAATAGTGGGAGCATGGCATGGAGAGAATACATAACCAAGCAGAAGATTTGGTAGGGTTGCCAGGCAGTATGAAAGTACATAGATGAATGAATTCCTTAGTTAAAGAATAGAGAGAACGGACACGCGAGACAGAAGGCCAGGTCATATGGTCTTAAGGAAGCTGCATGACAGTGGTACAGGTTTGACAGGTGGATGACAAAGCATGGCTTTAGTCAATGTCAGGGTAACTACTGTGGTTTGTCTTACCAGGTGGATGATGGTCGCAATATTATCCGATTACTGTATGTGGATGGTTTGCTAGCAGGGTTGTACATATAGGGTTTTGCTGAGCTAAGGGTAAGGTTAGTTCAGTGGCATGTCATGAGGAATTTGGAGCAGCAAAATTCTTTGGCATGAGAGACATGGAGATCACAGGTTGATTTTGTCTCCAGTGGGCACTGATGTGAATCAGGTGTTGGTGAGGTTCAGGATGTAGAATCAGAGCACACCAAGGGCTGGATAGTTTAGTGTCCAAAATCACATGAGGTCTGGTATAGGCATGAGTTTGCCCAAGCAGTGGGAGCTGTCAGAGAGTTAGGAGCCAATTCAGAGAAGTGAGTTCTCAGGTATTTGAGAGGGACCAGCAACAGGGATTCATGTTATGCAGGGTCAGGACTTCACTACATGGGTTTGTAGGTTTGGATGTGGCAGGTTACTCAGATGACAGGAGGTGCACCATAGGTTGTGTGGTGGGTGGTCTTCAGGGTTGAGCTTGAAGAGGGATACAAGCCAAGAAAAAGATTATATGGGGTACAGGTACAAGTACACTACAGTTGTTTATCTCCAAGTGGGAGATTGTTAGGTTGTGGAGCTAAAAGCTTCACTAATGCAAACATAGGAGGAGGTTGCAGAGTTTGCTGAGTGTCAGAGTCACCAACGTCGGTCAAGCCAACCGACGTCGGTAGGGTACAAACAAAAGGCAACCGACGTCGGTCAGAAATTGGCTGACGTCGGCACCCCCCAAGCAGACAAGGACCGACGTCAGTCACCTATGCGGTTCGAGCTGTGAGTGTTACGGGTAGTTAGTTAATGAACCAAGTGTTTGCATGTCAAGAGCCAAATTTAGACTAGAAGTTGTGGATCTAATTATTGTAATTAGGTGTCTAATTATTGTTTGCATGAGATCTATTTAAGAGACTCATTGGTTGTATTGTAAAGTTGTGCTAGAGAGTAAGAGAGCAAAAATAAGCTTCTTCTGTGTGTGAAGAGAGCATGGTGTGTTCCTCCTAGTGCCACAGTACCAAGTGTGGGTGCTGGATTGGAGAATCAATAGGGTTCTTCATGTATGTATGATCTTGGTCATCAGGTGAGCATGGCTACTTTTGGAGATCTACATGGGTAAGTAAGATCATTGATCTACAGTTATATGTGTGTGCAAGGTCTAAGGTTCACAGGTGTGTAGAACCAGATTGATTTACAGGTGTGCAAGATCAGATAGGACAGCAACACAACAGGGAGCAGGATCAGGTGGGATCTACTTGGAGTACAGTGTGTACTCAGAAAGAGAGCAAAGAGGAAGGCAAGGAAGATCCTTCCATAAGTAAGGTCTGTTGGGTTGCAGGTTGTTGCAGTTCAGAGGAGATCTACTTGAAGTACGTTTGTGTACTTGTGGAGTGCGTGGAGCACTTGTGGAGTGTGTGGAGCATTGGAGTACTGGCAGTAGTGGATACTGGCTGGTTGGAGGTGAACACCAACTCTGTGTTTGAGTTGTGTGTTGGGACCTAAGAGAGAGAGCTTTGAGGGAAGATTTACTGTTTATGCCCTAGAGGTGTGGGAGCCCTAGAGGTGTGTAAGGAAGAAGAACTGTGGTAGCCTTCTTTGTTGTATTTCCTTCTGGAAGAGTTTTAATACAAGTTGTGTATTGTCTCTCATATTCTGTGTTGTTTCTTTTTCTAGTTACTTGTGTATTCTGGTTAATTTCCACATGTTAAGTTGCTTGGTAATCAATTGTGTGCTTCTGTTATTTCCCAACAATAATTCTGTAGAGGACCTTGAAATTTTTTTTGTTTCTTTCTCCCCCATGATATCGTATGAGATCCCAAAAATAATAAAAATCTTGAAGTGGATTTCCTATTTTCAATGTTCTCAGCATGATCTAAATCTGAATATGCTGTCAAGAAGAAGTTATTGTTCTTCTTGTATTCTAGGCCAAAGTCCATGGTTCCTCTAATGTATCTCAATATCCAATTTGTTTATTTTTAGTGGAAAACTTTAAGTTCTTGCATGAACCTTGAGAGATAACTGACAAAATAACTGATGTCTAGCCTAATATATGTCAAGTAAATGAGACTCCTTATCAATTACCGATATAGAGTTGCATTTAATTGTGATGATGTATTTATTCAAGGCAATTGACATCTTGCCTCCATAGTTGTGGAAATTGGCTTGAAATCCATCATGCAAAACTTCGCGAGCATTGTCTTGGCATATTTTAGTTGAGACATGAAGATGTGATTTTCTCTCTGCCAAACTTCCAAACTAAGACAATAATGTAGAATCCCAAGATTAGTCATGTCAAGTGATCAATTTAAATATTTCTTTGTTGACTCAATCATCTTCACTAAAATCCTAGTGATGAATATATCATCAACATATACAAAAATTATCAACATCTCCCCTCCCCCTTGTTGTTTGAGATAGAGATTCAGATCATATGGACTCATTTTGAATCCATGGTTCAAGATATGCTCATCAATTTTGATATATCATGCCTAGGGAGCTTGTTTAAGACCATACAGTGATTTAACAAGTCTAAAAACTTTATATTCTTTCACTGGTATCATAGAACCTTCTAATTGAGTCATGTAGACTTCTTCCTACAAATCTTTGTTAAGAAAGGCACTCTTTACATCCATTTGATGGACTTTCCAACCAAACTATGCAGCTAGAGCAAAAATAACCTATCAATTTGGTGCATATTATGTTAAGAACAATAGTAAGATGGATCCAAATGCAACCAAGATAATTTTGATTGGTTTTGTCAAATCTATGGTACGTGAGTCATGTTTTCTTTAGATCATCTTCAAAATTTCCAAGTTGTTGTATTAACCAAAGGGAATAAATGTTAACGTCAGAGCCTTCATCCACCAAAGCCTATTTTATTAAGGTATTGTTGATCACAATATTAATTAAGGGGGTTGGATCATTGGATTAAAATAGGATGTCATCATTAAGCATGTCTTCTTCAAGAAACTCTATGGAGATTTTCTTAGAGGAAGAAAGTTGAGAAATGGTTTCAATGGCATGAACTTTTGTAGGTGCAGTTCATTTACAAGCTTGGGTTGGTAGTTTGGATTCACTAGATGGGGAATCTTCGATGTCTTGAAATATTTTCATGATAAAATTTTGATGATAAGGTGATTTTATCATGAGTTCCACGAAAGGATTTTTTCAAGGCAAGGAATAAAGTTTATATAGGAAATTCCATTGTGATTTAGGGTTGTATCCATACCAAGTTTTAGTTTGATAAGGAATGATTATTTTAGGAGGAATGGTATTAAAATAAGCATTAGTTTGAGGCTTCGATGGTGGATTAGGCTCATCAATTGTTTGCATATGAGAAGGAGATGTGGTTGTGGTAGTAGTATCCTTAATAAATTAGTCTTCAAGAGAAGGCTTATTAGGTTATTTGACAGGGTATTTGTGAGTGGGATTACAATGGTAGTTAACCTTGGTTGCATTCACAAATTGAGAATTAATATAATATTGATCATATTCAAAATCAATAGCACAAGAGAATTCATTGGAATTTTGTGTATTTAATCCAATAGTTGAGATGATTTTTCAGGTTTTTGATTTGTAGAATTGTGATTGTAAGCTTAGATTTTAGATGCTTTAATGTATTCATTATGGTGTTATTTGGTAATAACATCATGATTGAATTTTTCTCCCAAAATGGTAGTTACCTTAATTTTTTGGATTCCATGTGATGTCTCATGAGAGTGACCAATATGAACATGGAATCTACAAAACTTATTAGGATCATACCATAAGGGAGGGTTAGTAGTATAGATATATGGTTTGGATGGAGATAACAACTTTCTAATTTCCTACATGTTGAAGGAAGGGTGAGAGGGAAATTGGTTATATGATTTAGATTCTCTGAATTTAGGTTGGGGAGGTTTATTTTGGGAATTATTAGTGGTGATTGTATTGGTTGTATTTTGGAAAGATTCCATTTTAGTATTTTGATAAGGTCTAAATTGAGCCATAAGGAAATCTTACCATTTTACTTGGTCAAAATCCTCTTCTAAGGTTTGAGGAGATAATATATTAACCTTGTATCAAAAAGAGGCTTTAAGATCAGTAACAAAGAGTTGGAAAAGATTATCATTACTCATGTTATGGTCCACTTTATGCACTAAAGACTTCCATCATTGGATGAAATTATGCACAGATTCATGAGGGAGTTGCTTAGCATTAATGAAGTTGTTAAGGCTATTTTAAGGAAGTTTTTAATGTTAAAATTCCTTAACTAGATCATTGACTAAATCCTATAGTTGTGTAATGGAATGTCTAAGAAGTTTATTTTACCTTTTTAGCACATCTCTAGTAAAGGTTTTCGCTAGAAGTTTACTAGTATCATAAGTATTGGTTTGGACCCATTCCTTTTAGATATTGTCAAAGGTTTTGAGATGTAATGTAGGATATTTAGTCCCATTATACATGATAGTTTGAGAAATGTTTCAAATGTCTATGGACACAATGAAGGGAGCTAAAGGTTCATATTGGAATTTTTGAAGCATTTTTTTATGCATTGGTGGTTGAGGTATGATGTTTCTATTGGCATATATAAGAGGAAGGGGGATAAAATTATGATTTGGTGGTTCACAATGATTTTAGGGGGTTAGATATATCTATTTTTAAAATGTGTTTTTGTTTATGGAGCATTTGATTGTTATTAGAAGCTTGCATAAGGGTTAGTTGTTGGATCATTTGTGCAAGGACTTGAGCTAGACCTAGAGGTGGACTTGGATTTTGATTAGAGTTGGTTGGGTGAGGATTGAAAGATGATGGAGGATTAGATAAGGGATTCTCAAAATTAGTCTTGGGATAAATATTCCCAATGTTGGTGTGGTTGTCCCAACTGTAGTAACTAAATAGGGAATATTTTTAAGACCACCACTTTTGTTTAGAACATAGATTGTATTGTCATCAAGGTTTTTTATAAAATGAGTGGGTCTTATAGATAATCAATTTGGTTGATTTAAACCTTATTTCATTTGATATATCTAGAGTGATGTTGAGATAAACTACACCATCAAGAGTTGTCTTCAATGGTGGAAAAAGTAGGAAGGAAGGAACAACACATGTAGAATTTGAATGAGTTGAGGCTTGCTAGTAAAATTCTAAGAGCTAACATCATGGTGATAAGTGGGTTATAAATATAATATGAGAGAGGATGTTGGATACATAAAATTGATGGTATTGGGCAGGCCAATGTAGTGAATTTATAGATTTGGATAAAATAATGTATCAGCTTGGTTTACCAAATATGAGGTACAAGTTGTATTAGGTAGGCTGATACATTATTATAAGAAAAGGTGGTGCTAATGGTGGTTGGTAAAGATAATGGTATCAGCTTGACCAATACAATATGATATAACTAGATAAATTTGACTGATATATTTGGATATAAATTTAACATTGTATCAGGTTGGTTGATGCAGTTATGGAGACATAAAAATTTGTATTAGGTTGATCGATGTAGTTAATAAATATACAAAAATGTATCAAGATAGTCAATGTAGTTCATAAACACATCATAGAATGGTATTAGGTTAGCCAATATAGTTTGTAAGATAAGAAATCTAAAATTAAACATAATAATTTATGAAAAATCAAGATAAGGAGGTAAACTAATAAAGGATTTGATTAAATTGTAAGCTCTTAGATATAAATGATCCCAGTCATAAATAGTAAATATGGTCACGAAGGCATTGACCACATAATATTCCACCCTACCCATGGCTGCACTATCCCATATCTGATGTATGTTAAGAGTAATGAGTCCCAAGACTGATCGCTTACCAATGCACTACGTAATCAAATGGATGGTGGGATTTCTAAGGCTAAAAAATAAGGAATTCCTAAGCATTTCCAATATATCATGAGGTACATTAAAACTATAGTACATGTATATTATTGTCTAATGGCTTGAGTATTAGTGCAGTTCTCCTCACACCATGACACAAGTAAAACTAACAAACACTTGGCCTAGAAGGACAAATCCTATTTAGTTTGAAAATTGTTAGAACATAGTTTCTAGGAAAGACAATAAAATAAAAATAAATATTGAAAAAAATATATGTTGAAATCTAAATTTGTAATATGCAATGAATTTAAATAGGAAAATAGAAGGGTATTAGCCTAGCCAATATAGTAAAATAATTGATAAAACTAAAACTAAACACATGAAACTATATCAAGTTAGACGATACAATTTGAAGCACACACAAAATTGTGTTGGATTAGTTGATACAATCTGGAAAAATAAATCACAGTAACGTGTTGGCCACTACCATTCATAGATAGGTAGAAAATTGTATCGGGTTGGCTGATATAGTTAAGCTGAAGGTTTGGAATATTTTTCTAATAAGCTATAAGTCAAACATGAAATTGATCCAATCAAAGGAGGGATAAGACTCATGACAGGTTCATCAACATATATGCATAGGATAGGATGACCTACAACTATCATCTTTATCTCAATAGACTAGGGTTTGAATAAGGTCAATTGAATAGAGCCTATCATACTTGGATGATCAGGTAAGGATCTATGAATTCCATAGATATATTAGAGGGTAGTTTATAATGCAAATTTTAATAGGAAAGGGTTAAAAATACTAAGCATATGACACAAGGATGTATTTATCACTAGACCTCAACAAAAGGTAAATGGTTGTAAACTATAGTTGTAAAGCAAATGGTTGTAAAGGGGTACAAACTAAACTAAAAAGATGGGTTTGAATGGTTGTAAATGGGTAAGATTCAATGGTAAACCAAATGGGGGTCTATGTAACTTAAAGTGATTTATGATAAGTCTAAGCAATCCTATAGCTACAATAGCTTATTTGGTATAGAGAAGGATTAGAAAAGGATACACATACATTCATTTACAAATCAACAAGCAATATCTAATCTACTAAGTAAATAAATGAAAGAGTATATGGCTAGAAATACTAACCTTGGGGTAGACCCATTGACTCTTCAATATTCACCTTGGCTCAAGTGGAGCTTTGTAAGATAATATTGTAGGTTGAAGACCTCAAATAGTTGGATGAATACCTATATATTCTCAATTAATAACTCCCAATGACTCCTCATATTAAGCTTCAATGAGACCACAAGACAAGACTCCTCAAGATAAGGTTCTAGGCCACTAACTATCTAAATAATTCTTTAGGATATAAATGTGAGCACAAGCATAGAGAATTAGTGTGATATGATATGCTACACCCTTAACCTATAACTTGTATAGGGATATGTGTGGCTGACTTATGGCTTACATACCTTTCTTATTATCTTGTTTCATTTGTCTAAGTTCTTAGTAAGATCGATCTATGGAATAACCATTATTAAGTAAAGTATATATAGGAGGTAGTGGTTAGTATTTTATCATCATATTAAATTTTTTTATATTATTACATTATTGTATAGGTTTCCCCCTCAAAGTGGATCAATAATATTTATCAAGTATTATACTCCTTTATCAATTGTTATTCTGGATCTAATTATTTTGCTTTTGATTCTATGATATATTATTCCATTTTTGTAAAACATCTAAGTAATTTCATTACAAGTGGTATCAAATCATTGATTTGGGAAAGTTTATGTGGTGTTGTTTTTCAGATCTCGTGTTGTGATTATCCTGAAAGCTGAAGGATTGAAAATACATAGCTTGTGATATGGGAAGAATTTAATTTTTTTTTTCATCGCAATATTGTTCTAAAGAAGTATAATTTTTTTTCACAACCTTGTGGTCATTGGATTCATCTCGATGAGGTGATTATAACGGTATAATCTATCGATTCAATTTATTCATGCCTGAAACCCTCCATCCTAGGGTTTGTGCATGGATAATCCTAATAATCATGGTCATGGGATTAGGTAAGACAATCCAAAAACTCCTCATAAGGATGACATGGAGTCTATAACTTTATATCCTTTTCTTTTCTAGGTAGTTTACCAACTTTAGTCAGATATGCAAAGCATGGTGTATAAATATGACCATGATTTGGTTAAAGGGGACACCATTAGGGTAAAAGGGAACATCGATGATGTGAATAATTTTTTGGAAACTATCAGTTGGTAATTGACCACTCTTGCAGCTTAACTTCCAAAAAATAACCCTCCACTACTCCATTTGGGTTCTCTTGATTAGAATAATCATAACTCCAATACCAGTTTGAAGCACTTGATTCCAAAAGTGTGAGTGCACAAGTTTTATGGTAAGGATCCACTCATTTGGATCAATCTAATAGCAAAATTATTTGATCTACATCAAACCACATGTGTGTAAAAGGTGGTCATGGTATCTTTATATATGGAACCTGAGTAGTTCATTTAGTATAGGTGGTTGTGTGCTCAAAAGAAAAAGAAGGGCCTTCTTTTTATCTTTTCCATTTTTATTAAGGATCTACATATGCATTATTTTAACATCATCTCATAAAACTACTTCAGTCAGTTAGAAAAGTTGTGAAAAAGAAGGTTTGTTAAGGATTATATTCAATAATTTTAGAATCTATCCTTACACATGAATGACATCGAGTAATTTAATTACATGACATGGATAAAATTTGACCCTTATACACACACACACATAAAATACCCAAAACCAAATCTAAACTCTAAGCCAATGGTATTGCCCTGTTTGATATAATTAGAAGATGTCGATTGACACAAAATGGTATCCACTAGGTCAATATAGTAAAAATATCAAAAAACACACTCAAACTAGTATTGGTTAGGCCAATACAATACAATAAGGGTGAAGGCAAAAAATATACAGTATTAACTAGGCTAATACCATAAGATATAAGGAAATTAAAAAATCTAGATAGGAAGTAAATAAAAGGGATAAATGGCTAGACACTTAGAAGAGGTCATACAGATAATAGTAATGGTGTGATCAGGATAGAATAACAACATCTCTCGCAAATCACCATGAGCCTTTCCCACCCCATTTTTGATTCACATTTTAAGGCATGCACTCAAGGAGATTGATGCATCGACAATCCACTGTAAGAGAAAGTGTTAGTAAATGATGAAGTGAAAAATATTATGTATACACCATCTACTTTATAGACTTTTTAAACTAATTTTTCAACCATTTACAACAACATAAGGTGACTTTGGGTATTTGAGGTAAAATTATATGGAAACAACTAGGATTGGATGAGCTCATGTGTGGGTTAGTGAATGTAGTTGAATGGGAAATGGTTGAGATTACAAAGGCAAGGGGTGAGGAAGAGAGGAAAGTGCAAGTACAAGGGGTCATGAGATGAATAGAAGGCTATGTATGGAATTATGGCTATAGATTTTTGTGTGGTATAGAATTTTTTTAAATCACTAATAGCTTCTCAAAATGATCAAACCAATTTTCACAACAATAACATCATGATATTTTACATTAACCTTATTGAACACTAGTATGTGAATATGAGGTTGGATTTTGGGCATGGAAGCATCATATAGTTTAATACAAAACATGGTCCAATACATATTGTAACACTATAGAAATTCATTATTTTATAAATGAGAATTAGGTTTATTATGGGATGGATTAGGGAAATGATGATTTAGGCTTTGCAGATGAGTTGCTCTCCACTGCCTTCATGCCTATCTTGTTATTTTCAATTTGTGAGATCATGTCATCATAGTACATGTTTCATTATAAAAACTTGAATTGTACTCTAAGCCATGATAATAATACTCTCCCTCCCTTTACCTTCATTCTCGTTCATAGCTAGTGTTATATTTTTGTATATAATCTCATGGAATGAAATATAGGTAGTGGTAATAAACAAAAATAAAATACAATTGCAAGAAAATAAAAGGGAAAGCAAGGCACAATAGCATAAAAAACTACACAAGATATAAATAGTAGTGTGTAATTGATTCCAAATGTGAACATAAGAGGGAATGAACATAAGAGGGCATTGCTTTCATAGTCACTATAAGGTATGGAACACTGCATGTAAGGAAATTAAATGCGAGATAAGCACCTTAACATATTACGAACATCGATAAAAAGATATAAAATTAAATGTTTTGTTGGATAAATAGATATACAATATATTAACCATACCTACTATAATGATAAGTCAATTGTGATGTTAATTTACATTATTTAAACTTGGACATTGATTTGGTTAGTATTAAAGTAGGTCATGTACATTTTGATAGCATTGATTTTTTTATTTATAACTATTTGGGGATTTGATATCGGCAATCACCTTCTTTTTTGTTTCCTTTTTTAAAAACAACATGGATAGTTGTCATTGTGTCTATGGTCTTTGAAAATGCAAGAACAATTTAATTAAATGTAAGAAAAAAGTAATTGGATGTTTTATGTTATTTTATTATTTTATGAATATGAACGATAGAAGCTGACCTTGGTTCATAAAAACAAGTATGCCTATCGACATAAATATAGACATGTATAAAGTATACATTATTTTAGTTCTAAAGTATTTTTATTAAATAAAGCATTTAATAAAAGTTCACAATAGGTGATATCTCATAACCTAGTCAAACTGGCGTAAATTGAGAGTCTACATAATATTCAAAAAGAAAAACAAATTTCCATAATTGAGTATATTGGGTCAAACTTAATAACATTAACCTGCCCACATAAGTTGTCTACAAACCACCAAAGAGAAAAAAAAAATAGATCCAACCTACATCAGTCTTGCCCTATGGTTAGTGTGAGGATGAACCCCTTTTGTTTCTTCGAGGATATACTACCATCATCTTTGTATTTTTAATCTCTAAGGCATATCACAAGTGGTGTTTTTTAATTTAGGAGACCCCCTTGGTTTTTTTGAAATTAAAAGATGTTAGATCAGACTAGTTGGTCCTTTTATTGGTTTCACTTTTAATGGGTTGTGATCAAATGATAAAGAATTACTTGGTGTACTTTGTTCAACACCCATATTCTTATATGTTTTTGTCTCTTTGTTCTTTCAAAGTTTCATATTGCATGGTAGATGTGAAAAGTACTTAAGTACTCGACTTTAAAATATTTTTATTGGATTTTAATAGTGTTAATAGCTTACAACTTGAAAATTCTCCCTATGGACGATGTTTCTTTTTATGAGCTCCCCGCATGGTCTTGCATTGTTAGATGAAAATTGTATAAGAGATGGAATCAATGGCACCAAATAAATCTTTAAAATTTGTGTCGAAAGTATTTCACGAGGTGATATACCCGTTCCTCGTGATAATCCCCCTTATGTTTTGTTAGAAATTCATAAATTTGAAAAAACATGCCAATGGCTTGAAACACACTCTTTTTGGATATTTTGTGGGACATATACCTTTTGAATCCATGCTGAAAGGATGGATTTAGTCACAATAGAAACTTTATGGAGTTAAAATCATTAGGATGTAAAACCTAACTAAGTGTTACTTTATTTTTAGGTTTGTAGACCTTGAACATTGCACCAAAATTATTAAGCATGGTCCCTTTTATGTTAGGATCTCTTTGCTTGTATTTTCCCCTTAGACTTCAGACTTTGTTATCTCTATTAAATCCAAACTCAAGGTCTATGTTTGGATGGAATTACCTATTTTACCTATGCCATTGTGGCCATTTTTAGAGAAACTGTACAAACCCTTGGATCATTTTATATGCTTCAAAACTGACCAATTTTTTGTTGATATACCACAAAGGTGAGTTTGTGTGGAAGTAGACCTTGTGAAATAACTTCATGAAACCATAGATATTTAGATTGGGGGGAAATGATCCACCCAATGGGTAATGTATACAAACTTTCCAAATACCCATTTTTGTTTCCAATTTATGAAACACAAAGAACACTATTCCCCTCTAATGGTCACTACCAACCCATTAGCTAACACCATGATTGAGCAAAGAAAACCTCAAGATGGGGTTAATGATGGATGGAAAATCATGGGTTAGTGAAATAACCAAAATAATATCAATAATAAATCCCTTATTGCAAACCCTGGTCGCCATGGTTTCAAACCCATCGTTGATAGCTCAAACCTTGGTTACAAATGGCCCTCATGCTCCTCAAAAAAACCCTAGGCCAATTATGACAAGTACTACGTAAGTAGATAGTTTTGTTTTTAATTCATAGGAGTATTGGACTCCTAGATTTTTTTTTTAAAAGTCACTAGAGTCTTTGACTCTGATGGTCCCTGCCATGGAAAACATTCCTATAATGTTGACTCCATGTTGTAACGAAACCCCTATTTCTCCTCACTAGCATGAAACTTGACATTCATGAAGCCCTTCCCCTAATAAAGAAAAGAATTAGTTTTTGAAAAATGAGTGGTGATAAGTGAAACTTGTATAATTTCTCACTAAAATTCAACATCAAAAGTTTCTAAGTAACAACTTTGTGGTGCTTGAAGGCCAATATGGCAAGATAATGCACCTTGATAGTGACCTATGAATGTTTTTCATGGAATGTATGTATATTAACTGACCTAACTTGAAAGTACATGGTTAGGGCCAATTGTAAAAACTTCTCTAACATACATATTTTATGATTGTAAGAGTAAACATTACCAATTTTTCTTTGCAAAAGGTAGTGATAATGATTTGGCCTGATACTACATGTCACATGTCTAGCCATGAAATGGGGCGTGGTAGAGTCATCATTTTGATAGTACTCTTTTTTGCCTTTTTTTGTAATAAAATTGGGGTTGGACCTATCTAACTGTGCCCTTTGGACCATATTTTATTTTAAGGATCAAACTCATGTTAGTTGATATTTATACCTCTAATGATGTTACTAAAAGAGAAGCAATCTAGTGGTGACTGGTGGAGGAACTTCCCAAGGCAAACTGGATAGTTTGAGTCAATTTTAATATGGTGGAATTTTTATAAGATAAAGTGGGGGTTTTTCCCATGATATTGTATGTTGGTGAATGAGAATACTAGTTTTGTATGTAAAATAATTAAGGGTTATTTGATCCCAACCATCTCCACATATCCTCTTCTGTTACCCCTTGGTTCACTTGGTCTAATTTTAACCAAGGAAATGATAGAGAGCTTAAGAGACTTGATGGTGTGTTTATTATTGATAAGAATAAATTTTCATTTACCCAAATATTTGATAGAGTAGATAGTGTGCTTGTAAATGTTCTTCTATCAAATCACCAATGCATCAAATTTTTAATTTAGAGTTCTGTCCCAATAGCTAAGACTTTCAGTAACCATTTTTATCTCAACACTTCATACCTAAAGCATGAAATAACTCTTAAGCATATCAAAAATGTTTTGAACTTTTTTTCTTTCCATGTTGGTTTTACATGTTAAATTGATTAGTGGGAAGTGACCATTGTGTGCACCACCATTTTTTAGAGAGTGTTTGGTAAGTAACTAACCATGTTCAGAAAATAGGTCAACTTTTCTCATAGAAGAGAGTTCAACAAGGTGTCTCAAGGGTTGGAAATGTAGTGACTTTATGTGTCTCTATAAACCTAGAAAATAGATCCAAGATTAAAAACATTAAGGTAGTTGAGATTCATCAAGCTTGCGGTGCTCAAATCTGGGCTAGAATTCATTGGCTTAATATTGGAGATGGGGTGTCCAAAGAGTTTTTACAAAAATTGAGAGATAGACATTTTTTTGTGAAGATTAATGCTATAATATATGCTACATACCATCTCATTGGTCTTCCACACGTTCTACAAGCCTTTATCTAACATTACAATCAAGGTTTTCATGCCCAAGCCTCAAGTGATGAAAGAGAAGTTGCTTTAAAAAAGTGTATAAGTGTGGTGCCTTGTAAGCTTACACTAGGCTAAAGAATGTTTTGTGATAGACCACTCTTAGTTGATAAGTTAAATAATGTTGTTAATGGTATTTCCCATGATAAATCCCCATGAATTTATGTATTTCCTTGTGAAATTTATCAAATCCTTTAAGACTGTGTGGCCATATCTACACAAAGTCTACTTTGAAGCCATGATAAATGGATCCCTTGACAAGCTCATAAATAAAGGAAATATTAAGTTCATCCCCAATGCTATAGATACTAAAATCATAACCAATTGGAGACCCATCACTCGTCTCAATGTTTCTTATAAGATCATCATCTAGAATTTAGCCCTAAGGATCAGGTACCTCCTTCCTTTGATTATTAGGCTTGAGAAAATAGGGTTCATTCAATGAAGGGATATTATTGATAGTATTATTATTTTATGGGAGGGGATGAAATGGGATCATACTTCCCAGCAAAAATATCTTATTATAAAAATTGATTTTGAAAAATTCTATGATATTATTGAATGGCCCTTCATTCTTATTATGCATCCCTTGGTTTTGAACCTATATTTATACAATATGTCCATACTCTCTCTAGATATGTCTCTACCTACCTTACCATAAATGGCTTTAAATATGATAACTTTATCTTTTCCAAATATATTAGATAGGTTTGTCCCTTAACACCTTCTCTTTATACTTTAGCCATTGAAGGTTTTGGGTACCAACAGGGAGATTATGTATCTACAACAATGGTGAAGGGTATATCCCTTCCTCATTTCCTTCAATGAACATTTTGTTTTTGAATATATTCTTACCATGTTTAAATTTTTGAGAATCCCCTTTACTTTCCAAGTATCTCAAGTGGAATAATGTTTTCCAAAGAGTGGAGAAAAAACTTTACTGAATAACCAAGCGCCTCTTTGTGGAGAGAAAGTTTCAAATTTGTTCCAAAGTATTAGTAATAACCCATGTGTACTACTCTGCCTATCAGGCTCCCTCTAAAGCAACATAAAAATATATGGATAAGTTGATCAAGGATTTCCTTCAACCCAACACTGAAGGCAAAAAGGGATTTCATAAAGTCCCCTTTGATGTAGACCTAAAGATGTTGGTGGGATAGGGATTAACGATGTTTCTAAACAAGGGATTACCCTCTATGTAAATAGATTTTTAGAGCCATTGAAGGCAAATAATCTTAGAAAATCCTTCTCATATATTGTATCTCTTCTATAAGTCCTTATGGAAGAGGGCCTTGGAGGGGTTTGGAGTTTCAAACACTATTGATTGTTCATGTCCCTATCAACATTATTGGCACTTTTGTGGTTAAAAGCATCTAGAAGGCCTGGGAAATGATCAACCGCTAGCTTGTTTGGAAAGGGCATAATTTCAAGTTGGGATTGTCTATGAACATACAATCCTTATGTGGATCTCTAGTTACCACTTACAATGATAAATGTATTGTTGAAACTCCCAAGGTTAAATCTATTTGGTTGTTTCAAAAATACATTCATAGCATTGGTGACATGTTTGATAAAAGGATTAGGTCTTAGGCACCTTGGACATTTCTTAAAACCAAGCACAGTCTCAATAATTTTGAAAACATTATTGCGATCTAGATGGCAATACCTGACCATACATTGCATAAAATTGGAATTAAATCCCCATTTCAGTAGGGGAAGGATTAGATTTGGAGTGTTTTTACTAATTTGATTTGTTGCAAACCTTGGTTGACTACCAATAGTTATCCCTCAATAATGTTCTTTGGGAGATGCTCAACAATTAGTGGATCTTAACAGTTCCTCCTCTAGTTAGAACAAAAGATTCTAAATGTCTAGTCTACAAGAGTTGAGCCTAAAAAGGCCCTTTTTGCATGGTGCATTCTCTACAAAGGGTTACTAGTTGGAGATAGATTATTTCACATGGATATTACCTCTCCCAAATGCCATGTATGTAGCCAAAAAAAGTTTATAAGCACATATGTTGGTTTTGTGTAAGGGATCAAAAAGATTTGAAGTGGATCCACTCATCCTTTCATCCCTTCAAACCAAAACCCTTTCCTTGACACATGGTCTTTCTTGGGGATTTTATTGTGCTCCTAGAAAAGTTCAAGCAAAATTGGGATATTTTTTGAATTGATATCTTTCAACTTTGGAAAGAAAAAAATTATTGTTTTTAACAAAAAATATTTGCACAAAGATTTTTCTATTGCGAACATAATTGTTGCACTATCTCATATAATGTTGTAGATATAAGTACAAGCATAAAAGTTGGTGCTAGAGGTTAAGCACCCCTACACACTCATTATCCATTGGAGAGATGTACCATGTACCATTAGCAAAGTACCTTCTAATTCTCCAAGGCAAGATTCTCTACGAGGGACCACGGGCAAAGTAATTGAGGTAGGGGTGATATGGGTCATGTAATCACTCTATGTTATGCACTCCCCTTTGTAGAAGGCTCTCACCCTCTGAAGGGCATCTGGGGTGGCCTTCATGTTACATCTTGATTCCTTGCTAAACAAACTTACTTGATTGTCTATGTATTTTCTATAGTTGATGACTTGAATTGATTATTACTAGCTAAGTTGTAAGTCATATATTATTTTGGGGCAGTTGTATGTTGCTTAGATATCATGATTTCATTACTATGAGTTAGTAGTAGTGTATATTCTTTACATTGTGATCATGTTCATTTGTTATTCAACATTATTTTATGATATACATGTCATGATGTTATGGTCTAACTACTTACTTGTTTTGAGTTTGACGTAGAATAAACTTATCCCTCAAAGCACGACGAAGGGAGAGCATCATCAGAGAGGGTGATGTAGATGGAGATATTGGGCGACGACAGAGAAATTGTCTAAAACCCTACACACACAACAATAATTAGTACATGTTATGTGTATAATGGAATGGTTAGCGTAGTGTGTTTTGATGTTTCTTGCATTTAGATAGTTATTTATGCATGGTTAGATGTATGTTATCTTAATTTATTGGTTGGTTAGAATGTTAATGACTTATATTAGTAGCATTATTACTAAGTCATTATGATTTATTATTTATACTTGATAATTATTTAATAATAAAAGCGGGATGGATTAGACAGTAGAAGTCCACCGTATCAACTTGATGACCATAACACACTTTGTGCTCAACGAACAATCGATGCATCCTGAATCTCGAGGCGACTTCACAATTATGTTTATTCACATTGTCCGTGGTTTTAAATTTGTATACTTTGTTATTATCAAGGTAGGACTCACCAAGTTTATTGACCTTGTAAGAAATACCAACGTGTAGGGTGAGGAACAAAAAAAATGGTCATTGCAGGGCACTGTATGTATGGAAGCTCATGCACGCTTGTATTGGCTATGGAAGGAGGCGTGAATGGTTTTACATTACATCCATCTCTCTCAGAGAATTTACTTTGGCTCATCCAAACATAAAGGTATGTTATGTAGCTTGAATACTACTTTGTTTTGTTCTTCCTCAACCGTAAGATTTATATGTTTAGTCTTCGAACTTATTGGTTATGGATTCCATTTCATATATATATATATATAATGATTAAGGAATATGTGTGCATATTATAATAAGGAGTACACAGTATATATGCTACACTAATACGGTGTAGAATGGTAATATTCTACACATATCACACTAAATATTCTGTACATAGTGGATATAGTATATAATGATTTAGTGTAGAATATGTGTACATATTATACAAATATGTTTAATACCCATTATCTGTTTGTATACTAAATATAATAAACAATGAATATGTAATATATTGAGCTATTAACTAGTATCAAAATTAAACAACAATTTTATAGTGTATATTACCTACATAGCATATATGCGGATTTAATATTTCTGTTAAACTTTGTATATTTCTTTATATGTGTTTGATACAATGAATTTACAAAAATCCATTTTAGACTATAAAATCTACATAGGATATTATCTAAATACAACAAATTTTATAGATAGCGATTATCTATATACAAAAGGTAGATCATAAGCCAATGAGCAGCGTTATAGATATATTATATAACACTGGTTATTATCTATCTGTTATACATTGGGCTGATATGTTATCTATAACATAAATTGGAAAATATTTCTATTTATATTTAGTTATTGGCCAAAGATCACTATAAATCGATATTGTTATTCGCTTATTATTATCCATATATATTCAATTATTTGGTTATTCAGTTGTTGCTATCTATAAATCGATAAATATTGGTTCAACATAATTATCTATATGATAACAATTTTCTACATGATTTAATAACGTTTTGAATAGCTTTTATTAGGGAAATAAATATTCCCTAGAGCATGAAAATTATAGGTAGAAGCCCAAAACAAATTTACAGGAGAATGATTTAGGTTGTCTATTGGTAAAATTTTGTGTGTTGTGTGTTATAACAATATATATCCAGTACCATAGCTACTAGAGATTCAGTGTACATTATCAAGAATAAAATGATTCATGGCTTTAGTGAAAAAGATAGAGTGTTTGATCATTTGGATCCATTAGAATTTAACTCAATTGAATTCAAGACGTCTACTCAATCAACCTTTGGATGAGATATTAATAGATCAAAATCTGTAAGGAAACTTGATGATGTTGAGCAAACTTGACCAAATGGCCCTCTTGGTTAAACAATCACTTTCCATTACAATGTCTGTGTATGACGTGGCTTTCCCACTTCCAAATAACACTTGCACATAATGCCTAAATATGTGCTCAATAAGTTGGAACTTGTTGGCCAAACTTTGTGGTCATGCTTAGATGCCATGGTATAACATATAATTTATCTTTAAGAGCACCATTCCAAGTTTAAATCTTTGTCTAGTGTAATACTAGAGTAAGATGTTTACAAAGAAATTTGATTCTTTCCTTGTTCAAAATTTTTCTTTGTATCTTTCCTTGTTCAAAATTTGAACTGAGGATAATTTGCTTCTGATATCTGTTGTATGGTTTTACACTACTCTTTAAGAGGAATGTTAAAATATTCCATGCTTATCGATTGTTTTAGATTCTATTATTACAACACGAATTCTAATTTCCATTACCTTTTTTCAATGAAAATTAATATTCCTATTTTTGTTTTTGAGATGTTCTTGCTTGACAATAATGGGGCTATTTATTAGATATTTTTTTTAGCAATGAATGAAGTTGTTTGGTATACGCCATGATTATTCTATTAATGGTTACTATATTTATGGGCTCTATGTATTATTAATGATGAGTATATTGTAACATATCCCACTTATACCTATTGAGAATTATTGGTTAGTGTATTGTATTTTGATCCATTATAAACTTGTGTATGATATGTATCGTGGGTGTACTAATATGTACAAGGATGTATACATATATAGCTTAAGTATATAAGTACATTGAGATGCATGCTTATAGTATAGATTTTGACTAGTATATTGTCATAGCTTTGGGTGATTCATATATATGTGTGTGTGTGTGTGTACTTGATGAAACTTTTGTGTATCATGTAAGAGAATTTTGAATCTTGCCAAATACTTATATGTGAACCCTGATACGAGAGACTAGATAGTCTTGAGAACTTGAGTAAGGAGTTATATATGCTTTGATTATATTAAGATGAGATTATATTTAGTTAAGGATAAAAACTATGATGGAGAATTATTTTGTAGAATCCCTTATCTTATAAAGATTGCCAATATACTTTGTGAATAGGGAAGTTATAATGATTTTTTGAAATCATATGAAGTTCTTGATCAAAGCTATAAATGACTTATGTGCGGTTCACAATATGAGTTTATTGATTTGTATAAATGTTTAGACATATATAGCATATACTAGTGCATCGTGATGTTTGCCCACACTTTATAGTAACATATAGTTTAAACATAAGAGATACCCAGTTGGTATAAATTGTACTTGTTTATTATTTAGGATTATGAGATATTTGATTCTTGACATTGTTAGACTGGTTTTTCATAGTTGTGTAATTGAGCTCATGAATAATTAACTATGATATTATGGGATGTCATTGAGTGTATTATGCTTGAAAACTATAGTCTAAATGTATGTTATACTCAGATGGTAAAAACAATAATTATTATGTCTAGATTCATTCATACTTTTGACAGACTAAATGTATACATGTAGCATATTTTATGATAATTAGTAGAAAGTATTACATTGTGTTTACTTATAAAAAATAGATGGTGCAACTTAATAGATATATTATACTCAATTGGTATAATCCAAACTTGTTTGCTTATTATTTATGTAATAAATGATATTGAAGAGGTTCATTCATATGTTTGATAGACTAAATGTATGCATTTGATTTTTCATGTGCTTAGAATGTTTTTGTGATTGATGGTAGAAAGTAATATGTATGAATTTGTTGGTTATATATATGTTAACAAAATATCGTATTGCTAGTATAGATTAAGTATTGAGATGGACTTCACTAGCTTACTAGTACCACGATGCCAAATGAAGGTAATATGATCAAGTGGTGTGTATGAAATTGACTGATCCTAGATATCAATAACTATTTGAAAACCTAGCCTAGATAATGTCAATGAGACTTTGTCATTTCATGTGTATGACTTATATGTTTGTGTGATATCTTGTTATAATGGGTTTTTTTATGATACACCACATGTTTAGTTTTAGAAATCATACACCACATGGTTACTATCTTGTCTCTTTGTATTCTCACATAGTTACTATCTAATCATTTATGAAGGAAGGGCCATTACTTGATGGGTATTGTGTGGGAGATCGATGGTCTGTGGTTAGCATGTAAAAATGCTTGGATGATGATCTCCCTCCCCACAATAGTACTTATTTGGAGATGACACTTGATATTGTCAGAGATACTATAGTTCGGCAACTCATGCTCCTTGGAGATTTGTTTTTTGTATTTTATACATTGTATTGTATTTATTAATATTGAGACATTAATCTGGTGAGATGTAATTATTTACTTATTTTTGCTTTGGTATCAATGGTTGTATTGTTGTACAAATCGTGGCTAGGTATTTGTAATTACTTCTCATATTTGGTTATGATGTGTTTCATATATTGTTAGTGATCAGCGATTGTTAGATGCCACATGCTTATTTATGGTTAATATACTTAGAGTGTTACATCTGGATCACTAATTAGATTTTTTTGGTGAATTATAATTAAAGAATATGATAGTTTTTTTAAAAAATTATCATGTCTTTATTAGTAAAACCCAATGGGTTTGTTACATGAGGTATCAGAGTTGTGGTGTGAACTCTAGGACCTAATGAGTCTATCAGTATTTTTGTATCCTTCTATTTACCAGTGTGAACCTAAATAGCATCCCATTAAGCAGGACAACCTCAGGATGTGAGAGCATAGGTAGTATTATATTGGTTAAGTGAAGTGTATTTTGGACTTGTAGTGCCTCAATGTAGAACCATGTTACACCATGATTAGAGTTTTGAGATTTAGTAGATCCTTCTATATGGCTTGATGACTATTGTAGATAATAGACATCCTTGAAATGTTATGTGGTACATTGATTGTGTACCCTTGGGATTACTTGTTCCCTCTTAGAGTTGTTAAAGGTTTGGTTTATCAATTATCTCAATGATGATGGTGTAATTGATGTTTGGTAGGAGAGTCCATAGCATAGTTCATGAGTCATGAACAATTGATTCCTTCAATATTTTGATCACTTAGATCAAACACCTTGAGAGTGATTACATCCTTACTTGTTAATCAAATCACCTCTGCCATTTGTGTTTTGTGTTGTGAATGTTTAAAAAACATGGGATGTTATTCACTTAAGTATATGTGCATTAGTTTTGTGTATTATATACACTAATCCTAAGAGTGGGAAATCCTATAAGACCATTTTTAAATTGGCACCACCTAGTGCGGTGGGAATTTTCTTGTAGTAAAGTGTAGATGTCTTGGTTGATAATTCCTATGTGTTAAGAGTTTATTCATGGATTGGCACCCCTATGTTGATGTCGATTAGGAAGAAGTTTCATCTCTCATAGTTATCATAGAGGTGAGTTGTTACTTGTTCACCCTCCTTTGACATCATTATAAACCCACCGAGTGGATTCATATTTTCATGATGTTGATTAAGTGTTCCCTTAATCAAAAACTTGTTTCTGAAATGTCATTTTGACAATATTCTTAGGATTGCATGGGATAGTGTATTCTACTTTTATTGATATAAAAATTTTAGTAATGGAATGGATTGATGCATCTATGTGATTAATATTTTTTCTTGCAGTTGTGGAAATAGGTTATGATACTACACTTACAGGTTTGGTAAGTGTGTAGTGAATTTAGAAACTTGGGTTGTGATGTTTTCTTCATACCGTGTGAGGGTATTTAAGAGTTTTCTTGTTGAGATGTTAGTTCACTACTTGTGGCTTTTTAGAGTCACACTTTCCACTGTTACTTTATCTAATCTTGTGAAATTTAACCACGTGAAGTGGCAAAGCCTAAATTTATATTGGTTCTAAATTAAGAATTATAAGTTGATTATAATCATTATGTTATTATTTACCCTTGATTAGATTGGTATTATTCTCATCTTGCTTAAAACATGTTGATTTGATGAGACATTTATGTATTGTTGACCTCTTTATGTCCTTAGGCCTGGAAAGGTGTCAACTTAAGTATTGGCATCTTTGGTCCATCATGAAAACCTCATAGTTATCATATCTCTTGAAGGACCAGGGATGTTCAAAATAATGTCATTGACTATCATATGAAGGGAGTAGGTCTCAATGTCTTGTCATTGTCATGTCTTTGTTTCAACTTGTGTTAAGTATCAAGTATCTTCATGATATTTGAGTATGGTTGGATGTCTTTGAAAAAGGATTGAAGTGGTCTTATAATATAGAGTGCCTTAATGGATATGGTGGGAGGTAGAAACTAATGACTCACCATGAGATTTTTTGAATGTATTCAATATATGTAAGGTATGGCTGACTATAAGCCTTGTAAGTGTGATCAAGATACATAAAAGCCTCATGAAAATCTTTATAGGGATATAAGATACTCTTTATGATATTCATTGGCAAATATCCTTTTGAAGCTATATGTATGTTGTCTAAAACAAGGATTTTGGTCTTAAAATGACAAATTTTGACCTCAAAAGGCCACTAAAACATCAACCATATGCTTAATCACCCTCATGGTCATGATATTTCTTTAGTCAAATGGTTTTATGTTTTAAATTTGCCCCCTCCATGAATCTAAAACATTGTTTTTGCATTAAGTGAACCCACACATGTAAAACATTCCCCTTTTGCTCTGCAAAACTTATTACTTGTTTTGAAATGCCTTTTAACCCACATTTTACCTCTTGTTGCATGAAAATGGTGGTTTAGAAACTAAAACATAAGGAAATAGAGGAGGATTTATAGGATTCAATAGTATTTTCAGATGGTATGGATTCGTACAGTATGGATTTGCTCAGGAGAAGTCATGGATATGCAAGAAGGTTTTGTTATAGGCACATGGTGAAGAGATTAGAGTGTTGTAGGGCTTAAGAAGCCAAAAAACCAATGCAAATTCTCTAATGAGTTTATTGGTAGACATCAAGAGCACTTTAGGTTTGTATTCAATTTGTACAAGGGAGAGAGAAAGAGGATTCAAGTTGTTAACCAGAGGAACTAGACCTTATGAACTTAATATTAACAACCCAAGTTGTACCCTAATGAATTAGATTTTTCAACTCTCCTTCAAACATGGACTAACATTGGATTAGTCTATAAGTTGTGGGTGACCTATAACAAAACCAAACCTCTAGATTATGAGGCTATCTCCTTTGATGTATCAATTTTGAATCCTTTTCATAAACCTAATTTGTTTTGGGGAAAAAGATTTAGAAGATAACTAAAAGGAAAAACCTACATTAGTGATGGTGATGCACCTAAATGATTCATCCACTCAATCTTGTACTCTTAACAACACTAATGAACTAGAAATGGAATAAAATACTATCTATAAGGATTCTTATGCAATAGTGTTTTGCATGGAGGTCATATTAAGTGACTCTAACTTGGAAGTGAAGGGTGAGAGGTCTGATTTGAGACACTTCCAACTAGGTTACACTTCAAATATGATCACCAACCTTTGACACTTCATATAACCTGCATAAGATAACTAATCAACATATAAGTGTGGTAAGGACATGTCAAGGGAAGATTCATACCACTTATATATTTAAACAAGAAATTACACACTATAAGTCAATCATAGAGAAGTTAAAATAGTCCATTTTATTAACCCAAGAGGTTACAAAGTTTAATCTTGGTAGAATTTCTTCATGCCCAAGAGAGAGATCCCAAAACAAGGCCTAAAAGCCTAAATATATAGAAAATGAGGAGATAAGAAGAAGAGAGAGTAGAATATAAGAGAGAATAAAAAAACATTGATCCTTAACTCAAGTGTTACTGAAGTTTCAAATGGTTACAAACAATCTTCAAGAAGTCTCTCCATGTTTGATGTCTTGCATGATCTTTGAATGAGTTGTTGGGCATTGAAAATAGGTAGTTGAAGATGTAGTTGACTGATTCAACCTCATCGTAAAGCATGATACACTTATATCTTGTTAAACAACTCTTGGACTTTGCCACTTAAGAGTTAGTTATGCATGTGATTTCTCTCAAGGATCAGTTATGCATGTAATTGCCATTTAAAGACAAGCTATGTAGTGTGATTACTCTTAAGGATCAGTTAACTATGGTTTGCCACTCTGCATTAGCTCACTTCATTAGTTCTCTATGCCATTATTCACTTTAATTTATTGACCAAGTAGGTCTAATAGGCCCATTAGGCCTAGTAACCTAACCCTTAGTACTTGATGGCCATGAAATGAAGCATGAAACCTTGAAAAATTGTGGAAATTTGAGTTTGAGTCTTAGAAAAACCTACCATATCATGAAATAAGACTTTTCAAACAAGAGACACCTACAATTTTGCCACACCAGTCGACTAAATCACTTTGTCCTTCATTTCTAAAGATTGGTTGATTGGAAGAGACTCATAGAGGCATTTCTAGGCAGATCCTTGGACATCCAATGCCTTGAGGAGGTAGAAAAAGTGTCAAAATGCATTCTCTAATTATTGGCATCTTTTTAAAATGATTTTTACCTCTCTTTCTACACTTTTTATGATAGGTTTGTATATTTATGTACAAAAAAGTAACATAGTTAGGACCCTCTCTGAGTGTACTTCATGTTTCAAGTGTTTATAAGGTGATTCATGGGTGTTTAGGTGCAAGAATCTTCACTTTTCTCAAAACCGGTCTATAGTAGGGTTTAGGGAGGGTTTTGGAAGTCTGCCATCTTAATGATGGTTCATAATGTATGAACCTCCAAACCAAAAATTATTTCCATGGATATTTATTCCATATACCCCTTCAGATTTCCTAATAAGCTTGGGTTCCCATGCAAAATATGCACAAAGATACGTATGTAGGGAAGTTGACCATAAGCTCTCTACATGCATTTTAGACCTGCTTACAGTCTTCGCAATGGTTCATAAACCTCATATCCTAAATAAAAATAAATGCTCCATGGATTTTAAGTGTGTTTAGGTGTCTAACTCTTGATAAAATCATTTGACCCAAGTCTTCTTGTGGTGAAAGATCCAAGCATCTAAATTGAGGGGTTGAATTGGTTGCCTAGACTGCATAGTTTGAATTAGATCTTTAAAACCCAAATTGACCTTTATCCTATTTATCTCTAATTTAAATTTCTCATCTAGGATATAAAATAAATTCTCACGCCTTTTCATGGTGTCATATTTCTTAATAAAGTCTAAGAGTGCCTCAATGGTGGTGTGGGTCTTCTAGGCCTCAAAACTAGTTTCTAGGCCTGGAAGGCTTGAATTGAGTTTTAGAGGTTTAAGACAATTATAGGTGATTTTGGGGTTAAAATTCATCATATAATATTCCTTCTACTTTTTTTCAATCTTATACAACTTCCCCTAGGTACTGAAACCTCAACCTTACTCCATTATTTCATAAGACTGCCTGTAGGTTTTATTGTTTAGACTATGTGTTTGGAAGACAAAGGTATAAAAGTCCTTTATCCTTCATGGATAGAGTTTATGGAGTTTTAAACTTATAAAACATGCTCTCATTGTGATAAAAATATCTTGAGGCTAAGCCTTTCCATCAGTTCTACCTCTTATGCATTCAACTATTGCCTAGGGTTTCTTAGCAGTCTAGTTTGTATAGCCCTAAGTGATTGAGTTTGATGACTTTTCTTGGATAACCCAAGCTTTATTCTCATCAAAATATGTTACTCAGCCTCTCTTTCCCTTTTTAATCTATATTATGCCTTCAAACACTACTCTACCCACATGAATGTCGACACTACTGGTACACAGGTCTATTTACGTATGTTAGCCCTCAAGGGCATATTGGCATGAAATCTGAGTGATATCCATCTCACCAGATGTGTGAATACTCAAAATCATCTTTCTCTACCTCAAAAAATCTTACATAAATTTAAACCCCCTGTCTTTTCCTTACACCTTAAATATTCCTCATGGTCTCTATTATGGCTGTCAACAGATTGAGGTCAGTCTGTGACAAAATAGTGGATGATTCCATTAGTTATGTGACCTCTAAGATAGCATATAAATATTAAAATAGTTATTAATACCATCTATACAAATTAGAGAGCTTAACTCCATTTATGGGTGCTTCAAAACTCATTTCTTCTTCCCATAATTGTCTATGGCATTGACTGTGTGTTCAAGGTATCTTAAGTTTCAACTATCCAAGCTATGTCTTGACTATTTAATCATAAATGGAAAGGTATGAATTGTGTAAGAGTTTTAATTCATGTAGAAACACCTTGAAATAGACCTCATTCCACTCAATATGCCTATAGTCCTTGGCATCCTTCAGCCTAAGCAAGGGTTCTTAAGAACAAGTGGACTGTAGCTTCCCTTCTTGACTTTGTTTTTATGTTAAAGGACTTGTGTTTATGTTTAAATAAACTTCCATATACCATTTGTATATGTTTGAAAACTTTGATAGGTCTCAAACACCTCTCAATGTTCATAACCACAAGTTCACCTTCCATCCTTGGTTAAAGTTGAGTTTGCTCCACATGATTACATAATTCTATTAGGTTGGCTATAGGTGTATATGGTTATCTCATCTAGCTTGAGATCTTGTTAGTTTATATTTGATCTTATTTAAACTTTTAATTGGCTCATAACCTTTTAGTCATATGAACTTCATCTCCTCTCTTTAGAACAAACCTTGAAGAGGCAACCTGATTATATCTTGGCATGACTGTAGATGAGGGTTCATTGTGTCTTGTACAGACTGAGATAGACTTAAACCTTGAGAAGGTCAAGGATATATCTTATGAACTTATCATCCATTAATAAATGGTCTCCATATAGTCAAAACCTCATTTTAAGCTTCACTTACCCTAAAAGTCTCTAATCATTGCTCATCCACTTGTGCTTATGGCTGACTATATTTGTAGATATGAATGCAGGCCTCTATTAAGGTGTTTACTGAGCTAGAAAGGCCTTGATCTTGTATTCCATTGATTTAACTCATTTAAGTTATCAAAATCATACCAAATATGCATTTTGTCTCTCAATTAACCTTTAAGAACTCAGATAGATATCAAGATTTCCAATGTACTTGTTGGTTGTAGATATGATTTCTAGCCTGTAGATATCGTATGAGACACTAACTACAAGTTCATTGGTTTCCTCCTTGGATTGATATTTTAATGAAGTAATAAATAGGTATCGAGAACCTTTCAATCTCTTCTAACTCTCACTTATGCATCTATACCAGATTTAACCTTCATAATGACTGTGTATTGTACTTTCATGATAGTTGTAGGTGACTGTGTAGGGTTCTTTTGTACAGACAAAGGTGAAATTAGACCTTGAAAAGGTCACAAAACATTGATGATGAACCTTTTAATGATGTCACAGTGACAATGACCCCTCTAATTCTTTCATTGAATGATGTAGGTTCATGATCTCATAAAGTAGACCTCACATGCATCTTGACTGTATTTACCCTAGCTGTAAGTGGAGATTCCTCTCTTAAGCAGGGTTTTAATGATTTACAACATAGCTTCTTAACCATTATGGTTATAAAAAACTCTTGAATCATGTTTTATAGTGAATCCATGAGGTGAATGAGAATGAATAGTGATATGACTAATGGAACATGGAAAACATTGAATGGAGATGGAGAAATAAGCTTTTACAATAGTGAATGATAGTGACAAAGCTATAAAAATGGTATGAAACATAAGGGGAGTGGAAATACTTATGAATATAATGTCAAGAACATATTTAAGGGTCATAATCAAGCATAAACACATACCTTAATAAGATATAACAGTTTGGAGGCTCTTAAAGGAGGTATACATAGTGCAAAAGAAACCTATAATTCTGTTAATAACCTTAACATATGCTAAACTGAGAGTATGAGGGTATTTAAACACTGATTGGTAATCATTAGGCTATGAATCTTGATGAAACTTTGAGAAACATAAGGATAGGAAATATGGATAAGAATTAGATCTCTCATACAATCACCAACTATGTTTTGACATCCCGAAACCACCATGAATCATACAACCATCAAACTACCTACAGACTAAAGATTTGGCATTAATTTATCTTCTTGAGATCCATATGACCTGACACATGTGGAAATAAGTTAAATAATTTCATGTAAATGTGGCTCAAACCATTGAAAATCTCCATAAACTTCCATTTTTTGTCATCATACTCAGGAGAGGAGAAAACTCATAAAACCAACTGCCTATCTGAATAAAGAAGCCATTATGAATGCCTTAACTTGTAATGGATTATTCATAAAGGATAGAGAGATAAACTAAAAACCAATCCCAAAATATGGAATCTCTATAAGACCTCTTCCTCTTCCCATAATTACAAATCTTGATATTCTTTATCATGGCCTTACCATTTGAAAACCTAAAGGGCTCTCTTGAGGTGCAAAGGAGCTTAGTGGTGTAAGAGAACCATTTTTGAGCCTATATTGAACATTATTTCCATGAATATTATCTAAAACACCTATCATGACTCCATATTCAAAATCTTTCCCTTTATTGTATGGAAAAGTTTGTATAAATCTGTACTTCCTACATGAAACACATGAAAATAGCATTTATCTTTCATTTCATCTACATTTTAAGCTTTAAACCACCAATTTAGGTCAACACAAGGAAAATTAAAAGTCATTTGGCATATTAAAATAAGAAATAAGTCTTTTGCGATCAAAATGGGGGCAAATTTCATATATGGGAGCTCTTTGGAGTCCAAACTATGCTTTAGACTTGCATGAGGAGATATTTTCAAAGCATAAGACATTTGATTAAAGCTAAGTCATGCTCATGAAGGTGATTAAAGGCATTATAAATTATTTAGGGGCCTTTTGACTCAAAATTTATCATTTAAAGACTCAAAACCTTTCTTTTAGGCAATATACACATAGCTTCACAAAGGAGATTTGCCACTGAATGTCATAGAGAGTATGTTATAGTCTTCTAAAAGGTTTCAAATAGAATTCTATTTATTTGAATCACACTTCAAAGCTTATAGCCATCCCCATACCTTCCATATACCAAATACGCTAGAGAATTTCATGATAATTCATCAACTGCCCTCTTCACCATCTTCATTAAGGCACTTTTAAGTCATAAAACCAATTCAATTCTTTTTTAAAGACCTCTAAACTAGAACTTAAACATCATAATGACACTTGACACCAATTTAAATGAGACATGACAATAAAAAAACATTAAGACTTACTCCCTTCATATGACAATCAAAGACATCATTATGATCAAACACATCATCTAAATACCAAGGACAACTACAACATGAAAAAAAATTTAGTGTAAGGGCTGGCATTTGATCTTGACAGGCCAAATTCCCAACATTTTTGGTGACTCATAGGGATTGACCAACCTACTGGTCAAGAGATCCTTCTAAATTTTGATGATAATGATAGTTTTGAAACATAATAACATGCTTTTGATGACTCCCTTGGACTTCCAAATAGATTTTGAACTTTATGACACCTCTTAGACTGTAACAAACATTAATACATCTTGATAGCTCTTTTTTGTAGCTAGGAGCATTACCATGTTCATGGCCTCTTGGCGAAGTAATTGGGCCTTCTAGTTCCACTTTAGGATGCATAGATTGTACATGTGATTCCAATACCCAATCATACTCCTCCCATATCCATATTTCTTGCATCAACAATATCAATTCTTCCTCAGTCATGAGTTGTTGATGATCATGTTGGACAACCTGAAGTGTCTTCTATGGACTGGCTACAAGGTTGGATTATAAGAGAGACACGTCTAGTTTCATGACTTATTGAGGCTATTTTAATTCATTTCCACCTTCCAAGAGTGGAGAGACATCTGAATATGGAGTGAGGAGTTGATAAACTTGCTTGAAAGGCTCAAACAAGTCATCTCTTAATAAAACAATTTCCTAGAATGGTGTACTTGGAGAGTGGATTCCTTCTTGCTTCTTAGGACTACTTCTCTCAACCTAGAATGAATTACCTTCATGTAAAGAGTAACTTGAATTGATGATATCAAAACAAGTCCATTGATTGGTTCTCACCAAGCTCAAGTGTGGTTGGACTTTCATCAAGTTGAATAGTAGATGTAGGAGCAAGCATATCATAGTTTAAAATATCACTTTCTTGATCATGATCATGAGGCTGCAAATTATCCTTTGCTATCTTTAATTGGTCATTTTAAGTTGTTTCATCTTTAGCATCAACTTGATGATTTAGCATTCTCTCAAATTCAACTTGTTCCTCATCTTCATTGGTTGGTCTACACTTGTATTCTACCACTACTACAAGTTCTTGTGGATTGTCATGATTGAGGTCAGCTACCATGTGACCAAGGAATTCTTGGGAACCATCTTACTCTTTCTCAAATAAAACATCTTTCTCTTGTGTCTCATCTTTTACTTGTAGCTCATCTTTCATCCTATCAACCTTTTGCAACTCATCCTCTTTTTCATTACGAAAGATTGAATCATGCCCATTTTTGCCAAGGGGTGTCCCAATGGTGATGTCCTCTTCATGTTCACTCAAGTCACTCTCATTTTATATCACCTGAGCTAAATATTCTTCATTTACCTCATAAAGGATAATATCCTTTTCAAAAAATTGGCATGGTGGATTCTTGAAAAATCTCAAAAAGATGAGACAAATTCAACAGTGTTGCCATGGATACTTCATTCTACTCATGGGGCTACTCAAATTTGATAACCATCACTTCCTCTCCCTACTACATTTTTCCTTGAATAGACTTCCATGAGGGGAAGGCCTTGGTCTCTTGTGGAAGGAGGAGTGGGGGCTGAATGTTCTCATGCTTGTTTTCTACCTTGACACTTGGGTTTATGGTTGACTATTCTTCTCTCTCCCTTGACTAATGCATTTATTTCCAAGTCATAAAGTTGGGTTTAAGAACCTCTTGTATTGCACTTATTGCAGCCATGGGTATGAATGGAGAAACTTCCTATTGAGATGGGATTGCTTTTTCAACTGCCACTGATTGGTACAAGAGTTAGTTTGCAAGCTCAACTTGTTTAGCAAGTTGAGCCTCAAAATCAAACACAATTTCATTGGAGGTCTCCCCTTATTGATCAGAAGATGAAGGCCGTTGCATAATCTATTATGTGATATGGAACTTAGCTTTATCAAGACACACTTCTTCCACCCTTTGAGGTTTTTGTTGGATAGACTTCCAAGTAGGAAAAGTTGGCAAGGTTTTAGAGGAATTTTGAGGGTTGTGGCACACATTTATTTGACATTATTGAGAGGGAAAAGGCAATTTAATGGGGGACTGATGTGGAATAAATGAGGGAACATGTTGTTGATTATGTATATTTAATGTTTGTAATAGATAAAATATGTAATTTAATGAAGATGGCACACATAAACATTTTGTGGGTTAAATGTTACTAAAAATAGACTTTGACCATCCTAATGACACTCTTTAAAGACACTTCAATGCATAGAAGACTATTTTAACTATCATGTGTAATAATTTATGGCCTTTTGACTTCTTTAAGAACTTTTATGCCACTCTCCCTCTTCTTCTCTCCATGTACTTCTATTTATTGAGTTTTGAAGGCCTAATTTGGGATCCCTCAGGATGGGTATAAAAAAACTCTGTTGAAATTGTATCTTGCACCTTGAATAATTAAGAAAATATTGTTACAAAATTCTTTATTGGTATTAGTGTGTGTTTTTATTGTTGAATTATAGAAAATTATGAGATTCAACTTCTTTTGCAAGTCTTCTCCTTCACCTGGTACTATGTTGTCACCCTATATAGGTCATATGAAGTGTTGAGAGATAAAAGTTGTATTGAAGAGTGAGTTAGTTTGTAGTGTCTCATATAGACCTTCATCCTTTTACCTTCAAGTTTCAGACCTTTTCCCTAACCTCCATATTAAATACTCATGTTTAGGATTTTGTTAAGAAGCCTAGTTAATAAACTATTTTCATGAGATTCACAAGTGTGCTTAAAGATAAGTTAGGAGAGGATCATTGAAGAATTGGTGCATCACCATCCCTAGAGTAGGTTTTCCTTTTAAGTTGTCATTCTTTCTCTTTTCATCCCACTACAATCAGGTTTTAGAAGAATATTTCAAACTTTATATATCATGGGAGCTAGCCCCATAAGTTAGAGGTTTGGGCTAACCATAAGTAACCCACAACCTTTAGGCCAATCCTATGTAAGTCTTGGTTTGAAATAGAAGTAAACAATCTTATTTAGAGGGTACAACTTGGGTTTTAACAGTTTTGGTACGCTCGATGGGACCTGCTCATTCAAGGGACTTAGAGCATACATTTGCAAATTTGAGTAGATCATACGCTTTAAAGGTTTCAGAGGTAGATCGCTTGACAAATTTTATGCCAAGAGTGGTTACAAGATCTTCCTAAAAAGGTAAGGAGACTAAATTTATTGAGTTGTCTTTGGATATGGTTAAGAAAAATAAATATTTTGAGTCTAATCCCAATTTTGTACCTCCTAATTCTCCTACTTTTACCCAAAAAACATCTTTTTTTCAAACAAATATTACTACAAATTTTACACTTTAAATGGCTATTCCTAAGAGGAAATATTTTGTGCCTTTTAATGGTAGAAACCCTTAAACCTCAATTAGTTTGATGACATACCTATTGATTCCCTAAAAATATTTCCTTATTTCATGGGAGAGAACTCAACTATCCCTGTATAACATATTGCATACATAGCCAATCTATGTTCAAGACATAATGTAACCCAAGAGAATGTGGCCATGATATTATTGGCAACTTCCTTAAAGGGTAAAGGCACTCCAGAGGTATAGGGGTTTAGCACCTGCATCTATTAACACTTGGGATGAGTTTGGAGAACACTTGTGTACACATTTTGAAGATAAAAGTGACCATATCTCTTTGGTGGAACAACTTACTAGAATCCAAAGATCCCCCAGGAGTTCATGGTAGACTTCAACTATAGATTTTAGAAAACCTAGAATGGGATTCCTAAAACTATCAAGCCCAACCAGATTTATAAATTTTTGTATTATTTGAGAGCTTTAAATTTTGATGTGGCAGTTATGATACAATCAATGGGGGAAACACCATTCCAGAAGCCTATGAAGTAACTATAAGGGCTAAAAATTGCCCAATTCAAACAGGTAAACTCGCCCCTAGACCACCCATGTCTTTGTTCCCAAAATTTCACCCCCTATGCCTATAATTGCTCCATTACCATCCCCAACTAATCTTGATTAGGGAAATGGTAGTTAAGTAGACAGATTGGATAAGATAGAGGGGCTACTTAATGCCCAAACTAACAAGCTAGTGGCTTTGGAAAGGCAAAAAATTACACCTTATAGGATTTATCAATCATCTTATCAAGCCCCTAACCAATCCTATTAGTATAACAGACCTCCTTATCAACCCAAGAAATAGGGCCAAGGGAAGATTACACAAGCAAGACCATATAACACCTATAATCCTAATGTTGCTAGTAGTTCTAGAGCCTTAGTTCCAACTCAAAAAAATTATGCTCAAGAAGATCAATGGCCTAATCAATGGGAGAAATCAAATAGTATGGCAATGACTTCAAGTGGTGAGGCGTGTCAAGAATCTTTCATGTAACAAGGTCCTACTCTTTCATCTCATGATAATCTACCATGCCCGCAACACAAGGAAGTTCCTCATCTACCACATGGGGACACTCCTTTTATGACTCAAGATGAGGTACCAAGTCAACAAGGATCAAGTGGAAGCAAAATACCCTCTAAAATTACCTTTGTCAACTTTCAAGAAGGTGAACATTCCTTTGATCAAGTGGCAGTTATTCAAGATTAGAATATATAAAATGTAAACAACTCAGTTATAACTCACATAAGGGCCAAAATAAGGGCAATTGGTGATGGTTTGGGTTTTGAAAAGGTAGCCAATATACCTTCTCAACCACTTGAAAGAACTACCATTCAAGATACAGATCATAAATCACCATCAACTCAATAAACACAAGATGGGAAAGGGCATAATCAGAAAGGTCTTTTCATACCATAATTTACACAAGCTTCAAGAAACATTTATGATCCTAAGTTTTAGTCCAAGGAATTTCAATCATCCTCTTAGTATTTTTTATCAGATGAATAAGGTCCATGTCTCTATCCCTATGTGAGACACATTGCTTATTTTGAGACAAAAGGATCTACTACAAGAAGAACTCTCCAAACTTCATGTTTTGGACAAACAAGTAGAAAAGGTAAGTGCATTCCTCACTAATTCTAGTCAACCTCATGAGTACCAAGCACCAAAAGTAATTAAACCACCCCCTTTCTATCTTTTAGTCATCATAGGTGATTACCTTATACATAATTGCATGATTGATAGTGGGGCTAGCACCTCTATCATGCTTAAGTCCATAGTTGATAGATTGGGAATTGAATATGAGCCTAAAAAAAAGGAGTTTTATAGTTGGATGGGTTTCCTACCAAGATTGTATGTGTCCTTAAGCACCTTAAGATCATTTTGGTTGCTTTTCCTTTGTACTATTTCTCAAGATGTGGTAGTAGTTGATCTTACCCCCTACTTTGATTTATGTTTGTCTAGAGATTTCACTACCAAAATAGTGGGGTATCTCTCTTCTAATTGGTCCTATATGGGTTTTATAACAAAGTATTGGACAAAGGTTACCATAAGGTATAAAATTATATCTAGGTTCCATTTAGAACCTTATATTCCTAACTTATCAAATGTCAATTGCAATATCTTGGACGAGGATGAACACTTCAATAACTAAGAACCTTTTGAACCACTTGAAGGTATACCAAACTTGCTCCTTGATGAGTGGGAAATAGATAATCATGGTTATGATAATTATAAAATCATTGAATAATTAGGTTTGGGTGTGTATTGCATACATGAAGAAGGTGCCATAATACCAAGTATCACTAGCACAACACAAGATCATGAAGGAGTTTGAAATTTGTTTTTTGATGGGTCTAGATCAAATAATGGGAGTGGGGTAGGTGTTATGATTGTATCTCATCTCAATCAAAGGTACTATTCTTCTCTAATATTCTAATTCAATTTCACCTCTAATACTACATAATATGAGGCCCTCATTCATGTTATATAGTGGGCAAAGAAGAGAAGTATAAAGTTTATGCAGGCTAAGGGAGACAGTGAATTAGTAGTGTATCAGGTAAAAGGCCTAAGTGAAACCAATAATCCAATTTTTAAGGCCTATAAACATAGGTTTTTGGACCTCTTAGAGGACTTCCAAGCTTTTGACATTCACTTCATTCCTAGATGAGCCAATCAACAAGTAGACCAGTTAACTGATATTGGAGCACAGTATGATATAGTTGATGGGCTCAAGGACACCAAGGAATAGTCCCAAATTAAGGTGGTATGTAGGCCCGAAATATCTAATAATGATTTAAGTTGGTAATTTTATTGATATTAATAAACAAATTGCCTATTTCCTACAACATGAAGTAGAATTATGCTCAAAGAACCAAGATAAGATGCAACATCAATATGAGGACCAGATTGTCCAATTGAAGATAAATAAGTTTCCAAGGGTTTGATAACTTTGGAGATCATATTTAATTAAGATTACCAATTGATGAAATATAAGGTAAGCATCTCCACTAAAAAGGAACGTTATGAACAAATTGTCATATTTGAAGATGAACTACTCAAATTAGGAAAGGTGAATAACAAAGAGGAGAGGGAAGCCTTCATAGCATTATGCAAAGAATTTATGGATGTTTTTGCATGAGAATATCATGATTTTAAGGGGTTTTATCCTAGGTTGTCTCAACATACCATAGAGTTGGAGGAAAATGCCAAACCTATGAGGTAAAAATAAAGACTAGTCAACCCCAAGGTTGAAATCCTTATGAGGAAAGAATTAATAAAGCTTATTGAGTCCAACATAATATTTACCATTAAAAATTCTACATGGGAAGTTTTGACACTTATATTTTCACCCTTGAGGATATTCCTATCTCTCCTCATCCAAGTGGCATAAGGGAAACATCTCTCTTGTTGTGGGTAACAATCTTGTTGAGATGAATCTCTAGAAGGGCTAGTTCCCTTGATGCACTCTTTGAAGCACTTTCTTACCTATCAACTTGTGGATGAAATGGGTTAATAAAAAAACTAATAAAACCAAAAGGTGAGGCACCAATGTTTAATCTCCTCCTATTTGACTAACAATATACTACTTAAAGACAAACAAAGTCTCTCTCACACAAAACTCACAACTCAAGATGCATCGTCACATCAATATTTCATATGTTAGATCCAAGAAGGTATTTGATACTTATGAAGGTAATGGATGATTCCATGAGGAAATATAGTCATAAAAAAATTATATTACACCTATACACCTATAAAATAATACTATAAATACCTGCAATAATACCCTTTCTGCACACTTGGTAGACAATCAAGGATAACATGATAGAAAAGAAGATCTTCTACTAGACAAGACCAACAAGATTGCAATAACACTCAATTTCATAGTATTTAATTAGGAAAAAACACTTATTTATTTCTTCAATATTCCTTCAAGTACAAAATTGGCTAGGGTTTCACCATCAACCAACAGAGGCTGCCAAAAGAGTCCATATTTATAGCTTTTGAGAGAGGTATAAGGCAAGGGAAGTCCAAAGGTCACTTATACACATGTAAATTATATAAAGAGGTTAACATTTCATTGGAAAGATATGTGAAATTATCCATACACTTTCATGGGGTCCAAATGTCTATACAACTCATGAAATGGATGAAAATTATCTCAAAATTCCTTATCCTAGCTCAGAAAACTACCTCAATTATTTGAATCTATTTAAACATCCAATCACTAACTAGGGATAGGTATTATGATGTCTATAAGAGGGAAGGCATTTAGGCATGAAATTTCATGCATTGGTTGCATTCATACTTCTTTGGAAACTCTTGGAATCAAGAAATCACTGTCTATAGTCTAGAAAACTCCTTGTTTCAGTCAACCCTCACACTTCGCCATTAAAATACTTTATAGGGAGTGAGTGAAACTTGTAAATACCCTATATGGTCTTGGACTTCTAAAATTCACCTTAAAAAGACATCCATTTGAGTTTTCCATGCTTTTCACTCTTGTGCTTACTATGCCAGTTTTGACGGGATGAAAGGAGAGCTCTAGTTAGGAAACTTAGAAGTTTTTATATAGAATAAAATGACAATAGGGAGTTATAATAGGTCTTTATACTCTCTCAAAACTGCATTTTATCTTCTCAAACCTCCTAGAACCTAAAAAACACAAAAAAGGGTGAAACAAACACTATTTTGCATTATGTCCATTTAGTTCCATACATATTATTTGAATGGGTGGGAGCCTGAGTGAGTATTCTCCATGATCCAATAGGTTTCCTTTCCAAACTGAATGGCTCTCCATGCTTTTTTTCTCCATCAAGTTTTTCTAAGGGTTTTACTAGGGTTTTAGACTATTTTTTTTCTTAAAAATTGTTCATACAAATGACATGTTCAAATTACAAACCAATGCCAAAAAATTGTCTTTGATGACCCTCTCTAATTCTCCATAACCCATTTTTTTCCCATGACAAGCCTTAGCAAAGATATGAGCTTTACAAGTTGACCTATCAATCTTGTTTCTCCACTTTCCTGCACGCTTGAGATATCTCTAGGCCTAAAACAATCTTCATACAAGTTTGTTTGCATATAAAAATCTCATAAATGTCTTAATGCACTCCATAAACATGCCCCAATCATCTGGATATCTCATCAAGGACTAGAAATGAAGGTAGACCCCCAATTGACTTCAAGTCTCCTTAAGGCCTAATGGGCTTGGCATACCCCTTGCAATTTTGGATCACTTAGGTTGTTATAACATGTTTAGGATGGTTAATTATGCATATTTACACTTCATTCACACTCACAAAGTCATCATATGACCTTTTAAACACTCTTTTTCATCTTTTCTCTCTCATTTGCCAATTAGGCCTAGTGGGAACTTACCTAATTTGACTCTATGCATGAATAGTTAGGTCATTTTGGATGGTTATAGTTTGATTTAGTGTTCATTGTCCTCCATAAAAATTCCATACTCATCACCCAATGTTCCTTGAAGATCCCAAAGCCTCAACTTAATTCCTTCACTCATTTTTCCATCTTTTGCTTATCTTGCCAAAGTTTTGATTTTCATGAGTGGCTGATCTCTGAGACAAAACAAAGAGATATATCCCTCATCCCCATGGAAAAATTAAAGTTTTTGGAGTTTTATAAGGTAATAATGAGTCTCTTTACCAAAGGGTAAGGTCAGACTCCCTCATTTAGGTACCTAACCAACTCAAGTTGTCTAAAAAAGGGGCTAAAAAACCTTGTTTGCTGCATTTTTGTCCAAATCCACTTGTGGATGACCTTTCCAAGCCAATTATATGACTATATGTTGTATAAAAATTCTTCCCACCTTGAATTTTTTCTCATGGAGCTTTTAAAACCATCCAAAACCTTTCTCCTTAGTGGATTCTTCATGCTTACCCTTTGAACCAAGAGGTTTCTTAATTTGTTTGTACAGACTGTAGTCCATTTGCTAAGTGGGAAGGGAATTTGAACACCTTATAAAATTATTGGGAATATTATGGAATGTTTTGGATCATATTGTGTCATATAATTATCATTTCAACCTACCTTTCACTTTTTAGACAGTTTAGGCTTCACTTACCCTTGCATGTTGTACCCTGCTGACTGAGACTGAAGCACCTATGCATTTGCTTACCTCTGTAGATTTCATGGGCTCCCAATATATTATTCATGATTTTTTTAGACCCCATTGATACATACTCATATCATAAACCTTCTTATTTTAGTTTTATCTCACTTAAGAGTGCCAAGTTCCTTCTTGTAGCTTAGTTATCTCTTGACTGGTGACTGAGACAGTCCTCCTCCAAGAGTTGGTTGTAGGTATCTATTACATCAGGAAGGTATTTAATAGGATGTTTTGAAACCTTATTAACATTTAATTTCATTTAAATTATTTTATTGACTCTGTGCTCACTCCCCTAATAGCCATTAGGCCATTTGCATGCCATTTTAGCTCATGATTGAGACAACTTAATCCTATGTGACCCCTGCTTTGGACTAAGCCTATAGGCTATTTGCTTGATTTCACCTTGAGCACAACTCCTAAAAAATTATTTAGGTATTTATAAATCATAATCAAACTATCATCATACATTTTCCATGTTCATGGTTGGGAAGGGGGTTATTTAAAACATTCCAAACCTCCTACTCTCTACCCTGCTTACTAACCTGCAGGTGTATGTTGGATTTCTCAATGGCTTTGGTCATGATGTTTTTATTTTACCTCGAACTAATTTGAGGTTAAAATGCACCATTTTTTATCATATATTCTTCCCTTTAAGTATCCTAAAGCATCAAATAGATCAAAGTTGGAGTGACTAACCTAACCCTGTTGTAGGTATGCATCTTCTGTATAGGGTACATCTCAATACCTTCATGGATTACAAGGGAGCCATCTAATCCTTTCTTGTGATTCAAAACCATATAAATTCATCTCATTTGTTGAAAACATCATATCCCATCTCAATGTCCAAGGTTTCTCCTTCCAAGTAACAAAAGGTCATTTGCTCTTTAGGCCTGTAGACTTCAATAAAGTATCTCAATGCTTTCTTAGGCATATTAGAGGCCTTAAAAAACTTATCTCTTTTCACTATTTAACTTCCATATTTGGCATAGGTGTATTCATATGATAGGGATACAAGTTTCATCCCTTTAGATGCATTTAAACCTCTAGGAGATGTGTTGAAAAAGGTTCACAAAAACCCTTAGATCTTTGTTTTCCTATTTTAGGGAAAATGGGCATAAACTTGTAGTCACTATCTTAGAATGTGACTCTCAACTTTATTTGACCCTATACTACTTCAAACATATTTATTAGGGTAACTTTAACACAAAAACACTCCAATAAAGGTTCTACCACATCCAAACTCTTAATCAAATACCTTCAATTCTCTGTCAACACCACCTATAGGTGGTTATTGATAGGACCGAAGTTTCCCAAAGCTCTGACACAACTTGTCAGATTTAAGAGCACGCATGATTACCAATGTATAAGCAACTTACATGCATAAATAACCAAAAGAACAAATAACTGTCAATGAGAAAACACACAGAATATGAGAGGCAACACACAATTGTATTCAACTCATTACAAAGGAAATTACAATAAAGAGATCACACTCTTCTTTTACCTCTGTGAGGCTTCCTCCTCAAGGGCTCCAAGTAATCTTCCCACCTAAGTAATCTTCTCTCATAGGTCACAACTGACAACTTACACAAGCTATTGTTCACCTCATTGTACATCCAGTACAACCGAGTACGAACCGGTACTCCAAGTAGATCTCACCATGATCCTGCTCCTGATGTATTATTGTCACCTTGGATCCTGCTCCCCCGCCAATCTCTGTTTGACCCTCGCATACACACATCCCTACAGACCAACCTATTCTTACTTATCACATGTAGATCTCCACCATGATACTGCAACACCCTACATATCAAACCTGATCTTACATACATGGGGAATCTTACTTGATTCCACCATCGGAAGAACCCTCCAAGCTCCACACTTGGATTCTACAAGTTCTACACATAGCAATACAACCCATGAGTCTATTATATAGATCTCATGCATACACTAATTAGACAAGCGGCTCAAAGACTCGAACTGGTCTTTATCATGCAAACTCTGCATTCACTTAACTGACTATTCGTCAACAGCAGTTTTGCCCGCCACAGGCGACCAACGTCGGTCCCTGTCTTCCTGGAGGTGACTGACGTCGGCCGATATCCTACCGATGCCAGTTGCTGTTAGCTGATCCCTGACTGACGTCGGTTGTGGCCTGCCAATGCCGGTAACTGCATACCCAGCGACCTCCTTCTGTTTGCAACAAGATGAAGCTTTTAGCTCCACACCCTAACAGTTATTTTCATATCTGCAGGTGAAGATGAGGATTAGCAGTGAGAATTATTCTAACCTCTTATGAATTATATGTCCATCTCTAAACCCCAAATGAACTTTAGGAAAAACAAGGAGTTGCAACACATATCCACCTCCCCTTACACCAGCATGACATCATCAAGGGCCTATAAGTGCATGTTTTAGGCAGAATATGTGGGCAAAGCATAGAAATGAGGTAAACATGGCAGTGAACTAGCTCAAAACTACCCAAATACCATAGTAAATCTTCAAACATTGTGGTCTCCATCCTTTGAAACTTGGGACTAGCTTCAAAACACTTGTTACAACATGGAGACACTTGCACATATATAAAAAAGAGCATACAAATGCACCAAGTGGCTATTTGGCATGACATATGAGCATGTGATCAAACTTTGTACTTTCCAAAACATGAAAAAGGACCTCATTCAACTCTTCAAGTCTTGGATATACCTATACACCTCCATTACAACCTCATAAACATGATGAGCTAGTTCATACATGAGACTGCAACTAGAAATGTGCAAGGAGTTGAGCATAGAGGGGAACAAGCTAGCAAGCAATCCAAGGAGTGGCATGGTGAAGTTTAAACATAAAGGAGAATATCACATGGATTAGGGGCTGATTCAACACTCCTTCCCTATTGAAAGAGACACCTACACGAGAGAAACACTCAGCAAATCAAAGCATTCCAACTGAAACTACACATGGTGACACCTCATTGCATGATAGACCAATTTTTCTCATCCAAACATCATGAATCATGAAAAAAATAATGGAGACCATGTAATAAGGAATCCAAAATACTTTGGATTCAACACCACCAATTTGATCATATGGATTTGGTAGAAATGGAGCAAAACCTATAAGGTGCACCAAACAGCTATCAAATCTACATAGTCAACTTGTTAGCAATGGTTCATATATCATAGTTGACCAATATTCAAAATCTATACATGAAAATTAAGGTATCCTAGTGTAATATCATCTCCAAAAAGTATTTTGTTTGAAACTGCCTCTACTTCTTACACTAAGCTAAACCTGAGGGTCATTCCAGTCTACCAAGAAGAGCAAGAAATTTGCAGAATGGTTTTGGCATCCAAATGACTATTTTAGATCAAACCAAGTATGGAGGTGAGTTTTATAAGGATGATTAAACCCTTTATTATCTCTCCCACATGGCACACTTCTCAAAAATTTGTACAAGTGCCATTTTATCTCTTTTTCAACTGATTTTTAAAGTTTCAATTAGAGAACCTAAAAACTTATGATGTAACTAACATATCTGACACTCAAACTGACTTCTTAGATGTTTTCCATGAAAATATGACACTTAGGCACCTTGGGAAACATTCCATTTGTATTAGTGACCCCTACAAGTACATAAAATGACCCCAAATTGACAAATTGATTAATGTGACTAAGACCAAAGCTAAAATGACCTCAAATGACATCATATAACAAGTAATACTTCCTATGACAACATGTTAGGACCCCTTCAAATGTTTAAAATCAAAAATTTTGCCTAGGGGTGCCCAAATTTGACTAAAAAGTCAAATTTGGTCAACAGGCGACAAATCTTTTACCTGTGAGGAAGAAGAATGGGGAGATAAGGTTGTGTGTGGATTTTAGAGATCTCAATAGGGTGTCACTGAGAGATCACTACTCTCTACCATCTATGAATATAGAGATTTTTAGGTTCACAATGTTTTTCCCGACTTGAAGGATACATAAAATATAACCGGATATTAGTGAAGGAGCAAGATCAATACAAGAATGCCTTCACAACTAAGTGGGGCACTTATGCATACAAGAAAATGTCTTTTGGATTATCCAATGTAGGGGATACTTTCCAAAGGGCAATGGATGTGGATTTCCAAGGCCTTATAAGTGAGATGGTACTCATTTATCTTGATGATATTAATATGTTTTCTAAAGAGCCCAAGGATCATTTGACACATTTAATATTGGTGTTTGATAGGTGCAAACAGTTTGGAGTCTCTTTGAACCCCAAAATGTGTATTTTTTCAATTCATTAAGGAAGGCTTTTAGGACATGTTGTATCAAAGGGTGGTCTTTCTATTTATCCTAAAAAAAATAGAGGAAATTCTTGCTTTGTCTTTGCCCAAACACAAGAATGGATTGCAAAGTTTCTTAGGTAAATTCAACTTTATTAGGAGATTCATACCCGGATTTGTAGAATTGGTGAGACCACTGTAGAATTGGTGAGACCACTAACTCAAATGCTCAAGAAACATTAGGAGTTTTCATGGATCAAAGAAGTTAAAAGAAGTTTTGAGGCCATTAAATAGGATATTAGCCAAGCTCCCACCCTCCTCAACCCTGATTTTATAAAATATTTCTTCATGTATGACTTTTCCACATGTAATATTATTTTGCCTATGCTCATGCAATAAAACAGTGAAAGATTAGAGCAGCCTATTGCCTTTTTTAATCAAGAATTGGAAGGGTATTAGGAGAAATATATATTTGTTGAAAAGCATGTCCTCACTATCATAAGGGGCCTAAAGAAGTTTAAACATTTGGTATCTAATAATAAGATCTTTGTGATGGTGGTTCATCCTAGTGTAAAAGATTTTATCCTTAATAGAGACCTAAGTGAAAAAAGGGTTGGTCGGGTGACCAAATGCATGGAATATTATATAGAGGTGAATATTAAAAAATTGATCAGAGGTAAATGACTTTTTGAACACCTTGCATTAGATTCTAAAGAGGAGAAAGAAGTGGTTTTGACAATCCAAGAGAGTCAACATGCAGTTGCAACTATTTATTCTTCCAGTTGGACACAAGACATAGAAAAATTCCTCCAAATGGGTGAATGTCCTATAGACTTATATGGGTCAAAGAGGAGATATTTTAAGATACAATATATCCCTTACATCTTGATTTATGGGTTACTCTTTAAGAAAGATATTGGTGGTATGTTTCTAAGATGTGTAGAGACTAGTCAAGTGGACAAGTTGTTAGAGCAGTTTCATGATGGGCGTGCAGGAGGGCACTTTACATCCAAGACCACATCATCAAAGATCATAAGATAAAACTATTTTTGCCCACTTTGTTCAAAGACTCACATGATTGGGTTATAAGATGTTCCAAATGTACTATGTTTATCGGTAAGTAGAGGCTAACTGCCATGCCTCTGAAACCCATTCAAGTTGAGCAGCCCTTCATGCAATGGGGCTTGGACTTCATAGGTATGATTCATCCCCCATCTAGTTTTGGGAATAAGTGGGTTTTAATAGCTACTGATTACTTTCTTAGGTGGGTGGAGGCATTTGCACTCAAGGAATCAAATGAGAACTTAGTTTTAGAGTTCTATGACAGCTTAGTGACTAGGTTTGGGGTCCCCTCCACTATTATATCAGATAATGCTTTGGCTTTTAGTAGTGAAAAATTATGTGAGTGGGCCCTTGATCATGTAATCTATCTCAAATATTCATCTAACTACTATTTTCAAGGCAATGAACTAATAGAGTCCACCAATAAGAACTTGATTAGGATCATAAAGAGGACAATAGAGGACAACCAAATAGGATGGCATACCAAGTTAAAGACTACCTTGTGGGCAAATAGAATTACTCCAAATAAGGATATTGGTCACTCTCCTTACCTCCTAGTTTATGGTAGAGAAGCAAAACTACCCATTTCACTAGAACTGCCATCCTTGGAACTTGTACATCAGCTTGAGCTTATGGAGAATGATGCAAAGGAGGTAAAGATGAATGAGTTAAGAGAGTTGGAAGAAATAAGGGACAATGTTATGCATGCTATGTGGTCTAACCAAGACCAATTCAAAATATCTTTTGAAAAGAGAGCCTCATCCAAGACCTTTCATCAAGGTGATATTGTACTCAAGTGGGATGAAGACCATGCCAAGCTAGGTAAACATTCAAAATTTGATAGTCTTTGGAGTGGTCCATATGTCATTACTAGTTGTAAGGAGAGTAATGCTTTCCAATTGTCCAATTTGAGTGGTGAGGAGCTCCCTACTCCTGTAAATGAGATGTTCCTAAAGTATTGCTATTAGAAGCACCAATCCTCTTGTATGTAGTAGTAGTTTCCTTCCTCTAAATGTTGATGCACGTGCTTGTTAGTTGTTGGTCTATTTTAGTTGTTTATTGTTGTTTCCTATTTTTATGTCTTATTTGTTTGTTTTATCTTCATTCTTCAAGGTTAGACAATTTAAAAGTGCAGTCAAGGGTTTATTATTTAACTATGAATGATAATCAAGATATTTTGGATTCTTTTGACCAATAGGCTAGTCAAACCAGCTAAGTCACCATAAATGTTGACCACTTTCTGTTCTTAATTCTGGAAAGGTGTCAACTTAAGTATTGACATCTTTCGTCCATCATGAAAACCTCATAGTTGCCATATCTCTTGAAGTATCATGAAGATTCAAAGTAATGTTATTGATTGTCATATGAAAGGAGTTGGTCTCAATGTCTTGTCATTGTCATGTCTTTGTTTCAACTTATGTTAAGTATCAAGTATATTCATGATGTTTGAATATGTTTGTATGTCTTTGACAAAGGATTGAAGTGGTCTTATAATCTAGAATGCCTTGATGGAGATGGTGGGAGATGGTAACTAATGACTTGCCATGAGCTTTTTTGAATGTATTCAATATATGCAAGGTATGGCTGACTATAAGCTTTAAAAGTGTGATCAAGATACATAAAAGCCTCATGAAAACCTTTAGAGGGATATAAGATATGTTAGGTTATGGAGCTAAAAGCTTCAACTATTTGCAGACATGGAGGAGGTTGCTGAGTTCCAGAGAAATCGGCGTCGGCAGCGCAATCGATGTCAGTCATATTCAGTGCAGAGGGCAACCAACATCGGCAAGAGTCGGCCGATGTCAGTCATCTCCAAACAGACAGGGACCGATGTCAATCACCTGTGTAGTTTGAGAACTATTTGTTACATGTACAGTTAGTTTGTTGAACCAATTGTTTGCATGTAAAAGGCTATTTTGAGTCTTGAGTTGTGTGTCTAATTATTGTAAATTAGAATTCTAAGTTATTGTTTAGTATGGGATCTATTTAGAGACTCATTGGCATGTATTGTATTATGAGCAAATAGAGGAAGGCAAGGGAGATCCTTCCAATTGTAAGAACAGGTTGATTTACAGGTGGCAGCAAGATCAAGGAGATGTTCTACATGGTAAGTAAGATCATTTGAGTTGCAAGTTGTTGCAAGTTCATGGGAGATCTACTTGAAGTACTTTGAGTACTTGTGTACTGACAGGGTTATTACTGACTGGTTGGAGGTGAACACCAATTATGTGTTTGAGTTGTGTGTTGGGACCATTTTTGGTAGGAGAGTGAACTCTTGATTGAGAATTACTGGGAGCCCTTGAGGTGTGTGGGAAGCCTTACAGAGGTGGAAGAAGAAGTGGCATCTTCTTTATTGTATTTTCTTTTTGGATGAGTATTAATACAAGATTGTGTATTGTCTCTCATATTCTGTGCTATTTTTGAATTCTAGTTACTTGTTAATTCTCGTATAATTCCGTGTTTAGTTGCTTATGCAAGGTAATCATATTGTGCTCTTATTGAGGAGCAAGATCCTGACAAGTGGAATCATAGTTTGTTGTTCTAGATTCCCCATCAATTGGTATCACAACTTTTGGTTGGGTTACTAACAGGTTGTATCAGATCTGGTTAGTGTTTGTTGATTACAGGTCACTCACAGGGGTTTCTGTTTGAGTGGGAGTATAGCAATGGCAGAAGAAAGTAAGCTACGAATGGAGAAGTTTAATGGCAATAACTATCAATTATGGAGGATGCAGATTGAAGATTATCTGTATCAAAAAGATTTGTACTTACCGTTGGGTGGGGTTGCATGCAAGCCCCTGGATATGAAGGATGAAGAATGGAAGGTTCTTGATCGAAAGGCTCTGGGATCTATAAGGTTGAGCCTTGCATCGTCTGTGATTTCCAACTTATCACAGGCTAAGACAACGGTAGAGTTGATGGAATCTTTGGCAAATTTATATGAAAAACCCTTAGCTTCGAATAAGGTATTTCTTATGAAGCAATTATTTAATTTGCAAATGTTGGAAGGTGGATCTGTTCATAGTCATCTTAGTGATTTCCATGGTTTGGTAAACCAGTTAAATTCAGTCAATATTGTTTTTGATGATGAAATTAAGGCTCTCTTAATCTTATGCTCATTACCTGAAAGTTGGGAGAGTTTGGTAATGGCAGTTAGTAATACTGCGTCTGCTTCAAAAATCTTAAAAGTGGATGATGTTGTGAGTGTAATCTTGAATGAAGAAATTTGTAGAAAAAGCACAGAGAAATCATCAGGGAATGCTTTGAGTATTGAAAGAAGGGGAAGGCAAAGAGAGAAGATCGAGCATGAGAGATCAAGGTCAAAGATAGGCAGGAGATCCAAGTCCAAGTATGGCAGAATAACCTGCTAGAAATGTGAAAAGCAAGGGCATCTAAAGAGAGATTGCAGGTCGGATGAAGATCAGCATGAAGGACATGAAGAAGCAGATGTTGCAAATTTTGTTGCACAGGATGCTCAGGTATGTTCCTTGGATAAAGTAGAATCTTGGGTTTTATATTTTGGTGCCTCTTTCCATGCATCCCCAAATAGAGAATTTTTTCATGAATATGTCCAGGGAGACTTTGGATAAATTTATTTAGGGGATGGTAAGCCTTGTCAAATGGTTGGCAAAGGAAAAGTGAAGCTAAAATTGTAGACAGGCAACACATGGGTGTTAAAGGAGGTCATGCATATCCCAGTCTTGAAGTAGAATTTGAATTCTGTAGGAAGTTTGGGTGATGAGGGTTGCACAATAACTCTCACAGTGGACTCTTGGAAGGTTACTAAGAGTGCACTTGTAGCAAGAGGTAAGAAAGTAGGTATGCTTTATTTATCTACTTGTATTACTGATTCTCCTTCTGGTTTATCTACTTCAGTTGTAGATTTGAAGATGTGGTTTAATAGGCTTGGTCACATGAATAAGAAGGAGATGCATGTTCTTGAGTCAAAGGGTATGCTTTCGAATTTGAAAAGTATGGATCGAGATTTCTGTAAGCAAAGGAAAAAAGTGACGTTTCTTGAGAAATTTGATGTTCATGACAAGAACAGGAAAGCCTTGGTTTTCAAGGAGAAGATGATGAACAGAGATCAGCGTAAGGGGCTGAAGAATTTTGAGCAGATCAAGGTTGATTTGGACAAGGGTTTGATCCAAAAGAAGCTCATAGGTAAAGGTCATCGCTCACAAGTAAAACACAGAGACTGACGACAGTTAGAAAATTGACGTCAGCATCCAGACAGGGACCGACGTCAACTATGTGCAGCCTGACATCAGTGACTCTAGACAGATAAACACCAGCATCGGTCATGGGGGAACCGACGTCAGTGATGAGGCAGTCGCATGGAACTGACGTCAGTCAGGTGCAGACTGAGATGTGACTGGCATCGGTCACTGAGACAAATTTTGGGTAGACAATAAGCTGTCAAGGAGTCTCAAACGCCCATATGGAGGACTGAAAGGGTAAGTAAGCCTTAAATTCATCATTTCTCTTCTTTACACTACTTGTTGCTCACTGATGGTCAAGAACCAAGAAGTTATTAAAGAAGCAGAGTAGGTAGATCCAAGAAATAATGGGAGCTTGGCATGGATGAAGGATGTGATTCCTTGGAGAAGAACCAAACGAGAGTTTTTGGGTGGAGTTTCCAGCTGAAAGAAAGCACTGAGAGACGAATGGATGTTCAAGATAAAGAAGAGCGGGAATGGACACGTGAGACGGAAGGCCAGGGTATATGGTCTTGAGTAAGCTGTAGGGCAATGGAGGTTTAACCATTGTGTTTTCTTTACCAAGTTGGATAATATTAGCTACATTATCCTGTTACTGTATGTTGTGCTTGTTGCAGGGTCACATATGCAGGGAGTTGCTGAACTATAGGTAAAGTTAGTTCAGAGGAGTGTCATGAGGAATTTGGGAGTAGCAAGATTCTTTGGCATGAGTGTGTTCTAGAGACATGGAAGGTCACAGGTTGATTTTGTCTCCAGATGATTGTGTGAAACTGGTTAGCACGCCGATGGTTGGACAGTTCTATGAATAGTGTCTTGATTCACATAATGAGGTTAAGTGCATGGTATGTACTAGACCTGAGTTTCCCAAAGCAGTGAGTGTTGTTAGCAAGTTTGGAGCCAATTTGAGAAAGAAGCACTGGAGTGTAGTTCAATGGATTCTCAAATATTTGAGAGGGACCAGCAGTAGGTGCACATGCTATGCAGGGTCAAGTTCTTTTCTACATGGGTTTGTAGATGTGGATGTGGTAGGTTACTTTGATGACAGGAGTTGCACTACAGGGTTTGTTGTGGTGGTTGGTCTTCAAGGGTGATCTTGAAGATGGATACAATGCCAAAAAACAAACTAGATGATGTACAGGTACAGGTACGGTTGCAGTTGTTTATCTCTAAGTGGGAGATTGTTAGGTTGTGGAGCTAAAATATTCAACTATTTGCAGACATGGAGGAGGTTATTGAGTTCCAGAGAAATCAGCATCGGCAGCGCAACTAACGTCGGTCATATTCAGTGCAGAGGGCAACCGACATCGACAGGAGTCAGCCGACGTCGGTCATCTCCAGACAGATAGGGACTGACGTCGATCACCTGTGCGGTTCCAAAATTGTTCGTTGCACAAACAGTTAGTTTGTTGAACCGATTGTTTACATGTAAAAGGTTATTTTGAGTCTTGAGCTGCGTGTCTAATTATTGTAAATTAGAAGTCTAAGTTATTGTTTAGTATGGGATCTATTTACAAACTCATTGGCATGTATTGTATTATGAGCAAATAGAGGAAGGCAAGGGAGATCCTTCCAATTGTAAGAACAGGTTGATCTTCAGGTGGCAGCAAGATCAAGGAGAAGTTCTACATGGTAAGTAAGATCATTTGAGTTGCAGGTTGTTGCAAGTTCATGGGAGATCTACTTGAAGTACTTTGAGTACTTGTGTACGGCAGGGTTATTACTGACTGGTTGGAGGTGAACACCAATTATGTGTTTGAGTTGTGTGTTGAGACCATTTTTGGTAGGAGAGTGAACTCTTGATTGAGAATTACTGGGAGCCCTTGAGGTGTGTGGGAAGCCTCACAGAGGTGGAAGAAGAAGTGGCATCTTCTTTATTGTATTTTCTTTCTAGATGAGTATTAATACAAGATTGTGTATTGTCTCTCATATTCTGTGCTATTTGTGAATTCTAGTTACTTGTTAATTCTGGTATAATTCTGTGTTTAGTTGCTTATACAAGGTAATCATATTGTGCTCTTATTGAGGAGCAAGATCCTGACAAGTGGAATCATAGTTTATTGTTCTAGATTCCCCATCAAGATACTCTTTATGATATTCATTAGTAAATATCCTTTTGAAGCTATTCATATGTTGTCTAAAAGAAAGATTTTGGTCTTAAAATGACAAATTTTGACCTCAAAAGGCCACTAAAGAATAAACCATACCCTTAATCACCCTCATGGTCATGATATTACTTTAGTCTAATGGTTTTATGTTTTAAAGCTGCCCCCTCCATAAATCTCAAACATTGTTTTGCCATTAAGTGAACCCGCACGTGTAAAACATACGCCTTTTACTTTCCAAAACTTATTACTTATGTTAAGATGCCTTTTTACTTGCATTTTCCCTCTTGTTACTTGAAATTGGTGGTTTAGAAACTAAAACATGAGGAAATAGAGGAGAATTTATAGGATTAAATAGACTTTTTAGGTGATATGGATCCGTACAGTATAGATTTAATCAGGAGAAGTCATGTATATGCAAGAAGGTTTTATTATAGGCACATGGTGAAGAGATTAGAGTGTTTTAGGGCTTGAGAAGCCAAAAAACTGATGCACTTTTCCTAATGAGTTCATTGGCAGACATCAAGATCACTTCACGTTTGTGCTTAGTCCGTATAGGGGAGAGAGAAAGAGGATTCAAGCTCTTGACCAGATGAACTAGACCTTATGACCTTAAAATCACGGGTATTTTTTGTTGGTTAAGTTTTCCAAACTTTATGAACAAATGCTAAGAACTTAATGGGTCTAATCACTATTCACATTTGCACAAGGTAAAAGAAGTAGAACATTTTCGTTTAGTTTCTGAATGTTTTGTTTAAACTAATGGTTATACTTGATTCTTTAGGATTTGAAGAGACTTTTCATGACTTCCTCAACATTTTTTTACACATGTGAGTCTATAGGGCTGAGGAACATCTAAACTACCAAATCTACAGTCTGGAGGCAAGTTTGAATGGTTGTATCATTCAATGTTGGATCCAAGGTTGTCAAGACATAATAAGATATTGTATGCAATGTTTCATTCATGGAAAGTATCTTTTCAAGTATTTAAAACTTCATTAAAGTCTCACAGCTTATCAACCATCAATCTATCCTTAAAACTCTCATAGTCTCACTTAGTAGATGTTAAGGTCACTTAGCAAAAGTTAAGGTTATTTGGAGAATCCTAGGTTTCTCTTTTCACTGTGTATGCTTCTTTGAGAACCTCTAAAATGATATATTTTTTAGGCATATGCATATGCTTGTCTAGGATATTTTTAGACTGTCTTGACTTTGGATTCATGTTTCATTCCAATTCCCTCATGATTCATTCCATTTTCATAAATTTTACACTACCATTCAACCATTATTGTAAGCTTAGCATTCCATTCTCAATTTCATATATTCCATTATCACCAAACACATATCACTAATACACATCCATATCATGAATCCAAGTGTATGGTGCTCCTTAGGTTTGTTAAAAATCATCATAGTCTTGAATATGTATTATACAACATTAAACACTGTTAAAGGAGTAAATCATCACCTACAGGTTGTAAGGGAGGATAGACTGATCTTGAGATAATGAAGTGACAAAGTATGTTTGAAAGATATTGGAAATTATTGAAAACATCTATAGGTTTAAAATTAGTTTTGATTGTTATCGGTTTGGAGAGAGTTTCAACCCAAAGGATACAGTCATAATCTCTAAAGTGAACTCACACTCAAGACTTGAGAGTTACATACAGTCAGCAGTCAATATGCAATCTTTTTAGAAGGTCATGAATATAATGAAGATATAGAGTTGTGTGAGAGGTGATATAAACATAATTGAAGACTTTAATTAAGTTCAAATACTATTTAAGAGGTTAGTGATGGAGTCAAGTAAGGTTTAAACACATAAAATGTAGTCTATGTACCTTAATAAACACTTACAACTATGTAATACAAGGTGTGAACTAAAGGTGCAATACAGTGAAGAATGGAGATGTTTGAAAGTGTTTAAAGCCTTATTGAAAACTTCAATAGGTTCAAAATCATTGGAAAGGCTGATAGTGTAGTAGATGAAGCCTCAAAAATCATAAGTAGAATCACGTGACTCTCTAAGGGCATACACAGACTGCAAACTTAAGATAGGCAGTTAAGCCTAAAGGGACAACAAAGTATGAGATAATGGATACACTGAGGTCTCTCTCAATTTGGACATATATTTAATAAAATCATGTTGAGGCCAAATAATATGGTGTGGAGGATTCTAAATAGAAGATTCAAAACCTCATACACACACAGTTAATGCCTACAGCCAGTCTTAGGGGACTTTGTGGTTTTGAAGCCTCTACATGTGTGATCAGGTTCTCAAATTTGGTACAAATGATCATTGTAATTATTTTAATATGTTAATTCTATTCTAAAGGTTAAACAATGAGTGGAAACATTCAATATTTTATCTCATACATACTTCAGCCTGTTGGCAATCTATGATGAGACTAGGTGGATTATTTGGAGGTTTGAAGTCAAGACAGGAAGCTTAGTCTTCATAAAGGGGTTTTGAGACAAGAAAATATGATAGTGTTTTCATATGCTCTCTGAGATATATAACACTCATATTTCAAGTCAAAATTCTCATGAGGGCTAGCTAAAGAAGACCGACCTTAAACTTGGTAAGAAACCTACCACCATGTTGAGATAGATTTAGGTTCTTATAGCACATTGAGGGTCATAATAATGATGTAAAGACTCAATGAAAATCTTGAGAGAAGTCTTTAGATTATGGGAATGAAATAAAATTATCATTTTGGTTGAAAAACCTTCCCTTCCTTGGCTTATACAGTCTGAATAGTCAGTCGAAGCACACTTTTCAACGTTCATATCTTCACACATCTTTTACATGGGAACTCAAGTTGTTTAGGGAAGTTAAAGGGGTTAATGGACTAAAGATTCATAACAATAAGTTTTGGTTTGGAGGTCTGTACTATATGAACCATCATTAAGATGGTGGACCTCCAAAACCCTAGAAGGTACCCAATGAAAGAAATGTGCTTCAAAGTGCATCCAAATGAAGTATTTGAGCCATGAAAGGATATTTTTGGTCTGCCTAAGTCTTTTGAGCATCACAACACCCTATTGGTTGGCATGTAAGGGGGTCATGTTATATGAACTAGGCCTAAGAAGGCTAATTTGAGCCTATGAGCAAGGGATTGAAGCGTATTTGCATATATACTAAGGTTCAGGAGAGAGAATGGGTCCTAAAGTCCCTAAATAATCTTGTGATAACCATCTATAAGAGTCTCCATATTTGGTTGTTTAGGTAAGTAGACCTAGGTGTTCAGATGGAAGATTGTGTTGCATATAGATAGAAATCAAATGGCTTATTCAAGCTAACATTGTTACTCCAAGGGATTTCGGGGATGATCTTCATGTTAAAGACAATGGATAAGAGCCTTTCGACTTCAAGTTAAAGTTAAAACTCTAAAACCTTGTAGTGGTTTATGCTTGTCTAGTATCTTCATTGAAACATTATCATTCAAGAGATGGAGTAGAAGGCAAGATGAGATTTAAAGAGACCTCAAATATTCATGGATAATGTTATCATTTTGTTTGAGAGGTGTATATAAAATTTGAGCTATAGATGAGATGATATGGTTGGTCATTCTACCCTGAAGACACCTAAAACTACTCAAAAAGCATGTTTCTTCCTCGAGAGATGACTTCACATGCTCACTAATGTATAGAGTTTCTACATGGGAGGTTGGGAAATTTAGGAGAGGTAGAGGGCTCAATCTACAAGAGTTTTGCGAAATTAGTTCAGAGGTTTAGAGCCTAAACTCTATGAATCATTGTTAAGAGTCTTGAGCACTCTTAAACCCCTCTAAAACCCTAGTAAGAACCCAACCGGAGGAATTTGAGGGAAAAGGAATCAAAATAGATGGAAATCACTTGACAAAGACCTAATTCTTTTTATCCACTTAGAGATGGTCAGGACCATGGTACTTTGTTGTATGAAAATTGTACAAACTTGTCAGAAAATAGTACTTCTTCAAAAAATTGGGTAGAAAACAAGGTACAAGTTAGTTTAAAGAGTTCCTAATCATTGGAGGTGTTTGTTTGAGACTTTTTTCACCTCCTCAAATAATGAAGTTTTCACCTATTTTCTTGAAAGTACCTCTACCAACCTTCACTAATTAGTCAGTCTATGAACCTAGTCAAGATGGCCTAATTGTTCAAATAAGGGTAAGGTTGCAAATGTAGGAACTCTATCGTGTAGAGAGACTATGTGTGGTTAATGCAACATATAGAAACATATATAATTGCCTTTTGAAGCAATAAAGTTCCATATTCATGAGCATTTATGAAAGTTTTTTTATAGTTTTATGGATATAGTCAACCCACAAGAAGAGGTAGTCAGTTGATGTTACATGAAAGTTGGTTATTTATGTCTATTCAATGTTTGTAACAAATAAAATAGAGGAATTTTAATGAAGATGGCGTGCATAGATCTTTTATGGGTCAAATGTTACTAAAAATAGACTTTGACCATCATAAGAACACTCTTTGAAGGCACTTCAATGCATAGAAGACTGTTGTAACTGTCATGTGGAATAAGTTATGATCTTTTGACTTCTTCAAGGACTTATATGCCACTCTCCCTCTTCTTCTCTCCATGTACTTCTATTTATTTAGTTTTGGAGGCCTAATTTGGGATCCCTCAAGGTGGGTATAAAAAAAATTCTATTGAAATTGTATCTTTCACCTTGAATTAATAAGAAAATATTGTTGCAAAATTCTTCATTGGTATTAGTGTGTGTTTTGATTGTTGACTTGCAGAAAAGTATGAGATTCATCTTCTTTTGCAGGTCCTCTCCTTCACCCACTACTATGTTGTCACCCTATACAAATCATATGAAGTTTTGAGAGATAGAAGTTGTATTGAAGAGTGAGTTAGTTTGTGGTGTGTCATATAGACCTTCATCCTTTTACTTTCAAGATGCAGACCTTTTATCTAACCTCCATATGAAATACTCATGTTTAGGATTGTGTTAAGAAGCCTAGTTTTTAAACTATTTTCATGAGATTCTCAAATGTTCTTAAAAATAAGTTAGGAGAGGATCATTGAAGAATTGATGCATCACCACCCCTAGTATAGGTTTTCCTTTTAAATTGTCATTCTATCTCTTTTCATCTCAATACAAGTAGGTTTTAGAAGAAGAGTTCAAAGTTGATATATCAGGGGAGCTAGCCCTATAATTTAAAAGTTTGGTCTAACCATAGGTAACTCATAACTTTTAGATCAATCCCAAGTTAGTCTAGGTTTGAAGCAGAAGTGAACAATCTTCTTCAAAGGGTGCAACTTGGGTTGCTAACATGTACCTTCACTTAGAGCGAGTATGAAATAGGTTGTGTGAAACATCTTGTTAGACTAAGGGGTTGAGATAAACTTATGACTTGGTGTGTAAATCGTTGAGCAAGCAAAGAGACATTGTCTCGTTTGTTCCTTTTATAAGGTTGTAAGGACAGTGTGATCGTTGGTCTTTATTTGTTATGATAGTTTTAACATTATTTCCTCTTAATTATAAATATAACATAATAGGTTACGCTACAAAATATGATACTAGTTATGTTTGGCTAGTGGCAACTTAATACAATTATGGAATAATTTTATATTTTTTCTTGTAATGGATATTACTCAATCTAGAATTATTTAGCATATATAATTGTTTTCTATGATCTATTATTATAGATTTGTGATTCATTGAACTATGTGCATATTTTGAAGATCATTAAGTTGTGGAGACCTAAGGGATGAGTGGTGAATTAGGAACATGAGTACTAAGAGATGGGAGTGGATCTTATTTAATTTCACATTGACTCGATAGTCCCTGAGTTTGGATCTAACAAGGAGAGCTTGTCGAATCCATGATTTGACAGATGGACTTGTCAAATTCAGTCGTATGGCCATACGCATGTATATTGTGAAATATTTATTGTTTAATTTTATATACATTGAAAATGTAGTATTTTTAATTCCTATTCATCATCGTACTTGTCAGGAGCTACGTGGAGTGGCATTATTATTGACATGTCATACTTATCAGAGGCTACGTGGAGTAGTAATAGTATTGACTTATACACATCATTGTTTTCAGGTTCTCTAAACACTTTTTCTTTGGAATGAGAAAAAAAACTCCCTAGGATAGAGAGATGTGAATAGGGATTGGGAGGCTTTGTGAACTCTTTTTAGCCTTTTTTTTGGCTTTTATGATGATTTCATGTGTTTTTGGTTGAAGCCTAAATTCGAGAAGTCAATAAATTTTTTTATCAAGGTATGTGGGACCCTTCGAGGTATTAGAAGTGGTCAGTCTTGTAGTGTATATGTTTGTATTATTGGTTCTAGATCTCAAGGTGGTCATGATATAACCATTTAGAGTAAGGGACACTCACAAACTTTGTATGCATAACAAGGAGATGTCATAGTGTAAGGTCTCGTGGGACCAATACTTTGAGGATAGTGCTACTTGGGAGGATTATGATGAGTTCTACAAGATAATTTCACATTTATTTGCTTAATTTGACATTTTATACTATGTTATTTTTCTATTAAAAAATATTTTAATTCATTACTTATGTTTGAATACGTGTCATTTGGGATGATGACTAGATTTAGGGGGAATGATGTTACATATTGATTCCTCGCTAAGCAAACTTACTTGATTATTTATGAATTTTTTATAGTTGATGACTTGAATTGATTATTACTAGCTAAGTCATAAGTCATATGTGATTATGGGATAGTTGTATGTTGCTTAGATTTAATGATTTCATTGCTATGAGTTAGTTGTAATGTATATTCTTTACATTGTGATCATGTTCATTTGTTATTCAACATTATTTTATGATATACATGTCATGATGTTATAGTTTAACTACCTGCTTGTTTTGAGTTTGATGTAGGAGAAACTTATCCCTCAGAGCACGGTGAATGAAGAGCATCATCAAAAAGGGTGACGTAGAAGGAGATATTAAGGGATGATAGAGAAATCGGATAGAACCTTGTACACACCATATTAGTTAGCACATGTTATGTGCATAATAAATTGGTTAGCGTAATATGTTTTGATGTTGCTTGCATTTAAATAATTATTTATGCATAGTTAGTTGTGTGTTAACTTAATTTATTGGTTGGTTAGAATGTTAATGACTTATATTAGTAGCATTATTATTAAATCATTATGATTGATTATTTGTACTTAATAATTATCTATTACTAAGTTAAATTGAGAAATCTAAAAAAATAGAAAAAATGTCATTAAGTAAATAAAACATGCTCAGGTCAAATTTAGGTAAATAAAACAAAAACAAGGTAAGTGTATTTTAAATTATAAAAAAAGTCCAAGCTTTAAAAAAAATGCAAAAACTCAAATGGAAAGGGGAAAAATCATAATAGAAATGAGTTTTAAAAGGAGAGCTTTAGAGAAAATAAGGGGGAGGAGTCATGAAGGCACCACAATCAGGGAATAAAAGAAAAAACTTGGAGAGTTTAGTGAGATATCAAAAAATTTAATAATAAAAGCGGGATGGATTAGACAGTAGAAGTCCACTGTATCAACTTGATGACCATAACACACTTTGTGCTCAACGAACAATCGAAGCATCCTGAAGCTCGAGGTGACTTCACAGTTATGTTTAGTCACAGTGTCCTTGGCTACAAATTTGTATACTTTGCTATCAACAAGGCAGGACTCGCCAAGTTTATTGACCAACGTGTAGGGTGAGGAGCAAAAAAATGGTTGTTGCAGGGTACTGTATGTTTGGAAGCTCATGCATGCTTTTATTGGCTACCGAAGGAGGCGTGAATGGTTTTACATCAGATCCATCTCTCTCACTCAGAGAATTTACTTTGATTCATTCAAACATAAAGGTATGTTATGTACCCTGAATACTACTTTGTTTTGTTCTTCCTCAACCGTAAGATTTATATGTTTAGTCTTCGAACTTATTGGTTATGAATATGTTTGAATATTATAATACGGAGTACACAATGTATATGCTACACTATATAGTGTAGAATGGTAATATTCTACACATGTCACACTAAATATTTTGTACATAGTGGATATAGTATATAATGATCTAGTGTAGAATATGTGCACGTATTGTACAAATATGTTTAATACCCATTATTTGTTTGTATACTAAATATAATAAACAATGAATATGTAATATATTGAGATATTCACTAGTATCAGAATTAAACAATGATTTTATAGTGTATATTACCTACATAACGTATATGTGGATTTAATATTTCTGTTAAAATTTGTGTATTTTTGTATATGTGTTTGATACATCGAATTTACATAAATTCATTTTAGACAATAAAATTTATATAGGATATTATCTAATTACAACAAATTTTATAGATAATGATTATATATATGCAAAAGATTGATCATAAGCCAATGAACAACGTTAGAGATAGATTATATAACACCGGTTATTATCTATTTGTTATACATTGGGTCTATCTGTTATCTATAACATAAATCGATAAATATTGCTATCTATATTCGGTTATTGGCCAAGGATCACTATAAATCAATATTGTTATTCGGTTATTGTTATCCATCTATATTTGATTATCTGGTTATTCGATTATTGCTATCTATAAATATTGCTTCAACGTAATTATCTATTTGATAGCAATTTTCTACATGCTTTAATAACATTTTGAATAACTTTTATTATGGAAATCAATCTTCCCCAGAACATGAAAATTACAAGGAGAAGCCCAAAATAGATTTACAACATAATGGTTTATGTTGTCTATTGGTAACATTCTATGTGTTATGAGCTATAGTAATATAAATCCAGTACCATAGCTACTAGAGATTCAACGTACATTTGCAAGAATATAATGATTCATGGTTTTAGTGAAAATGACAATGTTTGATCATTTGGATCCAGTAGAATTCAACTCAATTGAATTCAAGACATCTATTCAATCAACCTCTGGATGAGATGTTAATAGATCGAAATCTTTAAGGAAACTTGACACTGTTGAGCAAACTTGACCGAATGGCCCTCCTAGTTAAACAATCACTTTATGTTACAATGTCTGTGTTTGGCATGTCTTTCCCACTCCCAGATTATACTTGCACTTAATGCATAAATATGTGCTCAATAAATTGGAACTTGCCGACCTAACTTTGTTGTCATGCTTAGATGCCATGGTACAACATGCAATTTGTCCTAAGAGCACCATTCCAAGTTTAAATATTTGTCTAGTGCAATACTAGATTAAGTTGTTTACAAAGAAATTGGATTCTTTCCTTGTTCAAAATTTGAGCTGAGGATAATTTGCTTCTGACATATGTTGTATGTTTTTACACTACTCTTTAAGAGGAATGTTAAAAGATTCCATGGTTATAGATTGTTTTAGATTTTATTATTACAGCACGATTTCTAATTTCCATTACATTTTTCCAGTGAAAATTAATATTCCTATTATTGTTTTTGAGATGCTCTTGCTTGACAATAATGGCGTTGTTTATTAGAGGTTTATTTTAACAACGAATGAAATTGTTTGGTATACGTCATGATTGTTCCATTAATGATTGTTATATTTATGAGCTATGTGTATTGTTAATGATGAGTATATTATAACATAGCCCACTTATACCTATTGAGAATTATTGATTAGTGTATTGTCATCTGATCTGTTGTAAACTTGTGTACGATATGTACTGTGGGTGTATTAATATGTACGAGGATGTATACATATATAGCATATGTATATAAGTACATTGAAATGTGTGTCTATAGTATAGATTTTGGCTAGCATATTGTCACAGCATTGGATGATTCATATATCTGTGTACTTGATGAAACTTTTGTGTATCGTGTAAAACAAATTTGAATATCATCAAATACTTATATGCAAAATTTGATATGAGAGACTAGATAGTCTTGAGAATTTGAGTACAGAGTTATATATGTTTTGATTATATCATGGTGAAATTCTATTTAGTTAGGGATTAAAACTATGGAGAATTACTTTGTAGAATCCCTTCTCTTACAAATATTGTCAATATATTTCGTGAACAGGGAAGTTATAATGATTGTTGAAATCATATGGAGTTTTTTATCAGTGCTATAAATCACTGTTAGTATACAGTAGAAGAAACTTATGTGCGATTCACAATATAAATCTTTTGATTTGTATAAATGTTTAGACATATATAGCAAATAATAGGGCATCAAAATGTGTGCCTATAAGTTATAGTAGTATACAGTTTAGACATAAGAAATAACCAATTGGTATAAACCATACTTGCTTATTATTTAAGATTATGAGATATTTGATTTTTGAAGTTATAAGGTTGGTTGTTCATAGTTGTGTAGTTGTGCTCATGAACAATGAACTATGATATTATGAGATGTCATAGAGTGTATTATGTTTGAAAACTATATTCTAAATGTATGGTATCCCTGGATGGCACAAACAATAATTGTTATGTCTAGATTCACTCATACATTTGATGGATTAAATGTATGCATGTAACATGTTTTATGACAATTAGTACAAAATATTGTATTGTATCTGCGTACGAAAAATATTGTTTAGTTTAATATATATATTATACTCGATTGGTATAATTTAAACTTGTTTACTTATTATTTATGTAATAAATGATATTGATGAAGTTCATTCATAAGTTTGACGGATTAAATGTATACATTTGATTGTTCTTATGCGTCACATATTTTTGCAATTGTTGGTAAGAAGTAATTTGTATGAATCTGTTGGTTATATATATGTTAACCAAATTTTGCATTGTTAGTACTGAGTAAATAGTGAGACAGACTTCACTAGCACCACAATGCCAGATGAAGGTAATCCGATCAAATGGTGTGTATGAAATTCACTGATCTTAAAGATCAATAACCATTAGAAAACCTAGACCAAATAATGCTAATGAAACTTTGTCATTTCATGTGTATGACTTACATGTTTGTGAGATATCTTGCTAAAACGAGTTTCTTTATGATACACTGCATGTTTAGTTTTATAAATCATACAACACACATATACTAGCTTCTCTCTAGATTCTCGCACCGTCACTATTTACTCGTCCATGAAAGGAGGGCAATGATTTGTGATTGGTGTGAAAAAATGCTCGAATGATGCTCTCCCTTCTCAGAACAGTACTTATTTGAAGACAACACTTAAGATTACCAGAGGTACTAGAGTTCGAAAACTCATGCTCTGTGGAGCTTTGTATCTTTCATTTTGTACATTACATTGTATTTATTATTATTGAAATATTAATTTGATAAGATGTAATTATTTGCTTATTTGTACTTTAACAACAGTGTTTGTATCATTTTGTCAACCGTGACTAAGTATTTGTAATTACTTTCCATATTTAATTATGATGTGTTTCATATATTATTAGTGATAGTGACTCTTACATGTCACATGCTTATTTATAGTCAATATACTTAAAGAGTATTATATATGGATCACTAACTAGATTCTCATAGTGAATTTTAATTAAAGAATATGTTGTTAATTTTTTTTAAAAATTATAGCGTTTTTATTAGTCAAACCCAATGGAGTTGTTACACTAAACCCTAGGTTAAGTATTGATTGATTGGATTTGAGCTTACTGGATGAGACGGTCAAGTGAAAATGCCTTGTTTATCTTTGGGTATAACACCTCCTCCCCATCAAATACAGCAAGGAAATGAAGAAAATACCGAACATGATTGTAGGCATCCCATACCTGGCACTGCGCACCCCATAGTAATGATTAAGGAGATAAACATGATAGTCTGCCACCTCCTCCTCCCCTGGCGGGGCTGGTTGTGTCAGGGCCCTAGTGTTTGTTCATGCTTAATATAGTGTTTGGTAATTTTATGGTACATGCCAAGAGCCTAAATTTTCTGGAGGTTGGTCTCGGTTTGATATATTTGTGTTACTCTTTTTTATGGGACATGCATCATGGATTCAAAAACTGCCTTGTTGAAAGGTAGTCTAACAATTGCAATCTCGAATTTTGCTGTCCAGTTTGCCACCATCCATTTCTGAATGGAATCCAAGACCGACAAAATTATGTTCAATTTGCACAACCCTAGGACCAGAGACGGCCATTTTCAAGCTTCCTTGAGTGTGCCAGCACATTTTGCCTCTAGGATGATGTCCAGCAAGGATTTCATAGATGTAACCGTATCTCCATTGTAGCCACGGAGGTACAATAATGTTTGATTGAATATGTATAATAATAATCTTTAAAGCTGTTACAAATCAAAGCATAACAAATTGCAGGGCAAGCAGAGAGTACCTTATATATGGGAAAAAACACCGAAGATGGTTTTGTACAAATAATGTTAACAATGAAGCTTATATATTGACTGTTAGATGACTACACTATATTACATTGTATTTTAATTTTGTTATAAATCTGATTAGAGTGTCAACAAAACAACGATCCCAATAGAAAATTGCACTAAAGGGATTGCCGCAGTACCATCCACAATACCATTCCAAAAGGATTGCCCCTGGATGCATTCAGTATCAATGAGAACAGATTGGGGTATGTTATATATTCATTATTTGACACCTCGTTATATTTTTTATACTCCTCTTCCTCAGTCAGGCAAGATCTTCAGTTTCCGAGCACATTCAAACTGGTATACTTCTGTTAAGATGCAGATTGTTTGACAGATCAATAAATTTGCTGACGTTGGTATCTCCTACAGACATCATTCTGCTAACAGCGTTGAAGACATGTTTGCAAATAATGGAACAACAATGGAGGCAGGAAATATTGTGTGTTTACTGGTCAAACCCTGTCAACAATTCCAGCCAGTAAGCATCTACTCTCTCTCCTCAAGCGAGGTCTCACTTCATAGAATCTCTCATGCAAAATTCTTGTTTCAACTTTATACTAACAGGGAGCACTGAAGATCCCACTGACATTTAACAGCATTTCTTGACATTCAGAGCTCAATTTAGACAAGAACTACACAACTCAACCCAGATAATTTGGTAGCATTCCTACATGCACAGCTAATTTTTCCAGTCATGATTTTTGACTCGTAACTTAAATTAATAGAAATATTTTTACCCACCACTATAACTTGTAATAAAATAAGAGACATATGCTGCTACATCAGGAGAAGGTTGTCCAACAAACACCTACATAAAAGTATCCAATACAATAATACTGAGATCTTAGAAATCACAGTTGAACATTGAATGAATGCTCAGTGAAATTCGACAACAGAGAGAAATCATCAGAAAGAGCTGATATCCTCTTGGTAAAAGAATTGTCCAGAAGGTCCACCTGGAGGGAATAACGCAACCTTTACCACAAAGGCTGCACCTTCAGCTGCAGTCAGGTCTCCTTCCTGATGTGTCATGTCCGTTTTGACAAAACCAGGATGCAGACAGTTAACATAAACCTCATGATGATGCTCAGGATGCCTCCCAAACTCTCTTGCCACAACCCGAGTGTAGGCATTCACAGCTATCTTCGATATGCGGTATGCGCGAGGCCAGCCCTTGCCTTCAACTAGCCCTGACTGAAAATCATTGAGATAGTTATTAACAAAAGCATCAATCGTCTCTTCCTTCAAGTTTTCCACATCTGCAAGCTGCAATCTGAGGGCCTCATTTCCAAGATGCTGAACAATTCACCATTCTGTAATCAGTAACTTTGAAATCTGTCAATTTACATAAGGCCTCTTCACAATCCCACCTAAAAATCTGTTGGCTACTCTACAAAATGCATTATCATTTAAGAAAGTGGAAATAAGGCCCAAAAAACTAAAGATGTACATTAAACTAAAATTTAAATGTAATCGGACAAAATTTATGGGTATGTTAATCAGGCCATTGTTCCGCATTGAAGCTGACTTGGCTGCTATAAAACCCATCATGGTTCCTTCCCAGGCCTTGATATGTATAAACAAGATGAGTACAGATGTAACTTCTCGGCAGATTTAAGTGGAATAACTCCACCTAAAACCTTGGCATCTAAGTCAAAAGGAAGTATGGTCACTTATGCAGTGTGGAAAGGGTCTGTGTCCCAAAACAAAACGAAATGGGAGGTATCAGACAACCTTAAGGAGTCCTCCACGCGATGAGACATTGACAATTCTTGATCCAAACGGCGATGGCTTCATCAAAGGAAGCAGGGCTTTCACCATTCTCTTGGTGCCAAAGTAATTTGTTTCTATGCATGTTTTTATTGTCTGGTAATCTTGGGTAATTCCTTCTGTGAAGGATGGATTACCCTAGCACAATAAGCAAAGAATAATCACCTCTCATTTAAAACAAAACAAGTCAATTGTAATTAGTAAAGATAAAAAGGAACAACGTACCATCAAAACAAATCTCAGAGAGGAATGAAAGGGTTATTTCAAATAAGGAATTAAAGAGGCCTGGCTTACTGTGAACATTCGCACATTGATCCCTTTTCTTGCCCATAATTCCCAATCTATTTTGTTCCCAACGATTCCTGCATTGTTAATCTGAGAAGCACAAAGCCATGACAATCAAAATGCCTTTATCTGATGCAATGAATGCCAAGAGAATTATTCAAACTTACAAGACATATTATTAATAACTTGACCCCCAAGGTCTGTAATTTTCCCATTTAGCATCTTTCTTTCTTATTCTCAAATTTAGCATCTTTCTTTCTTATTCTCAAATGTAAAGATGCTTACAGTGAAATTTCAGACCTGGATCTTATAGGTTTAAGCTTGTGTTGACCCAATTTTAAATTTTAAAAATGTGTAGTAATAATTGAAAACCTTCCCTTACACCCACTGTAGATTTGTCTATTGGTAAAATTACCTGTACTAGCTATTTGGGGGATAAGTTGAATACCAGAATATCTATGCCATTAAAATTGTGGCGCAGCCAATCGGCCAACTCCGAGACACTCTGATCACTCTGCACATCCAGTTGATGGAAATGGACATTTGGGTATCCTAATTCGTTCAGTAGTGCTTGCCCAGCGTGAGGGTTGCGAGCAGTAAGAACGACAGTTAAGCCCTGTTTTGCCAGAAGGCGAACAGTCTCGAGACCAATACCTCTGTTGGAGCCAGTGACGACAGCCACTGTGCTGTCTGTCCACCATTTTGTTCCCTCTCTTCAACAAAGCAAACAATTCATCAACAAAAGTGAGCAGGAGCCATGCTATGACAATATAATCTCAACTCAAGAAAAGGTGATGCAGAAGAACAAACCCAGAATCCTCCATGACTTGTTTTTGTGGAAAAAGTGTAAAGCTTGTTGAATTCCCCCCTTATCCAAGTCGATTCTATTTCTGTTGTGCAGCAGAAGATTGAATTAAATGTTGCGAGCCAGAAGAGATTATATGATATAATAATTGAAACTTTACGGATGCATTAAAAAGGGTTGTCATTCAATTGATGGGATGGGATCAAAATTATAATATCAAGGGATGATGTCTCAGGTTACAAGGTCAATTAAAAAAAATAAAACAATGTAAAAAATTAAAAATAATTTTAAGAATGTTGATTATATAATATATTTTTTAATTTGTTTTTTTCTTGAAATAAATAATTATTTTTATTTTTAAAAATATATTATATCATGTGTACACTTATTCAATAGTTATAATTATTATAAAAATAAATGCAATGTTTTTAATAATAAGTGTATCAAAATATAATAGAACTATATATTTATAAAATTACATTTATCATGTATTCATATTCACAAGAGTGACAACTAGCAATTTTTTTAAAAGGTCATGTTAAGTTTAAATATAGTTCTTGAATTAGTGATTTGATCAAGAGTTTTTTATGATTTGAGTTAACGTAGTTATGGTTAGAGGGTTCAGTTAAGAATTGTCTCAAACCACACAACTAGATTAATACACACAAACACTCGAGACTTAGTGTAGAAACGAGGTTTATTTTATTAATGCACATAAATTTACAATGTACATGCTCTCAGAGCTTAAGCTAAAGGGTTAGCTAGATTACAATTGTAAATATACAAGATTGTTATTACACAATGGGATTCATCTCTTCGACATTTATACACACTCAAGCTTTGGGCCTTCTAGCTCACTAGTCACCCTTACACTCTCACTCTTCTTTTTGGATGCAATGAAATGTTTCGTCTTTTAGAATATTTCCACCAATACAAAGATGGAATCATTCCCTCTCTGTGTTCTCGGCAACCCTAACACAAAATCCATGCTAATATCATTCCATGGTCACTTCGGTATAGGCAGTGGTTGATATAACCCTATGTTCTGACTTCTTCCCTTAGCCATCTAGAAAACTTGGATTTTTTGCACATATATGTGCACTTCTACACCCATCCTTGGCCAATAGTATCCTTTTTCCAACTATTCCAATTATGTGCATGCACAAAGTTAGCAAAGAAAACAAAAACTCAAAAGAACTCAAAATTCCTACACTAACTAAGCAAATGCACCTCAGATTAGAACACGAAAAAGAAACAAGGGAACTTTACCTTCACCTACCAAGATGATAGATCTTATTTGTCATGTGGATTTTATCCTTCTTGATGGTTGGATTTGGGTATTTAATAGACCGTGTGCAAACACATGGGCAACATGTCCCTTTTTCGATGCTTGATTTACTTAATGTGTGATGGGATGATGAGAGCCTTTGTGTTTCAAATTGACAGAACTTTGTTATGTCTTGAAGACTTGTTTGAATGAAATGAGGATGGTTGGATTTATAGGATTTCATGATGATTGTGAGCCATTGATCTTAATCAAAGATCAATGGATGAGGATGGGTCAAATTAGGGGAGTTGGATCATAAATGAGATTGGTTGGAGTGTGTAGATGACGAACGGGCTAGGGATGGGTATGTCATAATTTATCCCTTGCATTGGATTGGGTGAGATTACATTGGGATTGGATGATGATGTCATTGATTGGGTTGATGGGTTGATGTGAGATAAATGAATTTATGGATTTATGGAAAATATGGATATTTCAAATTCCATGGATTTTATTATTATGGATGAGTTAGCTAATTAACAAGGGTTAATTAACTAAAGTGAGGATTGGCAAGGTTTAAAATAGAGCATGAATAATTGATTGGGGTGAGGGGGATCAATAGTGCTTAAGATATAAATACTAGTTGATGATGAGTTTAGAAAGCGATGTGATGACGGATTAGGGTTTAATTAAAATTGACACAAGGTGTCATATTTTAGGTGCCTACACCAATATTTTATCATAACTAAAGTGTCCTACTAATGCTCTGTTGTTCTTCTCCTTATTGAGTTTTTCACGTATTGACCCTCTGGGTATGCATACTTTTACTCCCTTTAATAATATCCCATCCTATACAAAACAATCAATATGTGGTGTCCTATTCACATTTTATAGCTTTATGCACACTCTCTAAGCATCACAAAAGTCTTCATCATCTGCGTATAACTTTTTCATGGAATCGAATCCAAGGACTTTCACTTGCATCTTGTTCAATATGATCACTCTTTTACTCAATGCATAAACAACCTTGTTAGACTTTTTCCTTTTGTGATTTAACACAAATTTGTATCTCTATAGGAATTCAATTGATTTCATGTGCCATTGGTTTAACTTCCCTTGGCTATTGATGAACTGTAGCACATGATGGTATGTATATAGAAAAGATCCTTTCACAACAAGTAATGATTCCATTTCTTTAGTGCTATCACAATGGTGTATAATTCTTAATCATAAATTGAATACTTCCTCTTGGTCTAATTCAAATTTTCATTGAAGCATGCAACGAGCCTCCCTTCTTGGCTTATCTCACTTCAATTATTACACCACTCGCATTTCAATCTACTTGAAACACCTTGTTGAAATCTGGTAGCACTAACATTGGCTACTTAGTCACCCTTTTCTTCATTTCTTGGAAATTATGCTTAGCTTCCATAGTCTGGATAAAATACTTGTGCTCACCCCATAATACTTCTATGACCACTGCACATATCCTACTAAAGTTTCTAATGAACATCCTATAGAATCTTGTGAGACCATGAAAACCTCATGCCTCAAATGCACTTCTTAGTGATGGCCACTCTACTATTGTGTGCATTTTCTCTGAGTCCTTCAGACCTTCTTGTTATACCATGAATCCCAAATACCCAAGATTTTCCTTCATAAAGTTGAACTTCTTTAGATTGATCAACAACTTTCTTCATGCAACATGTTACACATATGTGCTAGGTGTTCCTCCTTCGTCTTCCTAAACACTATAATGTCATCTAGGTATATAATGGCATATTTCCCCAGAAATGGTTTCATCACCTTGTTCATCAACTTAATGAATGTGTTTAGCATGTTGTTAAAACCAATGTCATAACTATCCACTCATTTAATCATTCCTTCATCTTGAATGTTGTTTTTTACTTGCCCCCTTCTCCAATCCTAATTTGAAAATATCTATTCTTCATATGGATCTTGGAGAAATACTTCACACTATGTTTAGTTGTTCTTTTTAATTTAACAATAAAATGCTAAGAGCAAATAAACTATTGAAAACTGATTTAGGTCTATATAAATATACAGATTTGAATGTAAAATGTAGAATTTATAGAATAAAAAATGAGCTATTAATAGAAAATTGACAAAATATATGCGAACCTAACTTCTATCTTATTTATTACTGACTTTGCAGATTAACTGTTGTTGAAAACTGATTATAAAGATCCATGATCTATGTCACAACTGAAAGCAGAAATTCAAATTGTGTTGGGACAAGGTTGCATTAGGAGGATAGGGCCACATTACAAAATTGTTTGTTCACTATGGTCGGGTGCAGGTTGATTGTGCAATTAATTTCTGATATGCTATGTGTACTTATCTTTGAGGGTTTATTGTTTGACTGTGTATCCCAATTTATCACATGGAAGACCTACAAAATACAAAACCTTGGCTCTTACACAATAAATTGAATAGAGATCAAAAACGCCAAATGGGGGTATAGTGTTAGGGGAATAGCCTAGTTACACTTATAAAACCTCATGTAATATGAGTGTTGCCTATATAGTCAAAAAGGGCCTCAATCTGATCTAGTTCTACCTCCTAGAGTGGGTGTGTGAATCTTGAATTATATATATAAATGTAACTAGATAAATTGCTTTAAATTATTGATAATGAGTGCCCTTGATTTGTAATAAAATAATTTATGAATTGGCCTATGACTATTATAATGCTTTAGAATTTGAATTGGAAAGAATAGTGTTTTTTTTCTCAATGTCCAGTAGAATTTCTAAATGATTGATAGATGTATTTGAAATTAATTTGATGTGCTTATATAGATTTTTTTTAAAAAATATTTCCATTAATTAGTCTTTCTAAAAGTGTGGGAGGGGTAAATTTCAACATCTCAAATTTAAAAATTTGTCATTAGAGTAAGGGGATAAGGCCATGCTAGTAGACAAGGCTTCAGTGTGGCCCTATCCGACCTAGTGCAGTCCTATCCCAATTAGACAAAGACTACTGGAACTAGTCTAACAAGAGTCTGTAAGAAAAATAGTGATGTCTAAATTATGTTTTAAGTAGTTTTAGGATAGTGAATATAATAGTAAATGTTTCCTAAGATTTCAAGTTAACAGAATGGCAAATAAGCGAAGTAGGGTAAGTGTGACAAGATTAAATATTTTCAAACACTTGATGATTAATTTTGAATGTCTACATTTGCCCCCACTTTATTCTAGTGATGCAATTAAGTAAAATTAATATATTAAATTAAATGTGAACCTAAGAATGTATACACACTTTATCTTTTGATATGAAGCTTGATTGTATGAAATGTTATGCAAAAACATGTAACAATGCCACCAAAAGTAGTTATTTGTTCATATTTGAAAATATGAATAACTAAAACTTGTAATTTTAAATTTTAAAAAAGAGTAAGGAAAGTATACACATGAAAGAGTATGCAATCTAATTTATATGTAACTTGAAATTGAAGAAGTGTGTGTGCACCCTTATTGAGGATTTGGAGAAATGTTGCAACCTATAGTGAATTGAGAGTGATCAAGTATCAATTTGAAAACTAGTGAAATATTATGAGTTGGAAATATTGTATTCTCCAACTTTAATTTAAATATGTAGATTACTCTGTAAGATAATTCAAGGGTGGAACCACACAATGTAGTTCTCTACTTTACAACTGAAGAAAGGGTGGAACCGTTGAATGTGGCTCACTACATAGAAAAAGTGCAACCATAGACGTTGAATGTCACTAGAATCTTTCATGGCCCACTTGAAACATGAATAAAAATCACACCGGTGTAGAAGGATCTATATTCCATTAAAACTTTACAAATTTGAAAATTTTGAACTTGATTTTTTTTTAAATTTCCATGTAGTAACTTGAACATGAATGAATAGCATGCCCCTTCTACTATATTAACTTGATATTGAATGCCAATTGAAATTGTAGATTTTTAAAGTTGTAACTTGTAAATGTTTTGCACATGCTCATGCATATGTATTTAGTATAGGTGAACACGTATATTAAAGTTTCTGTAGGAATGAGTGCACGTGCATGTCACATGCCTCCATAATCCGAACATGCTAAATCTTATTACAATCTGAAAACTATATATTTTCAAAAATATGAAATTTGTTGTTCACAAGGCTTGAATTCTCAAGGCAAGCCCATTGTGATTCCCCCCTTTCGAGATGAGGGGCGTAGTTTGCAAGTCACTTATCTCAAAATAAAACATATGTGACTGATATAATCATGTAGTAGAACTTTGAACATGTGAATTGGATTGCATCTTAGTATTGAATATAACAATGAATTGTATACAAAAACATGTGTTAGATGGATATAAAATTAAATCACATAAGCAACATGTGCATGATATGTATCATGGCACCAAAGTAAGAGTATGGAGTATAAGTAATGCATGATATGAATCATGGCACCATGATAATATTTAAAGCTAAAGTTGTATATGTGTGATTATCTTGTTGGGAATTTGTTAGTGCTCACATTATTATTTGGTTGGGTAGTATGTTATTTTGTAGGAAATAATAAAATATTGTGAGTTGTTTATTCAAACTCACATAGATAGGTGTTGATGAGAGTTTCTAGGTGAGCAGACAAGAGATGTGTGAGAGAATAAAGGTGGAGAAAATAATGCTATAGAGTTTAGTGCGATATTTTGATAAGCCTCATCTCCTTATTTATAGGAAATGGAAAGGTTATAAAATGTAATCACTCTCAATGATTAAATCATCTCGACTATATTGAATATCCTGTATGCTTTGAATACGAATGAATTAAGTGTATTGTAAAGTTTTAGAGTGTGTTGAAGGTGTCTAAATATAAATTAGATTTATTAAATGATATCAGAGCAAGGATTTTTTGAGAACAAAAAAGCAAGTTTTATGATCAAAATGGTCATTTGATTTGTAGGAGGGGTAGTCAGCTATAATTATGTGTTGTTTGTTATGAGGAAGATATAAAGCACACAATTGTTAGGAGTATAGCATAAGGCGTATGACTATCTATTATTTGTTGTCTCATTGTAACTTTTTATTCTATGATCTTCTGGCCTATGCATCTATTACATTTGATACATCTTTATTGCTGTCTCAAAGTGCACCATATCTAGCTAACCAACTCTCTTCTAAATTCCATCTATCATCATATAGTTGTTATGACACCTTTACTATATATAATGAGCTACAAACTCCATCTTGAAGCCAAGATTTGGATTCAAAGATATACATACATCCTATTAGGATCATTGCAGTCTTCATGTATTCAGTCATTGCTCCATTTGTAGACCCAAACTTGGCTCTTCACAAGCCTCAACAATGAATGAGATACATGATTTTCTATTCAAGTCTTAAATCAAACCTAGTCGGTGACATCAACTATCCAATTCTAATTTTCTATTAAAAATAATATATTTAAAACTCACACAATGTTATTCTCCTATTGAAATCAGTCTACATGATGGATCAAGCTTCATCAATATATTTAAAACTCACACAATTTTATTCTCAGAGCAACACACGCATTGGATTCTTTTACCACGTGATCCATCAATATACAAGTTCATGATCAGCTCTCATACAATGCCACACACCTCACTACATTAACTCACCTCAGTCAACTCTAATCTTCCATGGTCATCTGTCATTAGGTATTTGTATCAAGTATAATGATATGCAGCTTCTTTTTTAGTCATATGTTTATAGAGTCAATCGATCCATAGTCTTTTTATGTCATTTTAGTTTAACGTTAAAGTTTTATTTTATATTGTCAATAATAGTGGAAGTCTATATTTATTAGGTTGTTAAATGAGTCATTTAGTTAGGTGTTTATCATTTCATCAATTTGGGTCTTTAGCATCAATTCTAGTATTTCAATATTTTATTAGTGTCATTGTCTAGTCAAAAGTTTTTTTTGTATTCTTTGTTATATTGTCAAAAAATAGTTATTAGAATTAAGTATTTGAGTCATCAGTTTAAAATTAGGGGTATATTTATTTGATCCATGATAATAAACATTGTATGTCATATGCGATATGATCAAATAAATTTGAATTTGTTATTTATTAATGTCTGTAAAAATCATTATAAAATTGTCAAAAGAGTCATATCGAAAATTCAAAAGCATCGAAAATTGAATCATTTTGTCAAGAGTCATATTTTTATGTCAAAGTCTAGAGTCAACTTTTTGGGTCCATTGTCAAAAATTGTAAAATATAAAAACATTTATTCTACGGATGCATATTTATTTGTATGTGATGTCTAGATTATGGGGGGGTTCCAATTTCTATGAAAATAATCAATAGAGAACCTGCCATAACCATTGGAGCACATGCTGACCCAATTTGTCAAGTAAGCAATAGACTTATAGGAGGATGGAGGACACAAAAGGTTAGAGGACAATCAATGTCCTCTCACAAACCATAAGCAACAGAGCTGCATAATACAATTGTGGATTATTTTTTAGTTTTTATTTACAAATAAGAACAACTGATACATTCCTGTTCACATAATATAATAAGTGAGTTTCTTTCTTTGTATTTTCCATTGGAGTAAGATAGTGGTGAAAACTAATAAGAGTATTGTAGCATCATGATATTTAGGTTTGTGGTTGTCGTATAAAACCATCTTTATAGGTTGTTGGTTGGATGTTTTGGTCGTTGGTAAGCCACTAGAAAACCATCCTTTAATTGTAGGTTATTGGTTATCCAAGTGTAAATCATCCTTGAGGTTGTTCGTTGTCCTAAAAAAACTAACCAAATCATGAGCCAGTTCTGTTGGTAGTAGTTGCAGTACATGATAATGTTTTCCCCACGTTTTGTAATAAGGGGGGGAATGTTGGAAATTTATTAGTGCTCACATTATTATTTGGTTGGGTAGTATGTTATTATTTAGGAGATAATAAAATATTGTGAATGATTTGTTTATTCAAATTCACATAGATAGGTGTTGATGACAATTTCTAGGTGAGTAGATGAGAGATGTGTGAGAGAATAAAGGTGGAGAGAATAATGCTTGAGAGTTTAGTGGGATATTTTGATAAGCCTCATCTCCTTATTTATAGGAAATTGAAAGGCTATAAAAATGTAATCACTCTGAATGATTAAATCATCCTAATTGTATTGAATATCCGGTATGCTCTGCATATGAATGAATTAAGTGTATTGTAAAGTTTTAGAGTGTGTTGAAGGTGTGCACATTTGAACTAGCTTTATTATATCTATGGTTAAGTGGTATTATATTATCTTTTACATGAGGATGGTAAACTAATCTAATGAGCAAGCCAAACAAACTAAAAACTTAGACAAATAATATTATGAATCTATACAATCAAGATTGTTAAAAATAGTAAAGTACATCTATTGATATATATCACAATAAATCAAAAATAAATGATACTAGTTGATTTACTATGTGCATGTGGGTATGATTTGGAACATGTTGGAATTGGATTGGAAGATGATCCAATAATAGTCACCATATTTTAGAAATATTATTTATGTGGCCTCAGATGTTTTTGTCAGATCTAGACGGTTGCATTAGCATAGGTGTCATGTATGAAATATTGACTAGATTTGGATGAGACCAACTAGAGCCTTTTAGGTTTTCTATCACCTTTAGTCTAATGTATACATATTACACGTATAGGTTATCACTCTTTATCAAATGATCAAATCCTAGCTCTTCACCCTTAGAGTGACTATGGAAAAAATGGGTTGGTAGGCTCACAATGTTGAGTTGCCCCAAAAACCCCTCTATTAATGGGCATTGCCTACATAGCCAATTCTCTGAAGAAGGACTGAAACTTATGTATTTCTCCCCTACATGTTGGATTACATGTGCAAAAGGATGTAATGCATGATAAACAAAGACATGCAATGACCTAGCTTGTAACTTGAAAAATATGGCTCATGAACTACTCTGGGAATGCTTCAAACCTATTGAAATATTTCTCCTATGATTGATATAGAAATAGGGATGAGTAGGTCAGGTTTTCTCCCTTTTATGTTTTATTGAGTGCTTCTTCGCATATGGACTTGTGAGTTGTATATGATTTTTGTGAACAAGGATTGCAATAGAGGGGATGTTAGACTTGTGTTAGTCTCATTAAACAAATGAAATGAACACACTAAAATCCGAACGTCTCTAGACTAGACACTAGGGAAAGCTTAGATAATAAAACTAAATGAAAGCACAACAAAAACATTAAAAAAAAAATCCTTTACCTTCCTTGGGAGCTCCAAATGCTTGTTGAATGGCTTGTTTGGCTTGTGCATTAAGAAGTCTTTGACAATGCAGCTTGCTTGGCTCCTTCTCTCCTTAGCACCTTGGATTTTGATTTCTTGGCTTAAGATTTGGGAACGGTAACACTACTTGCATGAGTCTTATGGAGAAAATATTGCATAATAACTCTATAATATCCAAGCTTAGAAATGAAGGGTATGGCCTTGCATTTATAGCTTTAGGAATTAACTCTCACCCAAAGTGAATTAAAGTTGATTTTAGGCTTGGAATGGGTTCAACCTAAACTTAAGTGAGTTAAAATTAACTCTAGTTGAGTTAATAGTTGTTAATTGATTATGATTTGCAATTACTAGGCATGGCTCTCAAATTAAATATTTTTGGATATTTTCAAAGAAATTGACAACTCATAAAGGCAATTATGAAAGGCTTTGATATTTTGATTTTGAAAATTTCTGTTTTTAGATATTCATTAATTGCAAACGAATAATTCAACTAGGCATTTAATCTTGTTTAATTTGTTAATTGATTCTGATTAGCTTTTTAGTTTTTTTAAGATTTATTTAAGTGCAAGGGCCCCACTTAATAGGCCCATAGGCCAAATTGATAGTTGTTCTATCGCAAGGTGATTAGGGATGAATCTGTGAGAGGTTATTATTGCATATGGTAGGATACCCCAAACAAGGATGCCTCAACATGATTTTGAGATTTGATGAATGATGTGTAAGAAAATTTAGGACATTCAGTGATTCCTAAGCTTAATTTACAATGGTTGGTAGGAATCAGTCTGAAGTATGGTCAAAAGTTAGTTGTGGCCAGTTTTAGATGTCTATAGTTTGCCCCTATTTAGGAGGGCATTACAAGCTATAGGTACAGTAACATCTTCTCAAAGAACAAAAAGGTCATGTATGCCTACGAATTCAATTGCAATGGATGAGATCTGGATGCCCCCTCAAGGGAGCGGTCAGCAAAAAGGGTCGGTGATCGGTCCCTTGAAAGAATGAAAATGATGGGACCAAAAGGTAAAAATGGGTGGAAAAGCCTGATTTTCCCATAGGTGGTCATAATCAGTGACATGATGAGTTATATCGATTGGGCAAACAAACATAATATTTTATCCACAAGTGATTATAATCATCAACACAGGCGAGACAAAAAAGATAATGATTTACCCAAATACGATTATAATCATTGAAAAAAGGATAAGGGTAAAAAGTGAATGATTTTCCCAAAGGTGGTTATAATCATTAAAAGGGAAAACAATGATTTTCTCACAGATGATTATAATCATTAGCAGGATAAAAACATTCCCTAGTTGGGTGAATAGAGATAATGGTTTGCCCAAAGGCGGTTATAAGCATTATCACAATGAAAACATGCCCCAGTTAGGCATAAGAAAGATAACAATTTTCTCAAAGGTGATTATAATCATTAACCTCTAGATAGATCAAAACACAATGATTTGTCCACATGCAATTTTAATCATTGGCTTTGTGGGTGGGATGATACATAATGATTTGCCCAAAGGCAGTTATAATCATTGGCATCATAAGTGGGACAATACAATGATTTGCCCATAGGAGGTTATAATCATTGGTCGAATGATGACAGTAAAATGGCAAATTGGATAATGGGGCTTACATATTGAATCCATACTTATGGAGTAAGAGTAAGGTGGTATAGAGGAGAGAGCTTATTTTGGACAACCTACTAGTATGGAGATGCACATCCTAACTAACAAAGATTAAAATTATTTGTGAGTTAATTACTTTGTAAATTTTTAGGTGCCAATGAGAACTATCATGGCCTCATTGCTTGTAAGACTTCTTGAGCTAATTTTTTATATAACACGTGATGGTAGTCATCATGATATAAAACACCAGGATAACTTAGTCAAAATATACATAAGAATTGACATGCAATCCAATAAAAATTTAAAAACAATGCACCAATGATAAAAACCATGATGATAATGTTGACATATGAATATGGATGGATTTAAGAACAATGCACAAGGAATCACCCAATGAATGCATATTGACTAAATCAAGGCACAAAAATGAAAGCAAACAATAGGAAAACAAGCAAATAAATAAAAAAAAAGATAAAACACTAAGAGAACAAAAAATAAAAATAGAACAAAATAATGAGAACAAAATGAAACAAAAAATAAGTAATGGTTAATCACAATGTTAGAGCAAATAGAGAACAAACAAGATGATGAAAATTACCCCTAGGCTATAGGAGACAATGAAATAAACAAATAAAATGGGGGGGGGGGGGGGGAGGCGGGTGATAGAAAAAAAAGAAGGGGTAGCTGAGCTGACTCTAGATGCACTAGGCAAATGGATGCTACCTACATAGTTTTATGGACGCAAGGTCCAACATAAATTTTAAGCTAAATGTAGTTCTCCTAGGATATGGGATAGAATAAAATGACAAGAATAAAAATAGTATGGATATTGTAGAGGAATATGGGAATGGTCTTGCAAAATAGAGAGTGCATAGGACTGTTAGTCTAGTAAGGATGGGGAAACTAAATGACAAGTGGTTTATTGTGAAATAACTAGTTGTTCCCATAATCCTTAAGGCAAAGAAGTGGTTGATTTGGTTTTGTGACTCTATAGATTGTTTACAATTTTTTTTGGAATTTTCAAAGTATCTCAACTCAATCACAAATTATGAGATACGAAGTGGTTCAACTCACAAAATAGCAAGAGCATGCAGACTGAACTTGCTCACAAAATGGCAAAAGTGTGGAAAATGGTGACTAAGTTGACCTCAATGTGGATTGATCTATCTACATAGTCCCAAGATGAAACCTCAAGACACTATAGTTTTGCCTTATAATGGAGTAAACTAACTAGTTGAGCAACAAGTTCTAAACATAGGTAAGGTAGGCATATGGCATAATATGGCATAGAAATGGTAAGGTGGTACTTCAAGGTAAGATAAAGGTGTTGTTTTGAATTTTCCCATAGGTAGTTATAATTTGGAAACAATGACAAAGGTCAATAATACTAATTTGCCCACATGTAGTTATAATTAGTAGCATGATGGTGCCACTCTGATTTGACTAAAGACAGTTATAATCAAGAGTACTTGAATGGAACAAAACAAGGAATGAATGATGCAACTGCTAAACCACTGTCATACTATTCCAAAATACAATCTCTATCTAGAATATTGAATCAACTACTGAACTTGATATGAATCCCCATGCTAAAAGTGTCCAAAAAACTAGTGGAATGAAACCAAGATTAAAGGGGGTTAGGTAGGGAGGGTAAAAATAACTTTGGTCGATAGGAAAGGCATGATAGAATGGTACAAGGTAGAATGGTATATGTATGGTACAAAGAAGGATGTTGATATTATGGTATAATTGAAACAAGTCTCGTAGAGAAGAATTTATGTTTCTCAAGCAAAGTAATGCTTCAGGTGTATAATGTTCATCGGCTCATCAAGTTCATCCCTGTCTAGAGCAGCGAGCCTATATGCTCTGAAGCCATAATTTGCAACAATGATGTAGGGGCCTATCTAGTTGGGTTTGAACTTACCCTTGTACTTCTTATCGATCATGGTATTCTGTTGGTTTTATTTGAGAACAAAATCCCCAAGTTTAAATTATATGTTTAACTTGTAGGTTATAATGGCCATGGAGTCAGTTTTGGTATGCTTGAAGGTTGTTGATTGTGGCCATGCATTTCTCATCAAGCAAATCTAGCTCTTGCAGGTGAACTACTCAATAATCTTCATGGTCCATGACATGCTTCAAAGAGATGTGCAAAGAATCTAACTCAACCTCAATGGGAAGAATGGCCTTAGTGCCATAAACTAGGGAATATGGAGTGGATCTTGTTAGGGTGTGGTATGCCCAAAGGGCAAAAAATATTTTGAGGTGTCAATCGCATCTAGCATCATTGATAATATTTTTAAGGATGTTGACAATGGTTATGTTGGATGCTTCTACTTGGCCTTTACCTTGTGGGTAATATGCAGTTGAAAAATGTTGAGTAATCTTGAAAAATGGGGTTTATTTTACTAATGCATTAAAATTACAATGTATATGCTCTTAGAGATTAAGATATAGGCTTAGCTTGGATTCAATCATAAATATGTAGGCTTGTTATTACATAATGGGATTACTTTATGTTGGCCCCTCAATTTTGACCAAGTATTTGTTCTAATTTTGGTGAGCAGCATAGAGGGACCATTGTCCATTTTTATGCAAGTACCGACACAGCGCAAAAGAACCATGGCATGGGAGGGCCATGGCATGAGACTATTAATGTGAGAATTAAAGGATGTAGAAGGACAATAACATAGAAGACTCAACATGAAAGGAACTAGTCAAGAGAACGTGGTATGAGAAATTGAGAACAAAGGATCCAGAACAAGAAGTGGAAGACTAGGGAAGTGGAACGCGAGGAACGTGGGAGAAGTTTAAATAATAAATCAAATAGGACACTTCGACCCCACAAATTGGAGGCCTTGTATAGTTTGTGAGGAATGGAACACTTGGAAATAAATGTATAAAATAGAGCATGCATATAGGGGGCAGAGGCCCAATTCTATAGGAATAATTAATTGTAAGAGCCACAACTCTCAGCCTGTTGTCAGTTCATGTGACATGTGTCTATTCTAGGTTGGGAACTTGACACTTGGATAGGGAAAATCAACTATAAAAACCCTTGTTGTAAGCATTCACGTGGGGATTGGGGTGTGAACCTTTGAAGGGATATAGAGCATTTTGTCTTGTAATCTATAAGTGCTTAATAAGAATTCAATGTTTATCATATGGTATTTTGAGCAATGGACTATGTTGAATATTGAAATGTGTTAAGTAAATGAAGTCATGAGTTCCTTTCTTTTATATTTAGCTAGTGATGGTAGTAAAATCTATTGAGAAACTATAGTAGGATATTTGTTTGATAAGAAATGAGTAAACGCATGTCATGTTTTAAAGTCTTCAAAAACTAATTTTTTGTTGTGCACTTTGGGTGAGCATACGAGAATCAACCCTCGTGTGATAGGGCCAGCATGTTATCCTATTGGGAAGAGGCTTCAGTGTCGACCTAAAGAGAGAACCCAACATTTTGGTTCTGTTGTCAGGACCTGAAGCAATTGGAACATGATTATGGAAAATGTTTGAGCACATTACATAAAAGAATATTAAAGAATGGATTACTAGTGTCGAAGATAATTTTTTGGTTCCATATCTTGAACCAGGAGTTTATACATGATAGTGGTTAAAACAAAACCTTTGCAACTCATTATATGAGACTTTCTTTTCTGAGGTCCCTATTCTTTTGCATTCTTGGATCTTAGCATATGCCCAAGGATGATCCTAAAACCTTGGACGAAGACAGTCATGGACACTAGAATGGCAAAGGAGTTTCACATGATTGAAAGATTCTTGGATGCGAGTAGTTGATTACTAGTGGAAAGGTGTTCAAAATAGTTACATCATAGAATATATTGTGACCACATATTCATGTCCTAAGGAAGCAAAGTTTAATTTTCTATGAGAACAAAGGGGATGATATCTTTCATTATTTCCTTTTGAGATTAAAAATTTAATTATTGATCTTCGATTGTGTTGGTTGAATATTTTGTCGATCAGCGTACTGATAAACAAAATTGGTCTAATCAGCCAAGGTAGGAAGATTAGTCATCCAAATGTGTAGGTTTACCACATCAGAAGAGGACTGATCGCTCTTCTCATCAAGGGGAGGTTCCCTATAGATAAGCTATATATATATATATATATATATATATATATATATAGAAAATAATACTCAGGGGTAGGACAAACCATCCATCTCTCTTTTTTTAGAGATGATGCATGTGGATCAAAGGAAAAACTCAAGGGAAATGACAGACAGTACTCCTCTTCTTTCAGAAGTACTATTTAACAAACCACAAGAATACTCCTGGTAAAAAATAGCAAATTGTAACAAAGGATGTAATAACCAACAAATCGAGATGCAGCACAAAGTCTCCACCTAAATTGCTCAAGAGTAAGATACGAAGGACAATGAGGGCACAAAGTCGTCCCAAAGTCTTTTACATAGAAATGAACAGAAAATACACTAAAGGCAATTATGGGGGCACAAAGTCTCTCCACACATGACTCTTCAGGACACCTTCCTAACTGTTGTCAATAATTCTGCTTGTTGAATTAAAGGAACAAAAAATATATTGAAGAAAAAGACATAAGAACAGTTTCCTCAACAACAAAGATATTACAGCACAAAGTCTGAAAAGTCACTTGATTTCTTATTCCAATAACAAAATATGATCAATAATCTAAGCTCAAAGTCTCAATAATACCTTACAATTTGGGCAGAGTTTCATTCTAATTGTCAAAAAAGAGATCCCTTTTTACAAAAAAAGAGAGTTCCTTATATAGCCTCTTCAAGAAGGACTCGAGAACAGTAATACATCATGTTGCATTGGAATCTGTTAAGAAGACAGGCTGGAACTTAGGGGTGTTTTACCCATTTGATTTTATCAATGCAAGGAAACAAGTCATGCTTATTGAAAGTTTGCAACTTTTAATGTCCACTTGGCGATCTGATCTTATCTTCATCATTCCTCCTTTTCTGGTTAATTAAATCAGGTCCTAGATTCAATTTGTTGTTTTGTTCCTCGCTTTCAGCTGGTCTTGGCCTTGAAATATGTGAATGTATTCTGGTATGTATGTTCAAAGGATCAACGGCTAGTTCACTGTGTTGAATTTGACATTTTTGATCGTGTCATTCCTTTGTCCTCTTTCAGTTTTTTTTGTTTGGCACTTTTTTCGGATTGAACTTGCCCTTTTAGGCCTTAAGAAATGACTCGTTTTGAGTCAAGAAGAGCCTCCCGCAAGAGTATCTACCATTCGGGCAATCTTTGAATGGCCTTCGGGATTCTTCGAGTGTCCCTTCGGCTTCAAAAAGTGTCTTTGAATTGGCAGCCAAGAGTCCCCTGCAAGGGCACCTGCCCTTCGGGGTCCTTCAGGAAGCTCTTTGAACTTTGGTGATAAACCAACTATTGAACCGTTCCATTGAACCACAGCTTTGAACCATTCCTTTGAACCAAGGCTTTGAACCTCTTGTTGAACTTGCCTTTGAACCATGAGTTTGAATTAACCATTGAACCAAAACTTGGTTCAACGGTTCAAACAAAGCCTTGAACTGATTAATGAATTGTTTGATTGAACCAAAGGATGAACCAAAGCGTTGAACCGCTTGGTTAAACTGAGACATTGAACCATTCTTTTGATTAAACCCGCTGTTGAACTGAAAGCATTGAATCGATTGAACCTAGAACTCATTGAACTTGTAGAAATGAGCCTGTTTGCAGAGTCCATAGAAACCAAGTCCGTAGTTTTCTCTAACCTTGAAAGAGTCCATAGATTTCAACCTGTAGAAGCCTATTGAACTTGACCTACTAAGTCCGTAGATTTCTGAGAAGCTTGAAAAATGAGGAATTTGAATGCCCAAGACTAATTTTGAAAAGGGAAGAGACAATTTTGGTCTGTAGGACCAAAATAGTTCAAATGTTGTCCCAAAAATGAGTGATATTTTTGGGGGACAACAACTGGCTCCAGTTGGGGAACTTTTGTCAATTGCAAAAAAAATTGAAAGGAGTAGAATCCAAAATCTCTAGTGTCTTCATGTGTACCATTGGGTTACAGAGTCATGCTACCCAAAAATGAAAGGCATCAAAAATAGAAATAAACAAAATAAAATTAAATTAAAAACTGTACAAATATACATATATACATATGCAATGATCTGATACTTCAAGAGTTGAAGTGTTTCAGATGCTGCCCATTGTGAGTCAGAGAAGAGTGTGCCATCTTGATATTTTAGCAAAAAGCTATTTTCACCAATGTGCTGATGAATTATAAATGGGCCTCTCCAAAGGGAGTCAAACTTTCCATGCATCCCCTTTGGTTCTCTCCTTTTGTCTCACAGCAGGTCTTGATCTCCAATCTAAAAATCATGATTTCTGGCCTTCTGGTCAAAGAGTTTCTTTACTAGACTTTGATGAGTAGTAATTCTATCTACCACCATGGTTCTCTATTCCTCCAACTCAGTCAAGCACATGATTTTTTTATCAAGAGAGATTTCATATGTTTGATCTTCAATTGCCTTTGCCAATTTCAAAGCTGGCAATTCTAAGGTGATTGGTATCTTAGCATTGATATCATAAAGAAGTTGAAAAGGAGACATACCAATTGCCCTCTTTGGTGTGATTTTGTCTGTCCACAAAGCATCAACCAATGCTTTATGACATATTCTTTGATTGTCATTTGACAGCTTCTTGATAATAGTTACCAGATTCTTATTGCTGGATTTAGCTTGTCCATTCCCTTGTGGAAAATAATTAGAAGAGTGAGAGAGTGTAATTCCATACTGGAAACAAAATTGTGTAATTTTCTGAGAGGTGAAAAAAGCTGCATTATCAGTAACAATTTTGATTGGAACTCCAAACCTAGAAATGATATTTTCTTTGAGGAAGTTGCATACAACTTTTGAAGTAACATGCTTAGTTGGGATTGCTTCTACCCACTTGGTGAAATAGTCAGTTGTTGTAAGGACATAATCATGTCCAGCACTTGAAAATGGTCCTAATAAAATGAAGTCCCCATTGTTGGAAAGGTTCTTCTATGATCACTGGCTTGAGAGGCATAGCAGCTAACTTGGGTCTTCCAACAAATTGCTAACAGAGTTCATATTTCCTCACCCACTTATGTGCATCTTGGAAAAGAGTTGGCCAGTAATACCTAGCTCACAGAATCTTGTGAGCAGTCACAGGAGCAAAAAAATGTCCTCCATAGGCCAGATTGTGGAAAGATTTCAAAAGCTGGCTTTGTTGCTCTTTGTCTACATAGCGAAGGAATACTCCATCTATGCTTCTCTTGTATAAGCCGTTGTCTCACAGGACAAAATTGGTAGCTTTCAATTTGATAGTCCTCCTTTCTTTGTAAGACAAATGAGTAGGACATTCACCATAAGTAATAAAATGAGCATACCTAAATACCACTCATTGGTGTGGAGACAAAAAAGACTGTTGGTGTCTCTTCCACTTCAGTTTCTTCACGTTGTGTTTCTTTTGGCTTATTGTCAGCAATTAATTGGCATAGGCCTTTACCCCTGATCAGCTTTGTCAGCTTGATGTCTAGATCAAACTCTTGGATCTTTGCAATTCAATTGCCTCTTTTCGTGCCAAACTCCTGCTGAGTTAATATAGACTTGACTGTAGTGTCAAGAACTAAGGTAGTAGTGTGTAAATTTAGAATATAGAAGCATAAATGTTTGACTACTTTCACCAAGGCATAAGCATGTTTTTCTATATTTGAATACTTCATTTCATGGGTTTTGAGAGGGCAACTCATGAAAGAGATAGGAGATTCCATACCCTCCTTGTCTTGTTGAACAAGAATTGTTGAAAGAGTGTTTTCAGACGCATAGCTATATATGATGAAATCTTTGTTGTAATCTGGACAAACCAATGTAGGGGTGTGAGCAATGGCAGTTTTGATATTCTGAAATGCTAATTTACCTTCTTTAGTTCAGCTAAAAATGGTCTTCCCTTTCATCATGTTCACAATGTGTCTAGTCTTCTCAGCAAATTTGGAGATAAATCTCTATAAAAAATTCACTTTTTTGAAGAAAGAATGAACAACATTCTTACTTGTAGGCAAATTAAGCTCTTGAATAGATTTGACTCTATTTGAGTCAATATTTATGCCTTCTTTGGACATAATGTGTCCAAGGAGTTTCCCATCTGTTACTCCAAAAATAGACTTTTTAGGATTTGAGAAAATACCATTATGGCGGTAGCGCTCCAGCACTTATTGTAGATGGCGTACATGATCAGATCGATGCTTTGAAAAGACAGTCAAATCGTTAAGGTATACCACTATGAATTTACCAATTTTATCTTTGAAAGTCAAATCTATAGCTCTTTGAAAAGTAGCACTAGCATTTATTAGATCAAAAGGCATTCTCCTATATGTAAATGAACCCCAAGGTGTGGTGAATGCAGTCTTGTGTTGGTCTGCTTCACCAACTTCAACTTGATTATAACCTTAGAAGCCATCCAGCATTGATAACATCTCTGCACCTGTCACTATTTGAAGCACTTGATCCATAATTAGCAAAGGATAATTATCCTTCAAAGATGCTTGATTCAGATTTTTGAAATCTACGCAAATGCAAATTTTGTCATTCTTCTTCCTTACATGCACTATGTTTGCAATCCATGTAGAATGATAGATTGGGAAGATGATTCTAGCATTTAACATCTTTTGTATCTCAGACAAAATAGTACCTGATATTTTTGGATTATACTGTCTGGATTTTTGCTTGTATGGCATTGAGTCAGCCTTAAGAGGAATGTTATGGTGGATTTCATATGGTCTGAGAGACTTCAAGTCTTCATAATAATATGCTAAGACATCCATGTATTGACAGAGTAAAGAGGTGTACTTGAATCTTTCTTCAGGGGTACAACACTTACCAATATGGATCATCTTGGGATTTTCTTCAGTAGAAAAATTCACTTGATCGAATCCTTGAGAGAAACTCGAGTCTGTTTGTTGTTGTTTAATAAATCTATCATGTTTATCAAACAACTTTTCAAGAGAAACTAGGCCTTTGGGAATTTTGTTTCCTTTCAGCTGCAAGAATTCTTCATTTATATCTAGGCAAAATTCAGACACAGATTCATTCTTCTGAGGTTCACTGCCTTCAAAACATAGTTGTTCAAAATTATCTTTTCATTCTAAGAAAGCAATGATTTGATTATCATCATTGAATACTTGCCAATGATCAGCATTGTCAGGAACACTTGGTCTATAGACCAGCTCAACGGTATACCTATCTTCTTTGAAATCTGAATGAGGAACTAAAAGAGTTCCTGAAATAGTACGTGCATCAACTCTATCATTAGACTCTCTGAGTATGGCAAAAATGTTGAAAGCATCAAAACTTTCAATTTGGTCTCAAACCCAAGTTACGGTAGTGGCGTAATCTTTCATTTTTAGTTTGGTATAAGTTCCTCACTTGACAAACTATTAATTCAATATCTCTTTTGGCATGAAGAGACTTGATGCCTTTTTCTTGAGCAGCCTTCATACCCAGCAACAAAGATTTGTATTCAGCTGTATTGTTAATATTGCTAAACTGTAATTTGTAAGATGAAGGGAACATATTTCCTTAAGGAGATATCAAAACAATCCCAACTCCTGAATCGGTAGAGAAACAGCTGCCATCAAATTCCAAAGTTCATATTTCATCTTATACTGACTTTTCTTTAGACTTTCCTTCATCAAAAATGGAGAATCTTTCTTAGTCTGTACTGCAGCCTACTAATTTTTTTGCTATTCTTATTGAACTGATTTTTGAGTTGATACTTTCAGATGTTTCATGCACTTCATCTATAAACAAAAAATAGTTACCCATACCTGCAGATTCAATAAGAATTTGAGCTTCAGGGGCTGATGTCTGAGTGACCACATATTTTGCTTCCTTTTCAGGGAGCAATCTCTTCATCACACCTTGGACAGGGATCCTTGCGTTAGATAGATCCATGCTTAATTATCCTCCCACGTCCTTGCAAAAATTTCATCCAAGCAAAATGTCATAGGATGTTGGGACGTCAACCACCAAAACAGTCATCTTGATTCTCTTATTTAGGAAGGCTGCAAATGCAAATTGGGCATCTTTGATTTGCCCCAGCAATGGTACTTGCTTATTCTCCATGAAGAAACATCTACCAAATGTCTTGGTCACTGTGGGACCAAGGGATTCGGCCACTTTAGTAGGCATGACATTGTTTGAAGCTCCAAAATCAATTATGCAATTATTCAGCTGATATCCATTTATCAGCAATGAGACATAAAAAGGTTCAGTCCTGCCAGGAGTAGCAAGGGGAGCGGTGACAAGGTTATTCCTGGTGGGTGCATTTCTGGCAGCATCATGTATCACTTTAGGAATCACTCATTCAACAGGGATGTTTTAGTTTTTAACACATTGAACTAGTATGTCTAATTGCTCGAGATGGGATTGCAGAAATTCAAATTCAGACATTTGAATTTTGATTCTCTTTATATAGTCAATGATATCAAATGTCTGGAATGAGCTAGGAGTAGAAGATGGGAGTTCATCCTTTTGATTTTTGAAAGGGGGAGGATCGGACTACGAAATTGAAGTAGAAGGCGTAGGGGCATTTGGGGTACTTACCTTTCTTGAAACCACTGGGTCCTTTGGCTGAAAAGGAAGAGTGGATCCCTGCTTAGCAATTAAAACTATTGGTTGAGGTCGCTCCTCTGCTTTCTCCTTATCAGCTTGTTAAGCTGATTGATTCTTAGACTGGGTGAATACCGCATATGACCCCTCAACTGCATGGCCTTCACTTCTGGGTTCATCCTGATAGTTTAGGAAACCAATATGGGAGTCGCCAGCTGATTCTTCTTCTTCCTCAGTGAAGAGATTAGCATCATCTTCAGGATTTAACTCAGACTGGAATGAAAAATTTGCTTCAGCTTCAAGATATCCAACTGTTGAGTTGTTTGGAGGCACTTCAAGGGTGAGGTTCCTCTATGGGGGAGGAAGGCGATTTTGCTGTCCCTGATTCCTGGCAGCATTGCCTTAGTACGCTTGATTCTAAAATGTCCTCATGGGCATATCTCTATATGCAGGAGCAAATGACATCCCTTGCGCCATTTGCTTTTTGAGAGCTAGCATTTTATTTGCTAGCTTTTGTACCATTGGGTCAATAGTGACTGCAGGGGAGTACTCAGAAGATGAAGAGGATTTACTTTTATTAGGGTCTCTCCTTATCTTTCCTACCAAGATAAGGTCATCTTCTACCTCAATATCCAAGTCTTGATCAACAGCAAGGTCTATGTGTCTGGGCCATCTCAGCAAGAAAATCACTTCAGGCAGTTGTGAGTTGATAAAGAAGCATTTGAGGTTCTGAGGTGTAAGCTAGGTGACCATGGGAATCCTGTGCCTCAACTTATCGAACCTGGAAATAAAATCCCTCATAGGCTCATGAGGCTCTTTCTTCCTCTGAGTGAGCTAGGCTAGCAAGGCATGTGCATCTTCTACAGGCTTGAACTTGGCTTCAAATTTGTCTTTCAGAGTGTCCTAATTAGTCACTGACCTAGTCTACAGGTGGTAGAACCAGTCTACAGCAGCGCCTTGTAGTGTCTCCATGAATAGCCTGATTGTTATGTCTTCAAATTCCACCCCTATTACACCACAGGCTATGCTGAAAGCTATAATGTGTTCATCAGGATGAACCTTCCCATCACTGAAGAATTTGAAAAAATTCTTTCTTGAACTACGTGAAAGCTCATGTAGAGGTGGAGTCCAATTCAAGGGACCAAAAGAATTACCCCAGGGTCCTTGAGCCATGATTTGATTATGCAAAAGTGGGATCACTAATCCAGGTGGAGTGTGGGCAGGCAAGGCTCGACTAGCAACAAAAAAGAAGCTATGCCTTGTGTTGGTGGCGTGGTAGGGCTAGGAGGAAGACTCCTAGTTTGTCCAAGGTAAGGTTGTGGAGGAAACAACTCAAAATTACTCTACTGCACCAACTCAAAAGTAGGGTCGACAACACTTTGGAATTTTTGGCCTCTGGTATAACGTGGAGTTGCCAGATTACATAACAAAAATTGGAAAAGAGCAAGATCTACTTCAGCTTGAAGTTTGAGACTTCAAACTGCACTTTCTTCTCCAGTAGAGTCACCAAAAACTGTTGGTTGAATATTTTATTGATCAACGTACTGATAAACAAAATAGGTATGATCAGCCAAAGTAAAAAGATTAGTCATCCAAATGTGTAGGTTTACCATATCAAAAGAGGACTGATCTCTCCTCTCATCAAGGGGAGGTTCCCTATATATATATATATATATATATATATATATATATATATATATATATATATATATATATATATATATAAACAAAAAATAATACTCAAGGGTAGGACAAACCATCCATCTCTCTTTTTTCAGAGATGATGCGTGGAGATCAAAGGAAAAACTCAAGGGAAATGATAGATAGTACTCCTCTTCTTTTAGAAGTACTATTTAGCAAACCACAAGAATACTCCTGGTAGTAACAACAAAATGTAACAAAGGATGTAATAACCATCAAATCGAGATGTAGCACAAAATCTCCACCTGAATTGCTCAAAAGTAAGATACGAAAGACAATGAGGGTATAAAGTCATCTCAAAGTCCTTTACACAAAAATGAAAAGAAAACACACTAAAGACAATTATAAGGGCACAAAGTCTCTCCACACTTGACTCTTCAAGACACCTTCCTAACTGCTATCACTAATTCTGCTTATTGAATTAAAGGAACATAAAATATATTGAAAAAAAAGACATAAGAACAGTTTCCTCAACAACAAAGATACTACAACACAAAGTTTGAAAAGTCACATGCTTTTTTATTCTAATAACAAAATATGATCAGCAATCCGAGCTCAAAGTCTCAGTAATGCCTTACAGTTTGGGTAGAGTTTCGTTCTAATTGTCAAAAAAGAGATCCCCTTTTACAAAAGAAGAGAGTTCCTTATATAGCATCTTTAAGAAGGACTCAAGAATAGTAATACATCATGTTGCATTGGAATCTGTTAAGAAGATAGGCTAGAACTTAGGGGCGTTTTACCCATTTGATTTTATTAATGCAGGGAAACAAGTCACGCTTATTGAAAGTTTGCAACTTTCAATGTCCACCTAGCGATCTGATCTTATCTTCATCATTCCTCCTTTTCTTGTTAATTGAATTGGGTTCTGGATTCAGTTTGTTGTTCTATTCCTTCCCCGCTTTCTACTGGTCTTGGCCTTGAAATCTGTGAATGTATTCTGGTCTGTATGTTCAAAGGATCAACAACTAGTTCACTATGTTAAATTTGACATTTTCGAGCGCGTCATTCCTTTGTCCTCTTTCAATTTTTTTTGTTTGGCACTTTTCCAGATTGAACTTGCCCTTTCGGTCCTTAAGAAATGACCCATTTTGAGTCAGGAAGAGCCTCCTGCAAGAGTATCTACCATTCAGGCAGTCTTTGAATGGCCTTCAGGCTTCTTTAGGCATCCCTTCGGCTTTAAGAAGTGTCTTCGAATTGGCAGCCGAGAGTCCCTTGCAAGGGCACCTGCCCTTCAGGGTCCTTTGGGAAGCTCTTTGAACTTTGGCAATGAACCAACTATTGAACCGTTCTATTGAACCACAACTTTGAACCATTCTGTTGAACCAAGGCTTTGAACCTCTTGTTGAACTTGCCTTTGAACCATGTGTTTGAACTAACCGTTGAACCAAGTTTTGGTTCAACGATTCAAACAAAGCCTTGAACTGATTGACGAATTGTTTGATTGAACCAAAGGATGAATCAAAGCATTGAATTGCTTGGTTGAATCGAGACATTGAACCATTCCTTTAATTAAACCCACTGTTGAATTGAAAGCATTGAACCGATTGAACCTGGAACTCATTGAACTTGTAGAAATGAGCCTGTTTGCAGAGTCCATAGAAACCAAGTCCATAGTTTTCTCTAACCTTAAAAGAGTCCGTAGATTTCAACTTGTAGAAGCCCATTGAACTTGACCTGCTGAGTCCGTAGATTTTTGAGAAGCTTGAAAAATGAGGAATTTGAATGCCCAGGACAAATTTTGAAAAGGGAAGAGACGATTTTGGTCTGTAGGACCAAAATAGTTCAAATGTTGTCCCAAAAATGAGTGATATTTTTGGGGGACAACAGATTGGAAACACTACCCATGGAAGGCTAAAATCTCCTATACACGAGCCACACATTTGGAGGGGAGACTACTAGTTGGTTCAAGATTGTGGGTTCAACATGGTAGCAAACTAGCGAGCAAAATGAAAATGGAAGTATGATGAAGCTCGAAAAAGGATCATGGGAGTTAATGGCATAGAAAATGATTGGGAGCACTTGAGGTGCATTGTGAAGAGTCACAGGGAGCCAGATGTGCATGAGGAATTCATCATTTATGGGCCACAACCTTTACCACTTTTATTTTATGAAGGAAAAACAAGCTATATTACTAGAGATGAACCAAGTATGAGTCAACTAGGCTCCCCCACCATAGTATGTGCTCATGCCTTTGAGTCAGATAGAGTACATTTAAAGAATTGGGATATAAATAATACATATTTAGAAGCAAAATAGATAAGAGAAATTGAGACTAGGCCATTAGGCAATAACTTAAAATCTACATCTTTCTCTTTTCAAGAGAAGTCCATGGCACAGCTGGGAATGCTTGGAGGATCCAGCCCTTAAGGCCAGAACATAGGCCCCAATCTAGAAATTCAACCCTCCACCATGTCGTTTCCCATGGGTATTGCTATTGGAGGCACTGAAGGAGGATTAGGAGGAAGTACTAGAGGAAGCAGACCCCCTCCAAGAACAAGAGTTGGATCTTCTCAACAATCATTTGTTCAACCACCTATAGTTTATTATGAAATGACATTGCACCTACCTAAGTATTGAGGGGTGAAAAATGCAGACAAGCATGTTCATAAGTGTGAACTGATTTGGAGGGCACATGGCATCACATCATTTAAATGAAAGGCAACACAGTTCTTAACCACCCTCTTAAAATGTGTGCACAAATGGTATCACAAATTCAACCCTCAACAAACAGTGGTCAACTATGACCATCTCAAAGTAGCGGTCCTACAATAATTTGATATTCTTGAGTTTGAGCAATAGAGTATAGCAGTGTTGAAAGACATAAAACAAGGACTTACAATGAGTGTAAGGAAATATGATGCATGATTCAAGACCTTACTTTCTAAGTTGTCCTTTGAAATCAATCCTACTCAACATACACAATGGCTCATAGGGGGATTATTGCTACCTTTTGATGGACCTTGTCACAAAGAACTTTCATTAATGCACGAGAGGCTCTAGAGGCTAACCTACATGCTAAAGTGGTTGGAAGTTTGGATACTAGGATTAGTCCCTTTAAGGAGTCTCAAATAGCATCCATAGTTTCTTAGCTTGAAAAATTGTCAGTAAACAATGCACATGAGACATGGAGTGGTGTTTGGTGTATTGACTTTGAAATCAAAGGACACACATAAAACAACTACCCATGCAAAAACATCCATGCAGTCCTAAAGCAAACTTGTGATATTTGTCATGACAACCATGATGTCTGCTCTTATCCACTCTTGCAACGGGCCATGAGCACTAAAGTATCTATGTATTATAATATTTGTGATGTTTATACTCACAACACCAATAATTGTTGTCTAATTATTGATATTCATGAGGCTCGAGTGCAAGGCATGTGCCAAGCCTCAGTCACTAGTTCCCCTAATAATGGTGGCTCTCGTAGGCACAAAAGAGGACAAGGATGAGGCAATAATTGGTTTCCACCAAGGACTCACTACAAGTGTGGCTCTCTAGACCACTATCAGAGGGATTGCCTAGAATACCTAACATGTGCTTGCTGCAAAAAGGACCACCAACTAGAAAAGTGCCCAGATTTATATGCAACCATCATAAAGGACTACAATGAAAAAGGCATCAATATGATATGTATAGATAAACCACAATGGCATGTTCGACCAACCATCCCTATTTTATAGTAAGTAAATAGTTAAAATCTACAAACAACCTGATTGAAAAGGTACATCAGGAAGAACCACAGGCTTGGAAATACCCTGATGCACTTCAACAAAAAGATGTTCTTCAAGACACAATGATAGTTATGCATGAGCTCCAAGGTGATAGTCAATACCTTAAGGGCAGGGATGTCACACAATGCATCGCAGTGCAAAGGGAAACTAAACCTCTAGTAATGTAGGATAGTTTTCAAGAACTATGCAAATGCAATCTTGATGCAGACATCGTTCCCTAGCTTAACACCTAGTTTAAAGGTCAAGCCCACCTACAAAATGAAGCCCACACTCAACTAAGTCATCAAAGTGCAGTTTTATATTTAAACCATGCTCAACTTCAGGAAAGTATTAGTTAATCTTGCTATCAATAAATGGGTAATCCAAGATATTCTAGTAGATATTGGCACTGAAGTAAACATTCTCACTAAATATGCCTAGAGGAAAATGTCTAGTCCAACCTTGCAACCTTTACCTCATGTCTTGTTCATGGTAAACAAGACTCGTGTACATCTTATCAGAGTCCTTAAAAATGCCACCATTGAAATACTTGGAGTTCCCTTCAAAGCAAATTTTGAGGTTTTGGAGTTGGTAAAGGCTAATGACTACCCACCCTTACTGGGAAGGCTCTGGTGATATGAAAATGATGCATATTTAAGCTTTAAATTTTGATACATTAGCTTTGAGAATATCAATTAGCACGTGATAATACCCTTAGACCAAGCACAAGGACCACCCTATATTGAGCTCGTAAGCACTGATGAAGACATCAATAATCTATATAATGTGACTACTCGACATGATGAACAACATGATCCAACACCAAATGGTATTATTCATTAGATGGATAACCAATCTATCTTGGATACAACAAACAATGCTTGCAACTATTGGGCCCATGGTGATTATGACCTCACTAAAAGATTGTGCAACACCATCAATAGGGATGAAAACATCCCATGCCAGCTTCTTAAGCGTCACAATTTTTTGTGCCTCATAGGTTTATCAATACGAGGACCATTGAAGGGACCACTATTGGAGAGACTCAATGAAGCTCTATGGTTCCAAGGATAAATGGAGGTGCATGATTTTATCTAGCACCTCAAAAATTTCTATGGTACCAAAAATGAATGGATGAGGTCATTAGACCATATTTTCAATGGCACTACTGCAAGGTGGTGGCGTATGCATAAAGAGTGCCTTTTATATTGGGATCAAGTATGAACTGCTCTATATCATAGATTTCATCATGATAATAAGATCAAAGGTAAACTCAATTATAGTGGCATACAAGCACCTAAACCTCACCTTGAGGTGTGTGAAACAATATAGTGAGCTGAGGAAATATTTTTACCAGAATACCTATGGGTTGATACGTTCTATGGAACCTTATGCACTTGGGCACATGCTTGGTACATACATGAATAAAGGCATGTGAGAACAAGGTTCTCACAGCTACTAAAATAAAACATGATGTCAATGCCTTCTTACTCCTCACCAAGGATGGATTTGTGCCTTACTCTTGAAACTATACGTGAAGCAAACATTGAAGATCCATCTTCAGTGAAAGACTACTTACATCATATTCATCAAGAACTGGAGGAACCCTTGGGTTTATTCACTGAGCCCCCTAAAAATCAAATCTTACACTGTCGATAGTCTCTAGTGAAGAATGCCATGAAGAAATCCGCTTGGGAAAGTAGAAGCTCATCTTTCAAGTAGACGAAGGAGAAGGGTCCACTCCATTCGATCCATTGAGTAACAACCTACATGTTCTTACAAGTACTGGCTCATAAACTATTTGGGACACTAATTCCCCCTTAGACAACCCTTATCACGAGCCCATTTAAAATGTTCAACTTAACATTGGCATAGAGCAAGAACCTAAGGTAGCGACCATTGGAAAGTATTGGACCGAGATAGAAATTTTGCAAATATTTAAGTTGTTGAAAGAGTATTAGGATGTGTTTCCAAGGAACTAGAGTGAAATGAAAGGGGTTCACCCTTCTCTCAAGAAGATGCATATAAAGTTGATTTATGGCACTCACCCCATGAAGAAATGCCCATACTGGATGAACCCTAACCTCTGAGCATGTTTGAAAGAAGAGATCGATAACATGTTCCATGCCAGAGTAATTATTCCTATTGATGAATCTGAATGGGTAAGTCCTATGGTAAAAAATATCAAGAAAGATGGGCACATTCATATCTGCATGGATTATCATGTTTTGAATACATCATGTGTCACCGATCCTTTCCAACACCTTTCATGGAGGAAATCCTAGAAGGTGTTGTCATTTGTGAGATATACTCCTTTATTGATGGCTTCTCAAGGTATCACCAAGTCTAGATAACTAAGGAAGATCATTCCAAGACCACATTTATTATAGAATGGGGCTCTTTTGCCTATAGTATAATGCCTTTCAAGTTGAAAAATGATCTGGTAGTATTCTCACGAGTTGTAGTGGAGGATTTCAAAGATTTTATCCATAAGTTCCTCCAAGTTTACTTAGGCGATTGGACGGTATATAGGTTGATCAAGGACCACTATGCCAATCTAAGGATCATGCTTGAGCGCTATCAAGTATTATAAATTTCCCTAAATTTAAAGAAATGCTTAATGGTGACACCTTTTATGGTACTCCTTGGGCATATCATTTGTAAAGAGGGACTCCTGATAGATCCAACCAAGGTCTTTATCATTCTCTGTCTACCAGTGCCAAAAACTCAATGTGAGGTGTGTGCATTTTTAAGACACACGAGCTACTATAAGAAGTTCATTCAGGGTTATGCCAAGATTGCAGCACCTTTGGAATAACTATTAAAGCATAATGACCAATTTATATAGACTAATTCTTGCAAAGCAGCTTTTGAAACTTTGAAGGAAAAACTAGTTATCGCTCTTATCTTAAAAATTTTAGATTGGACAAAACCCTTTCATGTCCATGTTGATGCATCTAGCACAATAGTTGGCACAATACTTACACAACCAGGAGAGGAAAATTTGGACCATCCCATCTATTTTGCCAGCAGGGAACTCACATCAGCTAAAAGGAACTATACCACCACTGAATGTGAAGCCTTATCTATGGTTTATATGCTACAAAAATTTAGACAGTACCTTCTAGCCACACCATTTGTATTCTACACTGACCATGAGGATCTAAAGTACCTCATCAACAAGCCAATTCTCTATGGAAGAATTTGCCGCTGGATAGTTCTCTTCCAAGAATTCTAGTTTTCAAGTAGTAAAACTTGGGGAAACCAACTACGGACCTGATCACTTATACTGAATTGAAAATAGAGAACCTACACATGTTATAGAAGATGACCTTCCTGATGTATAACTCTTCCAATTCGCTAGGGTGCCTAAAGAATTGGATAATATTGTGGCATTCCTCAATAATGGATGTGCACCTGATTCTCTCACTTTACAAGAAAAAAAACAACTTACAATTTGCACTGCACCTTATCAATTAATATCAAGAGATCTATATAAGATGGACAGTGATGAGGCACTGCACCATTGTGTAATGTAACATGAATGCCTTGAGGTATTATGATAAGTCCACAAAGGTATTGTCAAAGGACATTATGCTAGGGAGGCTACCATGTGCAAGGTGTTGCTCGATAGACTCTGATGGCTGACTTTATTTAAAGATGCAAATGCATATGCAAAGAAATGTGATATTTTCCAGCACATGGGAAGACCTAATAGAATAAATGCCATGCCATTGTGACCAATTTCTTCTTGAGAACTATTCAAAAAGTGGGTTATTGATTTTGTGGGGCCCATCACTCCAACAGGATGAAGAATAGGCTCATGGTACATAATTATGGCAACTGACTACTTAATGTGTTGGGCTAAGGCAGTGCTAACCAAAGACTGTGCAGTAGTGACTGTCACACAATTCATCTGGGAAAACATTAAAATGCACTTTGGATGTCCTCTAAGCTTCACTAGTGATTGTGGAACCCACTTCCTGAATGAGACAATTTGAATCCTATTGGCCGAATTCATGATCATGCATCACAAGATAACACCATACCACCCATAGGCCTATGGAATAGCTAAAGCCTTCAACAAGATCCTTGGTACCACTTTGACAAAAAAATGTAATATTGATAGAACAGATTGGGATGATAGGGTATCCATAGTACTTTGGGCATACCAGACCACATACAAATGCCTCAACAAAAATACACCATTTAACTTAGTATATGGAAAGGAATAAATTATTCCAGTCAAGTTCCTGGTTACATCTCTTCGGATAGCATGTATAATAAACCTTGATGATGACACATCTTTGAAATCTCAGCTTGATGAACTCATGAAACTCAATGAGGCTCGGTTCCTTGCCCACTGAAATCAAGATGTTGAGAAATGAAAATAGAAGGTATGGCATGATTGCCATCTAAAGAAAAAAATATTCACCCCAAGTATGAAATTTCTACTTTATGACTCTAAGTTCATGCACTACCTTAGGAAGCTTTGCATTCATTGGGGTGGACCATTAATAATTCATAGTATTCAACCTACCGGTGTTGGCTAAAGCGAATAGATGGTCAATTCCTCTCAGGACACTATAATGGGAGTCAGCTTCGGCATTATGATTCTATTTAAGTCTGTATTATTTTTAATAAGGCTTAAGACCATTATATTAATATTTTATGCTTTCAATAAAAAGCACTGCCCTTGAGGCATGTGACTCTCTTTTGAAATTTTTAGTCTAGTTTTCATGGAGGACCACGAACCCTTTTTTTGTGGGGATAAGATATTATGCATAGGAATACAAGACATAACATGTGGGCTTGTAAGGTTCAAGGGCATAAGATTCATGCATAGCACACAAGTGATTAAGGACATGTTAGTCTTTTAATACAATAGATTCTTACCATTTGTGTGACAACTAGTTTTCACTACTCTAGAAAAAATGTATAGTTGTCACCACTTCCATGAAAGGTGTGGGAAGGAATGGACCATAAATGCAATAAGGGTAGCCATAACAATAAGCATGTGAGTATAATGATGGGATGAGTTTATTATAACACTAAAGGCTTGATGAAAGATTTGAAGTACGAAGACCGTTAGAAGATACACATTTATGGCTGGAAATGATGAAGTAGGAAAGAAATTAATGAGTTAAACTAGTCAAAAGACCTATAAATAACCAAGTTGAAGCCATTTTACACTTTATCTTGCTATAATATTCAAGTGCTTAATGAACCAGAGAACCAAAGATGAAGTCAATTTCATTGTAGAATAGAGTGATTGAGAAATAAATAAAGATGCGAAAAGGATTTCCAAGTGGAGGAAGATTATTAAGAGCAAACACGTGTAGAAGTGGGTTGAGGTCATTATTTATAAAAATTGTAGGTTGCAAGTTTCGCCATTGTTGAAGTGTGAATATCAAGAGTCGAGGCAAGTTTGAACACCACCATGTATTCTTTTGAGAACGTGAGACTGCTAAGGGTTAACCTTCGAGTGTCACAGAGGGTAATGCGACCAAAGAAAAAGGCAAAAATACTTGAAAAACTGTCAACCATACCATAAGAGAGAGAGGTGATTGGAGGAGCATGGTTCTCTATAATATAGGAGCCTTTGGAAGACCTAGAAGAGACACTAAGACAAGAGCAACGTGTAAAAGTTTAGAGCAAGAGTGTAGAAGAAGCTAAAATGGTGAAAAAGGGAAAACAGGCATAGGTATCCTCATCATAGACCGCCCCACCATCTCCCCCTCAAACCATTTACATAGAAGAGATGCAATACCCTAATTCAGTCTTGTACACAAAAAACTAGGTCTCTAAGGTGGAAACTATGATCGTATTTGACTACAACCACTATCAACTGGGAAATGAGGTGCAGTTACAAAATGATTATCAAGTCCAGACCACCAACACATGAAACCAAGTGGTTTATGACCTGACCATCAAGAACCAACTGGACAAAGTTAGCCTTTTTCAACTCTTCAAACTACCATATTTTGGAAAGCCTACTAAGGTAGTTCAGTTCCTCTTCTCACGCATTCATGAAGATTACATCCACTTCACAAGGTACAACAAAGGACATAGAGGACTCCAGTGCTCAAGGTCACAGGACTCTAGTGTTCAAGGGTCAATGTATTAGATGACTTGGTGGATATAGAGGAAATCCAACATACCACCATTGCACTTATGTATCAAAAGTAGGGACATGAAATGCACATCACAAACTTGCAAGATCCCACCCTAAGAGTGACAACATGGATCATTTCCACCAAGGTCAGAGGGACCAACCGATGGAAGGAGGTGGATATGGCCCACCTTCACATAGCAAACCAAGTAGAGCAGGGAATACAGTATAACTGGGCATTGTACTTTACCTAAAAGATGGTCGAAGATGCAGAGAAGGCACATACAATGCCTAAGTTCAGGTTTTCTTGGGGTGAAATATTATTATTATTAGTTTTTGATGAAATCGGTGTGCCTGAATATAGTTCAAGATCTTTGAAGTGGGTGTATCCCCCCACTCACAAGTCCCCCATCGAGTACTTCAAAGCTTACACTTGCCCTCAACACATCACTCGAACATATAAATTAAAGATGAGATACTGGTTTGATGGAATGAAGGAAACTTTCAGGAACAAATGGCACATTCCCAAGGATCTGCCCTCCCAAATAAAAGATCGAGTAAAATTTACTATGAAGCAACACTTCTCTTTAGAACGTATTTGGATGAATCCTTTGGGGGAGCCCTCAATGTTGCTTAAGCTACCATATGCCTTCTCTATGTGCTAATTCATCGATTTTGTAAATAGAATATATGATGCACAACTAATCAATATATAAGTAGAACGGATTGATGCAGAGCACCATGCCCTCTGGAAGATGTTTGTATATCCTGGCAAAAAGGCCTATATGGAGAAGGGAAAATTAAGCATGACCAATATTAAGATCAACAATATCCTAGTTGGAGAATAGGTACACAAAATATTTTATATGTTATGCCCCAACCAACACCCTCAAGATGGGGAACCCAAGGAGAGGATCCCATAGGTACCACTAAGAAAGAGGCCATCTAAGCTAAGCACCAAAACAAGTGGGCAGTAGGGCTCCCAAAATTGATAGAAGACATTGGAGGCATAACCCTCCAGGCCAATTCAACATCATTCATCGCCATAACCACCACCTCATACTTCACCTTCACGTCATCCTTTATCTTCACCATCATTATCTCCATCATCTCATAGTTCACCACTTATGTCACCTTCACCTTATAATACTCCTTCCCACTCACCTACCTCATCTCCACTTTGACCATTTCCTCATCCAACTCTCTCACCTTCTCTTCCACCATGACCACCTTCACCTCCACCTTCTCCAAAGACCATCGGGTTAGTGCCTCATCTCCCTCCAAGAAAAGTACCCCAAAAAGACCCCTCCCAAGAGCAAATACATAATTTAGAATCTAATCTAGAGAAGACTCCATCCCCTATGTGAGAGGTCTTGGTTACTGATCAAGTTAATACTAGAGAGATTGGAATGGATGGGATGGTTATCAGAAGCCATCAAGAACTTGAGCAAGACCCAAAAAAGGGGATGGGGCTAGCTAAGGGGGAACTAGAATACAGAGTGTCGTCTAATCTGTGTGAATGATACCAGTTCAACATTGATAAATACAAACTTTATCTTTGGAAGCATTTCCACCCCAATGATGTGACCCAAGAAAGAATGAAGCAATTATCCTTCTTTTTGGAGATGTATAATGAAGAGCCCTAGTTCGACGTTCCATTGGATTCCATTTTTTCTAGCCCAAATGCCCTAGGACTGTCTAACCTCATGAAATTTGATCCACAATAACTCTCCCTAATAATGACAAGCACCACATTTTTGAAACTTGCTATGGAAGTGACGTGCCAAAATATTTTGTTAGTTAGACGTGCACATGATAGAAAAAAATATGGAAAAGTGGTGGAAATGTATAATAAAGTGTATGCTAAAAAGCATGTGCTAGTCAAGGAAGTGGCCTCCTTGAATCAACAACTTCAAGAGACCACTTAGGCTAAGGCAAGGGTATTAAGCCTTTACAAAACAATTTTAAAGGAAGAGCTAGCACTAGTAGATGGTGTACCATTGGATGGTGCGCTAGGAAAATTAGAGACATTGATTGAGCTTTTGCTCAAAAATATAAAGGAGCATCCCGTGCCCAAAGATGTGTCCCAAGAAATTTTGGAGCAGTTCACCACTGCAGCATATATCTATCATAGTACTTTAGAAAGAGTCAGGGAGTTTATCCTAATTTTGGATGGCATTTTTTCATGCATGACATGCCCAAATAAAATAATAGAGACCCGACTCAATGACGAGGAGGTCTTGAGGCAACAAGCATTTGATGCATCTCTATTAATAAAAGACCGTATCGAGTGTGTGAAGGCATTCAAAGATGTGGAAATGATGGAAGATGCTATTAATAACCATTGTCAATAAATAAATGCCAAATTTTCCACACTCTAAGGATAGGTTGACAAGGAGGTCTCTGAATTAGAGAACATCTAAAAGGAAGCTAACATAGCCCTGGAGGAATAGGTGAAGAAGAACGAGACCCTAATTTAGCCTGAGGAGTTGAAAGCAGTAAAGGAGGCCATTAAGAAAATAACTGCTAAAGTTATCGATGCCTTATCCCATTGAGATGAGCTAAGGAAAGAACTCGAGCAAAAAGGGCCTGAGTTCCTTGAGGATGTTAGTACAACTTAGTTTGAGATGGACTAACAACTTAGTATGAGGTGATGTTGGCCACACAATTTTAACCAAGTATTTGTTTTAATTTTTGGTGAGCAACATGGAGGGACCATTATCTATTTTTATGTAAGTACAAACATGATGTGGAAGAACCATGGCATGGGAAGGCCATGGCATGAGATTATCACTACAAGAGTTGAAGGATGCAAAAGGACAATGGTGCAAAAGACCCAATGTGAGAGGACCTAGTCAAGAGAATGTGGCATGAGGAACCTGAGAACATGGGATCCAAAAGAAGAAGTGGAAGACTAGGAGAGCACTAGGGAAGTAAAGCGCGAGGAATTTAGGAGAAGTTTGAAGAATAAATCAAATAGGACACTTCAACCCCACTGATGAGAGGCCTTATACAACTTGTGAGGAATAAAACACTTAAAAATAAATGTATAACATAGAGCAGGCATCTAGGGGCATAGTGTTGAGTTGTGGAGCTAAAAAGCTTCACCAGATGAGCAAATGCAGAGGTTGTTGGGTTACACAGTCGACCGACATCGGCAGTATCACCGACATCAGTCAGGCATGGGTCAGAACTGACCGACTTCGGTCAGGGATCGACCGACGTCGGTGATATGTAGACTGACAGTGACCGGCATCGATCACCTGTGTGTGTGCGTTTGCATGCATTTCTAAAATTAGATTTATTCTAATTTTAAGAGGACAGAGTGTTTACATGTAAAGACTAATTTTAGTCTTGAGTCTATTTTTCTAATTATTGTTTGCCTTGGATCCTATTTAAGAGACCCATGGGGCATGTATTGTAAGTAAGAAGTAAGCAAGATCAATTAGATCTGCAAGGTGCAAGATCAAGAAGATTTGTTGAAAGACAAGGGAATAACAACTTGGTTATTGAGTTGATTGTACTTGAGAGAGAGAGAACTCTTGAGAGAGAAATATTGTACACCCAAGAGGTGTGGGAAGAGGAAGATTTCTTTATTGTATTCTAGAAGAGTTTAATACAAGATTGGTTGTTTCTTGTATCTCCTATTCTTTGCTATTTCTGATTTCTAGTTACTTATTACTTCTGGTTCAATTCTGTGTTTAGTTGCTTATACAAAAGTAATCAATTGTACTCCAAGTTCCTAACAAGTGGTATCAGAGTGGGTTAGTGTTTTGTTGATTACAAGATTCACTCACAAGGGTTTTTGATTGAGTGGGATCAAATCAATGGTAGAAGAAAGTAAACTAAGAATGGAGAAATTCAATGGCAAAAATTATCAATTATGGAGGATGCAGATAGAAGATTATCTCTATCAAAAAGATATGTACTTACCGTTGGGTGGGGTTTCAAGCAAGCCCATAGATATGCAAGATGAAGAATGGAATCTTCTTGATAGAAAGGCTCTTAGATCTATAAGGTTGAGCCTGGCATCTTCTGTGATTTCCAACTTATCACAGGCAAAGACAATGGTAGAGTTAATGGATACTTTGGCAAATTTATATGAAAAACCCTCAGCTTCGAATAAGGTATATCTTATGAAGCAATTATTTAATTTGCAAATTCAAGAAGGCGGATCTGTATATAGTCATCTTAATGATTTCCATGAAATTGTAAATCAGTTAAATTCAGTCAAAATAGTTTTTGATGATGAAATTAAGGCTCTCTTAATCTTAAGCTCTTTACCTGAAAGTTGGCATAGCTTGGTAATGGCAGTTAGTAATACTGCATCTGCTTCAAATATCTTGAAAGTTGATGATGTTGTTAGTGTAATCTTGAATGAAGAAATTCATAGGAAAAGCACAAGGGAAACATCAGGTAATGCTTTAAATATTGAAAGCAGGGGAAGGCAAAGAGAGAAGGGTAAGCAAGGGAAATCAAGGTCAAAGATGGGAAGGAGATCCAAATCCAGAAATAGAAAAATAATCTACTGGAATTGTGGAAAGAAAGGGCATGTAAAGAAAGATTGTTGGTTGAAGGATAACAAAGAAAATCAGCATGAAGATAATAAGGAAGCAAATGTTGCAGGTATTGTTGCACAAGATGCTCTTATATTTTCTTTGGATAGTCAAGTAGAATCATGGGTTTTAGATTCTGGTGCTTCTTTCCATGCAACCCCAAATAATTTTTTTTTCAATGATTATGTCCATGGAGATTTTGGAAAAGTTTATTTAGGGGATGATAAGCCTTGTCAAATTGTTAGCAAAGAAAAAGTGCAGCTAAAATTGCAGAATGGCAACACATGGGTGTTGAAGGATGTCATGCATGTACCCATCCTGAAGAGGAATCTGATTTTTGTAGGAAAGTTGGGTGATGAGGGTTGCACAGTAACTCTCACAGCTGAATCTTGGAAAGTTTCCAAGGGTGCACTTGTATTAACTAGAGGTAAGAGAGTAGGTACACTTTATCTATCTACTTGTATTACTGATTATTCTCTTTCTATTTTATCTACTTCAGATGTAGATGCAAAGTTGTGGCACTGTAGGCTTGGTCACATGAGTGAGAAGGGAATGAATGTTCTTAAGTCAAATGGTAAGCTTTCAGATTTGAAAAGCATAGATCTAGATTTCTGTGAGCATTGTATTTTTGGAAAATAGAAAAAAGTGAGGTTTCTCAAAATTGGGTCAACAAAGAAGAAGCACAAGTTGGAGCTTGTTCACATAGATGTGTGGGGACCAGCTCAGGTAGCTTCTATTAGAAGATCACAGTATTATGTTTCTTTCATTGATGATGCTACAAGAAGGTATGGGTTTATTGCATAAAGAAGAAATCTGATGTTTTTGACACATTTAAGAAATAGAAAGCTTTGGTTGAGAATAAAACAGGTTTGAGATTGAAGTGCCTTAGGTCTGACAATGGTGGTGAGTACTGCAACAATGAATTCAACAGTTATTGTTTTATGAGTGGAATACGCAGGGAAAGGACGGTTCTAAGGACACCTCAGCAAAATGGAGTTGCTGAAAGGATGAATAGAATAATAATGGAGCGTGCACGGAGTATGAGGTTGCATGTTGGTTTGCCCTTAAAGTTTTGGGTAGAAGCTATAGATACTGCAGTTTACCTGATTAACAAAGGACCTTCTATTACACTGGATGGTGGAATTCCAGAAGAGGCGTGGATAGGGAAAAAGGTAGATCTTTTATTTCTCAGAGTTTTTGGTTCTGAAGCTTTTGTGCACATTGATAAAGAAAATAGAAAGAAGTTGGATGCTAAATCTATGCGATGTACTTTCATTGGTTATGGTTTTGGAGATTTTGGATTTCAGTTGTAGAATTTAGAAACTAACAAAATTATTAAAAGTTGTGATGTAGTTTTCAATGAGAAGGTGATGTATAGTGATCAGCTCAAGAGGTTGAATAATTCTGAGCAAGGCAATCTTGATTTGGATGAGGTTATGATCCAAAATGAGCTCGTGGGTAAAAATCATCACTCACAAGAAAACATAGAGACTGACATCGCTCAGGTGGAAACTGACCTCGGTCAGGCAAAGACCGACATCGGTCAAGAAATTGATATCGGTGACCAGGAGGAACCGATGTCGATCAGGTGTAGACAAGCATCAGCCAGAGATGACTGGGATCAGTCACTATCAAAAAATTTGGGCAGACAGCAAGCTGTCAATGAGTCTCAAACGCCCATGAGGAGGATTGTAAGGGTAAGTAAACCTCTAATTTGTTATTCCCCTTCTTCATACTATGTGTTGCTCACTAATGGTAGAGAACTAGAAAGTTTTGATGAGGCAATATAGGTAGAATCCAAGAAACAGTGGGAGCATGGCATGAATGAAGAAATTGATTCCTTAGAAGAGAACCAAATGTGGGATTTGGTTGAGTTGCCAGCCGAAAAAAAAGCACTGAAAAACAAATGGGTTTACAGGTTAAAGGAAGGAGAGAATGGACAAATGAGACATAAGGCCAAGTTGGTAGTAAAGGGATTTGCACATAAACCAGGTATTGATTTTGGTGAAATTTTTTCTCCTGTAGTAAAGATGACTTCTATTCGGATTGTATTGTCTTTAGTTGTTATTGAGGATTTGCATCTTGAGTAGCTTGATGTTAAGACAGCATTTCTTCATGGAGATTTGGATGAAGAGATATATATGGATCAACCGGAAGGTTTTGAGGTCAAAGGTAAGGAGAAACTTGTGTGTAGGTTGAAGAAAAGCTTATATGGTCTTAAGCAAGCTCCAAGACAATGGTATTTGAGGTTTGACAGGTTTATGACAAAGCATGGCTTTAGTAAATGTCAATCTGACCATTGTGTTTATTTTACCAGATTGGATAATGGTAATTATATTATCCTGTTACTATATGTAGATGATATGCTTGTTGTAGGTTCACACATGCAGGAAATTATTGAGCTAAAGGTAAAATTAGCTCACACATTTGCCATGAAGGATTTAAGAGTAGCAAAGAAAATCTTTAGCATGAGTATTAAGAGAGACAGGAAAAATCACAGTTTGATTTTGTCTCAAGAGGATTATGTGAATAAGGTGTTGGAGAGGTTTTATATGCAGGATGCAAAACCGGTAAGCACACCTATGGCTGGACACTTCAAGTTGAGCAAAGAACAGTGTCCTAAATCACATGATGAGGTTGAGTACATGAGCACTGTTCCATATGCTTCAGCAGTTGGGAGCTTGATGTATGCAATGGTATGTACTAGACCTGATATTGCCCAAGTAGTGGGAGTTGTCAGCAAGTTTATGGCCAATCCAGGAAAAGAACACTAAAAAGCAATTCAGTGGATTCTCAGATATCTGAAAGGGACCATCAGTAGGCATTTATCCTATGGAGGGTCAAACACTTCTCTACATGGGTATGTAGATTCAGATATGGCAAGTGACTTGGATGGTAGGAGAAGCACCACAGGATATGTGTTCACTGTTGGTGGAATGGCGGTTAGCTGGATTTCAAAGTTGCAGAAGGTTGTTGCCCTGTCTACTATAGAGGCAGAATACATTGCAGTCACAGAGGCTAGCAAGGAAATGATATGGATGACACAGTTCATGGAAGAGTTGGGAAATGAGCAAAAGAGTTGCAGATTGTACAGTGATAGTCAAAGTGCAATTCATTTGGTAAAGAATTCAGCCTTTCATTCAAGAACCAAACATATACAGCTTAGGTGCCACTTCATTAGACAGGTATTGGAGGATGGTCAGTTGAAGCTGGAAAAGATCCATATGGATAAGAACCTTGCAAATATGTTAACAAAGCCGGTAACAAAGGAGAAGTTGAATCTTCATTCAACTTTTGTTGGTCTTCAAGATTGAACTTGAAGATGGAGAAACAAGCTAGAGGTTGTTGTTGTACAGGTACATGTACAGTTATTTATCTCCAAGTGAGAGATTGTAGAGTTGTGGAGTTAAAAAGCTTCACCAGATGAGCAAATGTAGAGGTTGTTAGGTTACACAGTCGACTAACATCAGCAGTATCGCTGACATCAATCAGGCATGGGTCAGAACCAACCGACGTCGATGATATGCAGACCGACAGTGACCGGCATCGGTCACCTGTGTGTGTGCTTTTGCATGCGTTTCTAGAATTAGATTTGTTCTAATTTTAGGAGGACATAGTGTTTGCATGTATAGACTAATTTTAGTCTTGAGTCTATTTTTCTAATTATTGTTTGCCTTGGATCCTATTTAAGAGACCATGGGGCATGTATTATAAGTAAGAAGTAAGCAAGATCAATTAGATCTGCAAGGTGCAAGATCAAGAAGATCTGCTGAAAGATACGGGAATAACAACTCGGTTATTGAGTTGATTGTAATTGAGAGAGAGAGAGAGAACTCTTGAGAGAGAAATACTGTACACCCAAGAGGTGCAGGAAGAGTGAGATTTCTTCATTGTATTCTACAAGAGTTTAATACAAGATTGGTTGTTTCTTGTATCTCTTATTCTTTGTTGTTTTTTATTTCTAGTTACTTATTACTTCTGGTTCAATTCTGTGTTTAGTTGCTTATACAAAAGTAATCAATTGTACTCCATGTTCCTAACACATAGAGGCCTGATTCTGTAGGAATAATTAATTGTAAGAGCCATGACTCTCAGTCTATTGTGAGTCTGTGTGCCATGTGTCCATTCTGATTTGGGAACTTGACACTTGGATAGGGCAAACCAAGTATAAAAACCCTTGTTGTAAGCATTCATGTGGGGATTGGGGTGTGAACCTTTGAAGGGATGTAGAGCATTTTGTCTTATAATCCATAAGTGCTTAATAAGAATTTAATGTTTATCATATGGTATTTTGAGCAATAGACTTTGTTGAATATTGAAATGTGTTAAGTAAATGAAGTCACAGGTTCCTTTCTTTTATATTTAGCTAGTGATGGTAGTATAATTTTTTGAGAAACTATAGTAGGATATTTGTTTGATAAGAAATGAGTAAATGCATGTCGTGTTTCAAAGTCTTTGAGAATTGGTCTTTCGTTGCGCACTTTGGGTGAGTGCATGAGACTCAATCCTCGCATGATAGGGTCAGTGTGCTAGCCTATTGGGAAGAGTCTTCAGTGCTGAACTAAAGAGAGAACCCAACACTTTATTTGAGGTTTATACAAATTCAATCTTTAGGCCTTCTAGTTGATGACTCACTCTTACACTTTCACAAAAAATTGGTAGAGTTTCTTTATCATTCTTGGTTATTTATTATTAATATTGATTCTTCTTGTTGAAATTCAAATATGCATCTCCTTATATTTATTATGACTCTTTTGGAGGGTTCTTTATTCAACCCCTTTTTGATTAAATGGCCTCCTTAATGTCATCTATATTCCCACTAGTGTTTAAATTTAAATTGGGAATTTTGGTAGGTAGATATATGGTGGCATCTAACCACATTTTAGGTGGTTAAAATTTAAATTTGAATCTTTTGAAACCTGCCTTGGAACCTTCTTGTTTTCCATGTATCTATCATAGGTTTGTATTTCCTAGTCATAGGTCCACATGATAGACTCATACTCAATGTTAAACTATATGCTTAGTAACTCTACCATGTTCATCAATCTACACATTGATTTTACTATGTTAACTCCTCTACTTGAACACTATCACTCATGTGTACGATGTGTGTAACCCATACTAGGTGAGAGTCATTGTTATTTTTTTCTTGTGTCATGTGACTATGTGCAACTACACATGGTTTGCCTTACGCAATCATATGCAAATTAATATTTTAGTCAAAATAGGCCTTCCTCACCCTTCATTTATGCTTTATTTACTTCATTTCCCTTGTGCACCATTTTCACACTCAACCTTCTATGCCCCTTTGTGCTTAAGCTTAAAAAAATTCATTAGTATTCTCAGGATTAATTATTTCCTGGGATGCACCTACGTCATGAGTGGAGTCTTGGAAATCCACACAATTTTTTCAAAGACTTTGAGCTCCTAAATTTTGTGTCATCGTGTTCCACCCAAGTATTCTCATGGTACCCTTGCATGTTTGTGCAGCGCCACTATACAAATTTTTAATGTCATGTAAGACCATCAAAACCTTGGGTCTCATCGAAACTTTCCACTTATTTATAGTATACCAAGTGGCACTTCTCGAGTTTTCACCATATCATAGATTATATTAGTATATTGTGGCATTGAAAATCTAACTGCCACATCTATAGGAAGGTGAATCATCACTCGAGTTGAATATGAATCATTTTGTAGTTGTTCGCTCTTGTAATTGATCCCTTTTGTAATTATCTTATTGTGAAGATGTATATATTGTTATATAGTCGACTTTAAAGTATTGATCATCATAGATATCAACAAAGATCATATACGCAAATGTTAGCATGACATGAGTATCAAACTTCAAACTTCTTCTCTATATTATTTTATTATATTGAGGCAAACCGGTGAGGAAGTGTCTTCCCCCATGCTTATCATGATAATCTCCATTCTCATCTTTGTTTAACACTGTAAACCCATGTATTTTTCAATATTATTTATTATTCAATAGAATTTTCATAACTTTAAGTATTTTGCATTCGAATGTGATTTGGTATACTAGTGTTAGTTTCCCTTTACATTTTCTATAACATGTAGTTTTTTAGCCAAGTTAAAAGGTTGTCCTCTAAAATACCATCTCGATCCCTATGGTTTAGATCATTCGTTTCATAGTAAGAGCTTGCATATGCCTATAAACACACGAGCGTAGAAACAAAGAGGATGAATCCTACTTGGTTATATTTTAGAGTATTTAGAAGAATATCATAGAAAAATTAAGATGGATGACACCTATAAACATTTCAGTGAAGCATCCCTAAAGGTCCAAAAACTCATTTGGGATACCCTTGCTGAAAAACACACTGAATTATTTGGAAAGTTTTATGACTCATGATGCATCTTGGACCATAAGAAACTCCTTATTTTACTCAATTTGCACATCAAAAAATTTAACATCAAATCACTTTTAAATTTGAATTGAATATTGACATTTTAATGCTCAAAGGTAAAATCAATTTCATCACACAACATTAGATACTTGGATTCGACAAGTTGAGGCCTAATTCTCAGCAATTATATTGAATGAATCAAAGAAGATTACCTTTGTAGTGTTGAAGATGTCCTTTTGAGTATCCCAATAGTTGGAAACCTTCACCATGTAGCGAAAGAAAGACTTGGATCTCATTGAGACTTGGATTTCATGTGTTAGTGTTATGCAAAATGAGTATCACCCCCTCAAGCACTATAAGGATGATTACATGAAGTTATAACATTTGTGCTAGCATAAGGATAAAAAAATTGAAGACTAAATCAATGGGTTTCATGACTCTATTGTGCGTCAATGTGAGGACACATTAAAGAAACACAAGGTGTTGAAGTGCTTCGATAGACTCTTACCTTATATTCATACAAATTAGAGTTATTCACTTTTGAACAATTGTGAAAAGCATATCATAATGCCAACAAGATCAAATAAATATATATATGAAGCATAAGTTATCCTCTTCATCCAATGTCATATACAAGAACCAACCTACACTTTTTAAGCCATCAATACTTCATTCATAAAATTAGAACATACTATGTAGAGAAGAGAGGAAAAAATAAATTGTGCAACATCAAAATACTCTAGTATATTTGGTTCAAAACAAAGGAAAGAGGAACCAACATAAGAATCAATGTCATCAACAATAAATTAGTCACACAATGCTTCTGAATGTCCACATAGCAATCATTGATTATGCAATCTATAACATATCCCAAACATGCTAAGAACATTGATCCAAATGCAACTTATTTGAGCACTAACATCATTGCCATCGATGCCTCTAAAGAGCGAGAAAGCATCTTCCATATGAAGTGCCTAGTTAATGGTTGACAAATTCATCTCATCATTGGTAATGGGAGCCAAAAAACTTAATATCATCTCATCAGGTACTAGTCCATCCTAAAGACATTTGGAAGACAACATTCAATACCAATGAAAGATTGTACGAATGGTTAGTTATGCCCATCGACTTAACAAATGCACCAAAAAAATGCATGTGCTTGATAAACAACATAATTTGTCCCTTGACATCCTCATCTACCAAAAAATAGGAGGATAAAGTGGAACATGTTTGTTGGCCCTTGAATTTTGACTAAGTATTATCCCATTTTGGCATGCAAGACTATCATGGTGCAGAAGGACCATTGTCCCATTTTGGTGCAAGACTCACACAATGCAAAAGGACCATAGCGTGAGAGGACCATGGCATATAGCTGACAAGTGTAGAAGAATCATGGCATGGGACTTGTTGGATGTGAGAGGACAATGGCACAGAAGAACCAACATGAGAGGACCCAGTCAAAATAGAATGTCATAAGGAACCTAAGAACATAGGACTCAGAATAAAAGTGGAAGACTAGAGGAGCACATGGGAAGTAGAGCACATAGGAATCGAAGTGTGTGGGAAGTGGGATTAGTTAGGAGAGTGATTAACATGGGGCACTTCAAACTTATTGATCTAAGGGCTCACACCATCCCATGAGGAATAGAACACATGGCCACCAGAATATAACATAGAGAAAGGATCTAGGGGGTGCAGGGGCCCAGGTCTACATGAAGAACTCATTCTAAAAGCCATGAATCTTAGTCTATTGAGAGTTTGTGCACCATCTATTCATATCATTTATAACCATGACACTTGGTCAGAGTTAAACAAGTATAACTACCCTTATTGTAATCTATTGTGAGGATGATCTTTTGGAGAGAAATATATGATGAAACCTTACCTTTTGTTTATTAATTATAATAGGAGATATCAGAGTATCAATTTGTTGTCTTGATTAATGGAATACACAACAATAGATAATATATGTGATGTGTAGCGATGTTAATAACCGTTTATGGAATTAGAAGGATAAAAGTAGTGTAGTCATGTTGTTAAATAGTCCTTGTTTGAACCTATGAAAAGAGACATGAACATACATTTAATACTATGTAACAAAACCTTCGAGAACTAGTCTTTCACTGTGCACTTCAGGTGAGCGTGTGAGACCAAAATCTTGCATGATAAGGACATCACGCTAGCTTGTTGGGATAGACTTCAACATCAGAGCTATAATCAATGATTAAAACCCAACATTTTGGTTCCATGCTAGGACCCAAAGCACTTGAAGTACAATCATGGGAAAATTTTTGAGCACATTACGCTGGAGAATATATCAGAATGGGTTACTAGTGTCAAAGACAACGTTGTAGTTTTGTATCTTGAGCCAAGAATATCTACACGATAGTGGGTAGAGCAGAATCTCTACAATCTTTAGTATGAAACATTCTTTTCCATGGTCCCAGTTCTCTTACATGCTTGGATAATAGCATATGCTCAAGGATGATCTATAAATCTTGGTAGGAAGAAACCTCAGACGCTCGAACAATAGAGGATTTTAGCATGACTTGGAGTTTCGTGGATGCGAGAAGTAAACTTTTGGTGGAGAGGAGTTTGGAATAGCTACATTTTAGAGTACATTGTGACCACCTATTCATGTCCTAAAGAAACCAAATTCTAGTTTCTCTAAGAGCTAAGGGGTCACTATCTCACGCTTTTTACCTTCAAACTTAATAAATTAATTGTTGACATTGAATTAGAAACTATACCCATGGAGGGATAAATTCTTTCGTGCATGAGCCACACATTTAGAAGGGGAGACTAGAGGTTGATTAAAGATTGTGAGTTTAACATGGTAGCAAGCCAGCAAGCATTACGTAAACAAAATTATGATGAAGCTCGATAAAGGATCATGGGAGTTAACAGTGCGGGAAGAGATCAAGAGACCTCTAGGAGTGTTGTGAGGAGCCATGGGGAAGTGAACACACATGAGGAACCCATCACTTTCAAGCCACGTTCTTTGCCACTTATGTCTTATGAAGGAGATATGAGCTAGACTACAAAATTTGAGTAACCAAGTATAAATCAATAAGGCTCCCCCACCATAGTGTGTGCTCATACCTTTGAGTTAAACAAAGTACGTATAAGAAATTGGGATACAAATAGTTCAAAGTCAGAAGTTGAACTAATAAGGGAGACTGAAACTAGACCATTAGATGCTCATTTAGATTTTACATTATCTTTCCCTCTTCAAGGAAATTCTATGGCATAGCTTGGGATGTCTGGTGGGTCTGGCCCTCAAGGCTAGAGTACAAGCCCAAACTTAGGTAACCAAACTGCTACCATACCTCTTCTCACGAGCACTGCTACTAAAAGCACTGGAAGAGGATTAGGCAAAGGAGTAGGAGGAAGTGGACCCCCTCCTCAAAGAATAGGGGATGAATCTTCCCAGCAACCACCCATTAAACCATCACAACCCACTATGTTTTACTATGAGATGACATTGCACTTACCTGAATACCGATGGGTAGAGAATGCAATTGAGCATGTCCACAAGTGTGAACTGATTTAGAGAGCGTGAGGTATCACGCCTTCTAAATGTAAGGCTACCCAATTTACAACTATGCTTTTAGAGCATGTGCATAAGTGGTATTAGAAGTTCAAACCTCAACAAGTAATGGTCGATTATATCAGATAAAAGTAGCCTTCCTGTAGGAATTTGACATTCTTGAGTTTGAACAATAGAGTATAACAGAGCTGAAAGACATAAAGCAAGGACTTACAGAGAGCGTACATGGGTTGATGCATGGTTCAAAACCTTGCTTTCTAAATTATCATTTGAAATAAATGTTTCTCAACATGCACAATAGTTTGTGGGAAGACTATTGCTACCTTTCCGATAGACCTTGTCACAATGAACCTTCACTAGCTCACACGAGGCTTTGAAAGCTGTTCTCTATGTTGAAATGGTCGGAAGCATTGACACTAGAATTAGTCCCTTTATGGAGGCACATATAGCATCCATGGCATCACAACTTGAAAATTTGATGATAAGTAATACGCATAACACACGCAATGGTACCTGGTGTATCGACTATTAAATTGAAGGACATACACAGAGTAACTACCCATATAAGAGCATCTACGTGGTAATTAAACAATCATGTGAAATATACCATGATGAACATGATGTTTATTCTTGTCCACTTTTGTAATGAGCTACACACACTAAGGTGTTTGAGTATTATAAACTTTGTGATGCCTACACTTATCATACTAGTGACTGTCATCTGATCAGTAACATCCATGAAGCCTGAGTGTATGGCATGTGCCAAACCTTGATCACTAACACTCAATATAATGTTGGTAATCATGGACAAGGAAAAGGATGTGGACAATTTCCACCTAGGACTTGTTACAAATGTGGGTCACCAGACCACTATCAATGAGATTGCCTAGACTACCCCATGTGTGTATTTTGTAAAAAGGACTACTGGTTGGAAGAGTGTTGTGATCTATATGTAGCCATCACTAACAAACATAATGAAAAGGGCACCAGTATGATTTGAATAGACAAGCCATAATGGCATGCACGCCCAACCATCCTAATAGTTTAACAAGTAAATATTACCACTCGTAGTGAGGGACAGACTCAATCAATAGCCAATCTAATTAAGAAGGTACAATAAGAAGAACCATGAGCTAGAAAGTACCCTAATGCTCAAAAGCAAAAGGATGTACCTTAGGATATGATGGAACTTGTATGAGAGCTCTAAGGTGAGATTCAATACCTCAAAGAAGGGGATGTAATGCAGCATGTTTTTATGCAAAGAGAATTTAAACCTCGACCAGTAGCGCAGGATGACTTCTAGGAACTATGCAAGCATATGCTAGATAAGGACATTATTCCCTAGCTCAACGCTTGGCTTAAGATTCAAGATTAATCATCAAATGGAATCCACCCTCACCTCAGTTGGTAAAGTGAAGATCATTGTTTAAATCATGTTCGATGTTAGGAAACTCCTAGTTCCTCTACTCTCCTAGAAGATGGAGAAATATTGGTTAATACTACCATCAATAGATGGGTAATCTGGGACATTTTAGTAGATACCAGTGCAAAATTCAATGTCCTCACTAAAGATGCTTGGCACAAAATGTCTAGTCTAATCCTGTAACTTTCACCTCATGTCTTATTCATGGTAAATAAGACTTGAGTGCACCCTATTGGGGTCCTCAAGAATGCCACAAGCGACATACTTAGAGTTCCCTTTAAAGTAGATTTTGAGGTTATGGAGTTAGCTAAAGCTGATGATTACCCAGCCCTACTGGGAAGGCCTTGGTGCTATGAGAACCATGCAAATTTGAGCTTTAAAAACTGATACATTAGTTTTGAGAACATTGATCAATGTGTAGTAATACCAATGGATCAGGCACAATGACCTCCCTATATCGAACCCATTAATGTTGATGAAGATATCAACCACTTATATAATGTTACTACTCAAAATAATGAAAAACATGATCCAACCCCACATGGTGTTCTTCGATGGACTGATAACCAGTCTATTTTGGATACTACAAGCAATGCTTGTAACTATTGGGCCTATGGTGACTACGATCTCATCGAAAGGATGTGCAACACCATTAACAAAAGAGAAAACTTCCTACACCAACTTCCTAAATGTCATAAGTTTGTGCACCTTATGGGTTTTTCAATGAGAGAGCCACTAATAGGACCACCACTAGAAAGACTTGATGAAACCCCAAAGTTCTAAGGACAAATGAAGGTATGCAATTCTATCCAGTGCCTTGAAGAATTTTATAAAATCGAGGATGATTGGATGAGGTCATTGGACCACATTTTTGATGGCACCATTGTAAGATGGTGGCGTACCCATAAAGAGTGTCTTCTGAATTGGGATCAAGTACATTTTACTCTCCATCACAGATTCCACTATGACAATAAGGTAAGGGGAACACTTAGTTATAGTGCCATGCAAACACCTGAATGTCACATTGAGGCTTGTGAGACAATATGGTGAGTTGAAGAAACATACTTACTAGAGTACCTTTGGGTGCATGCATTATATGGGACTTTATACACTTGGGTGTGGGCATGGTATATTCATAAAGAGAGGTACATGGGTACCAAGTTTTGGTAGTGACTGAAGGAGAACATGATGTCAACACTATCCTATTCCTCACCAAGGATGGCTTACACCTCACTCTTCAAGCCACATGTGAAGTGGTTATTGGAGACCTATGTCTCGTTGAAGACCACCTACAATATATTCATTAAGAACTTAAGGAAATTTTACACTTGTTCACTGAGCCTTCCACCCACCTGGTTCTTGCACCACCACTAGGTCCTAATGAAGAACGATGTGAAGAAATTCATTGGGGAAAGCAAAAACTTGTCCTCCGAGTAGATGAAGGTGAAGGATCTACTTTGCTCAACCCCCTGACCAACCATTTAGATGTTTCTATAAGTATTGGTTCACAAATAGTTCAAGACACAAGTTCTCTAATAGACAACCCTTATCATGGGCCTACTCAAGCTATTCAACGTAACATTGGCACAAAACAAGAACTAAAAATGGCTACAATTGGAAACTATTGGACTAATATAGAGATTTCAAAAACATTTAAGTTGTTATAAGAATATCAATATGTGTTTCCTTGTAACTATAATAAATGAAGGGAGTCCACCCATCATTAGGGAAGATGCACATTAAGCTAATCGATGGTGCTCACCCAATGAAAAAATGACCATATAGGATAAACCCTAATCTCTGGGTGCATGTTAAAAAAGAAATTGATAGCATGTTCCATGCCAGAGTAATTACTCCCATTACTGAATCTGAGTGGGTTAGTCCTATGGTAATCAATATCTGTATCTATGTGGATTATCACGTGTTAAATGCATCCTATGTGACAGACCCCTTTCTAATGCCTTTCATAAAGAAAATCTTAGAAGGTGTTATTGGTTTTAAAGTGTACTCTTTTACAGACGAATTATCAGGGTACCATCAAGTCCAAATAGCTAAGGAAGACTAGTCTAAAACAACTTTCACTATATAATGAGGATCTTTTGCTTATACCATTATGCCTTTTGGGTTGAAAAATGCCCCGACAATGTTTTCATAGATAGCAGTTGAAGTTTTTAAAGATTTCATTCAAAAATTCCTCAAAGTCTACTTTTGGATGACTAGATGATATATGGGTTGGTCAAGGACCATTGTAATAATCTCAGACTCATGCTTGAGTGTTTTTGGGTGTTACAAATTTCCTTAAATTTGAAAAAGTGCCTATTCGTGACACCTTTTGGCATACTTCTTGGGCATATTATTTGTAGGGAAAGACTTCTAGTGGACCCATCAAAGATCTTTGTGATCCTTCATCTGTCAACACTCAAGACTCAGTTCAAGGTGCACACCTTCCTGGGGTATATGGGTTGTTATAGAAAATTCATTTGTGGTTATGCCAAGATTGTCGCACCCCTAGAAGAATTTTTGAAACATAATGAGCAGTTCATATGGACTATTATTGTAAGGTAGCTTTTAAAACACTTAAAGAAAAGTTGGTAACTATTCTTACACTTCAATTCCCTAATTGGACAAAGCCTTTTCATGTCCATGTTGATACATATGGCATGGCAGTTAGTGTGATTCTTGCACAACCAAGTGAAGGTCACTTAGATCACCCAATTTATTTTGTTAGTAGGAAGCTAATACGAGCTAAAAGAAATTATACCACCACAGAGTGCAAAGATTTGTCTATGGTCTACGCTTTAAAAAAGTTTAGGCAGTATCTTCTAGCCACTCCTTTCATATTTTATGTAGATCATGAGGCCTTGAAGTACCTTGTCAACAAACTAGTGTTATATGGAAGAATTTACCATTGGATTGTCATGTTCTAATAATTTCAATTTTTTGTAGTGGTAAAACTGGGGAATACTAACTATGGACCTAACCATTTATCCTAGATTGAGACTAATAAACCCCCACACACCATAGAGGATGATCTACCTGATGTACAACTCTTTTGAGTTGCACAACACCTAAATAATTAGAAGATATTGTAGGATTTTTGAACACTAGTTCTGTGTCTGACTCTCTCACCTCACAGGAGAAAAAAAAACTTATGGTCTATGCCACACCCTATTAGCTCATATTAAGAGATCTTTATAAAATGGATCATGATGAGGTGCTTCGCCATTGTGTAATACAACATGAGTGCCTTAAAGTACTATGAGAAGTTCATGAAGGTATTATCGGAGGACACTATGCTGGAGAGGCTATTGCACACAAAGTGTTGTTAGTTGAACTTTAGTGGCCAACTCTATTCAAAGATGTTAAGGCGTATGTTAGGCAATGTGACATTTGCCAGCATGTAGGTAAACCTGATAAAAGAGACGTTATGCCTTTGCGACCCATCCCTTCTTATGAACCATTTGAAAAATGGGCTATCAATTTTGTGAGGCTCATCACTCCACCAAGACAACGAATGGGTTATCAATACATTATTATAGCAACTAACTACCTCACGTGTTGGGTTTAAGCAACACCGATAAAGAAATGTACCATAGCAACTGTCGCACAATTCATTTTAGAAAACATTAAAACATGGTTTGGATGTCCCTTGAGTCTCACTAGTGATTGTGGAACCCACTTTTTGAATGAGATGATTCACATTTTGTTGGTTGAGTTCATGATCACGCATCACAAGATGACACCATACCACCCACAAGCTAATAGAATTTTTGAAGCTTTCAATAAGATTCTCGGTACCACTCTAACTAAAATCTGTAATGTTGACCACACTGATTGGGATGATAGAGTATTTGTAGTACTATGGGCCTACCAAACTACATACAAGCATCTCAATAAAAGCATGCCATTCACCTTAGTATTTGGAAAGGAAGCAGTTATGTCAGTGGAATTCTTGGTACCATCCCTATGTATAGCATATATGATAAAATTAGATGATGAGGCATCTTTGAAAGCATGATTAGATGATTTAATGAAACTAGATGAGATCTGATTTCTCACCCATTGGAGATAAGGTGTAGAGAAATGCAAATAAAAGGCATGGCATGATCGCCATATAAAGAATAAAGTCTTTTCTCCTAGCATGAAGGTTTTTTTATATGATTCCAAGTTCGCATGCCACCTTGGGAAGATCTGCATCCATTGGGAGGGTCCATTCATAATACATAACATTCGACCTACCGGGGCTTGTCAACTAAAAAGAATGGATGGTCAATTCCTCCCAGGGAACTCTAATGAAAGCCAACTTCAGCCATATTTTGCTTAAGTATAATTGAACTATTTTAATCAATAAGGCTTATGTTATTAGGTTAGGATTTACTGCTTTCAATAAAAAGAGTTACCTTTGTGGTGCACATTTCTTCTTTAGTGTAATTTTGTTTCTATAGTTGTTTTCATGGAGGACCAAGAACCATTTTAGTGTGGGGTAAGGAATCATACATGAGTGGTAAAAATAAAAAGTGCACAAGTTAAATTGGGCACGTGAGATATATGGGTGCACAATTATTAAAGGCACAAAAGTCATTAAGGGCGCGTGAGTCATTTAAGGCATTTCAAAGAATAGTTCCCGCCATATGTTATAAAAAATTAAAATGTAATAGCTATCTTCCACTACCCTAAAAAGGCGAGATACAGTTGTCTTCCACTTCAAAGAAATGCATGAGCAAGGATGGGTCATTAATGTGACAAGGTTAGTTATGGAAAGAAGTGTGTGAATAGAATGATGGGATAAAACCATTAAGGCACTAAATGCATAATGCAAGGTTCAAAATACAATGATCGTTAAAGGATTTGCATTTATGCTATGAAGTGATGGGGAGAGGGAAGGAATTAATGAGGGTAAACCCCCCCATATAGCCTATAAATAGGAATTTTAAAGCCTTTTCATGCTTTACATTACATTAATTCTTGAATTACTAGTGATAAGGATGAGTGACGAACCAGAGCCAAAAAACCAAAGATCACACCAGAATTGAATTACTCAAATCTTAAGCATAATAGAGTGTTTATATCCTTAACGAAGTCACAAAGGTTGTTACCTAGGTGAGAAGGGAGATTTTTAAGTCCGGATTGGTGGAAAGAAGTGGAAGTTTTTGAAGTTGCAGGTTGTAGGTCCACCATTGACAAAGTGTTAAGCTCAAAAAGATGAAGTGAGTTGGTCTGCAACCACGTATTCTTTTGGAAATGTGGGACCATTGTGTGTTAACCTTCAAGCTCCACAAAGGGTAATGCGGCCTAAGAAAAAATCTAGGAGACTCAAAAAGCTACCAACTATATTGAAGGAAGAAGAGGTGAGCAAAAAATATTGGTTTCCCATTAGAGAGAGGCTCAGGAGGACCAAGAGCAGAGACTAGAACAAGTACAGCATACAGAAGAAGTTAGAGAATGCGTGAAAGAAGAAAGGGGAAAGATGGTAAAAAAGGAAAGCAAACACAAACATTAGTGATGCAAAAGGCCCCAACATCTTTGCCTTTGTCTCTATTGATAGAGGAGATGCAATACCCAGATTCGATCTTGCACATGGAGAACTAGGTCTCTAAAGTATCAACTGCCACCATATTTCATTATAACCACCACCAACTAGGGAATCAAGTGGAGCTCCAAAATGACTACCAAGTCAAGACCACCAACACAAGAAATCAAGTGGTTTATGACTTCTCCATTAAAAACTAGTTAGACACCACAAGGCTCTTCCAACTCTTTGAGTTGTCATATTCTGGTAAACCTATGAAGGCAGTACAATTCCTCCTTTCACACATCTATGAGGACTATATCTACTTCATTAGGCATAACATGAAGATCACCACAGAGAGGATTAACAAAGTCACCGGACTATAGTGCTCGAGGATGAGTGTGATCGATGACTTAGTGGACATAGAGGAGATATAAAGGACTGCCATGGTGGTGATGTACCAAAAGTAAGGGCACATAATGCACCTCACCCTTAACCTTCACCACCTTGTCCATCTCCATCCCCTCCTCACACTTCATCTCCTCATGCTTCTCCATCCCCTTCTCATTTTACTCCTCCGCACTCATCTATCTCTGACCCTTTATCTCCTCAATCCACTCCCCCTCTTTCTCCACCACCTTTTCCACCTCCACTTCCACCTTCATCCCCACCTTCTCCACCTCCATATTCCCTGAGGACTACCACAAGAGCTACCCCATAGCCGCATCCAAGACAAGCATCCTAGTAGGAGTCACCTCAGGTGCAAATCCATAGCTTGAAATTGGATTCTAAGAAGACTCCCTCCCTAATGAAAGAGAAGGTCATATTTGATGACTCCTTACTTCACATTGAGATAGAATATAATGAGGAAGATGATGCAAAAGATAGTGAGATGGCCACTAACAGCTATCGGGAGGCTAAGCTTGAATGGGACCCCAATAAAGGGAAGGAACTAGCCATTTCAAAAGGCTAGGAAGATGCAAGAACGACAACCACTACACATGAACATTACCAGTTTGACGTAAAGGCCAAATGACTTTATCTTTGGCTGCACTTCCATCCCAAAGAAGCAACTCCTGAGACCAAAAAGTAGGTGTCCTTCCTGCTTGACATGTACAATGAGGAGCACGAGTTTGAGCTCTCACTAAACAACATCTCTTTGGGTCTAGATGCTCCAAAGTTACTAGAATCAATGAGGGTTGATCTACAAAATCTCACCCCATTGATAGCTAGCGCTACATTTTTGAAACTTGGCATGGAAATAACATGCCAAAACATTTTTCTGGATTATAATGCACACATAGTAGAGAGGAAATATGTCAAAGTAGTGGACATATATAATAAAGTGTTCATAGAGAAGCAAACACTTACCGAGGAAGTTGCCTCTATGAAACAAAAGATCTAAGAGGAAACAAAGGCAGAAGTAAGGGTTTTAACCCTTTGTAAAATAATTTTGAAGGAAGATCCATCACTTGTAGACAACGTACCACTAGATGGGGATGCCATTAGAAAGCTAGAGACCCTGGTTGGACTATTGCTCAAGAAATACAAGGAGTGACCCACACCAAGAGATGAGGGGAGAGAAATTGTTGAATAGTTCATTGTAGTCATTGACTTTTTCTTGCACATACTAGAGAGAGTTGGGGAAGTTATCTCCATTTTGGATGGCCTTTTTGCACAACTAGCATGCTTGAATAAAGTCTTGGAGGCTCAACTCCAAGCTAAAAAGGTCCTGAGGTAGCAATTAGTTGATGCTAACCTTATAATAAAATATCACAACGAGCATGCAAAAGCATTTAAAGACATAAAAATGATGGAGGATGTTATTAATAACCATCATCAACAGATAAATGCAAGTTTTGCCACCCTCCAAGGATAGGTTGATAAGTAGGTCTTCGCACTAGAAGATGTCCAAAAGGATGCTAGCACAACTCTGGACAAACAAGTGAAAAAGACCAAGACTCTAACCAAACTCGAGGAGTTGAAAGAATCAAAAGAGGTCATTGAAAGAATAACTACGAAGGTCCTCGATACATTATCCCATTGGGACAATTTGAAAAAGGAACTCAAGTAGAAGGGGACCAAATTTTTGGAAGATGGCTAGCATGGCTTAGTTTAAGATAGACTAAGGGCATAGTGTGGGGTGAATTTGGCCCCTAAATTTTGACTAAGTACTATTCCATTTTGGCACATGAGACTAGCATGGTGCAGAAGGACCATTGTCCCATTTTGGTGCAAGATCGACATGATGCAAAAGGACCGTGGTGTGGGAGGACCATGGCATGTAGCTAACAGGGATAGAAGCATCATGGTGTGGGACTTGTTGGGCATGAGAGGACAATGACACAAAAGAACCAATGTGAGAGAACGCAGTCAAAAGAGAACGTCATGAGGAACTCGAGAACATAAGACTCGAAATAAAAGTAGAAGACTAGGGGATTGCATAGAAAGTGAAGCACATATGAATTAGAGTGCATGGGAAGCAAGAGTAGTTAGGAGAATGATTCACATGGGGCACTTCAACCTTTATTGATCAGAGGGTTCACACCAGCGTGTGAGGAATGGAACACATGGCCACCAGAATATATTATAGAGCAAGGATCTAGGGGGCATAGGGGCTCGGGTCTACATGAAGAACTCATTATAAAAACTATGACTCTCAGTCTGTTGAGAGTCAGTGCACCATTTGTTCATGTCATTTATAACCGTGACACTTGGTCAGGGTTAAACAAATATAAATAAACCTGTCATCTATTGCGAGGATGATCTTTTGGAGAGAAATATATGATGAAACCCTACCTTTTGTTCATTAAGTGTAATAGGAGATATCAGAGTATCAATTTATTGTCTTGATTAATGGAATACACAACAATAGATAATATATGTGATGTGTAGCAATGTTAATAACCGTTTATGGAATTAGAAGGATAAAATTAGTGTACTCATGTTATTAAATAATCTCTATTTGAAACTATGAAAAGAGACATGAGCATACATTTAATACTATGTAATAAAACCTTTGGGAACCGGTATTTCACTGTGTGCTTCGGGTGAGCATGTGAGACCAAAATATTGCGTGAGAGGACCAACGTGCTAGCTTGTTGGGATAGACTTTAGTGCCAAAGCTAGAATCAATGGTAAGAACCCAACAATGTCTCACACATCTTAAATACATCGTGAAAAAATAATTTTCAATCAAACTTATACAAGGGTACATTTAGCATCATGCATATTCAAAATTTGTGCTACATTATCGACCATGTAGAAATATTATTAGATATATAGAAGGTTAAGGTGATCCAATATTGGCCAAATCCACAAATCTCACCAAATTGAGGAGTTTTCTTGGACTTAAAAAATCTATACATGTTTTTCCTTATTTTTTCACACATATCATGGCCTCTTCGTCAAATCATGTGTGTAAAATCCACTTTCTATTAGACGTCTACACAACAATGTGCATTTTAGTAGCTCAAGCATGCCTTTGTGAAACACCCATTTTGGTAATGCTTGACATTTTAAAACCCTATGAGATCCCAACCCATTCATAAGAATATGTACATGGTGTAGTGCTGACACAACATGGACATCTAGTTTCAAATCACTCATAAAAATTTAATGACATTGTTCAATGTTGGATGATGAAAAAAATTGGCCCCCTATGGTCAAGTGAGTTCTTAACCATGCAAGGTTAAAATTTTGAAAGATTGTACTCCACCTTGAGAATAGTTGTATGTCATCATGCAAGAAGTTAAGAAATGGTCTCACTACATTTGAGGTGAGGAGGCAATCATCCATTCTAGTCATAAGCCATTTCAATATATGCACACATAAATAAAGTTAGAGAATTAACACCACATGGAGTGGATGAATTACTTCCATTAATTTCATCTTGTGATCAAACACAAGAAGGAAAAAGACAAAAGACAACGTAATGTCTCAGTTATCCACTAATGAAATCATTCAACACAATATTTGACACACATGGCCATAACTCCTCTAAATTGGTCTCTTTCTACTCAATACACCACAACTTAGTAGATTCCTACACTACCTTGGTACTTGCTAAATGGGTTTGTGAATTTCACGTATGACCAATTTCTTTATAAATGTGGATATATTTGTGTCCCTGAGGATGCATCTCACCAACAACTCATCTGGGAGGAACACTATGACAAAATAATTAAACACTTCAACATCAACCAAACATTGGTAGTGCTACAATAACACACTTTTATTAACCTCACATGCAAACAAAAATGAGTGCCATATCAAGTCTAACATTCCATATTGTGTTAAAAAATTAAAAAAATGAGGTTGGGACTTTGTACACCTTTTTTGATTCCATCCAAACCTTGTAAATATATTAGTATAAATTTCATGAATGGATTATATATGATGAAACACCATAATGATTTTGTGTTTGTGTAGTGGATAGGTTCTCAAATATGGTTATCACGATTGCTTGTAAAAATAACATCAATGTGCAAAAAATTGCATGCTTCTGAAGACATTTTATGGTTCATTTTAGACAACCATCATCCATTGTGTCGTATTGTGACCCATGGTTTTTCAATCACTTTTACAAATCTTTGTGGGATATTGTGTAAACACAATTTTACTGGTCTACACCACTTCATCCTAAAAATATACGAAAAAAAGTGGTTGTCAATCACACATTTGTTCATTTTTTGCACATGTATAACAATGAACATCAACACATTTGGGATAACAACTTGATTTATATTTAGCATGTTGAAAAAAGAGATTCATAGTTCTAAAGGGCACAATCTATTCAAAACATGTTTTGGGTTTTAAATTTTTGCATCACTTGACATATCCTATCATGTGCCATCTGGAACAGAGCCATGCACGCAACAAAATGAAGTGGTCAAGGCACATAATTTTTTATAGCACATACAAAATGTTCATCAATTAGATTTAATAGATAATCTCACATCAACGACCCAAAGAGCCCCATGTTGAGAATTGTACACCTCATTAGTTCAAGGTGGGTGATAAATTATTTTTGCATATTCAAAGGGAACACTTCAAGGGTCCTCATAGGAAGATCAAGCCTTCACGCTATGGTCCTTACACCATACTATGCATAATTATAGAGAATGATTTTATCCTTGATCTGCCAAAATACTTGGGTCTACATCTAATATTCAATGTGGAACTCCTTAATCATACTTTATGCCTTTTATTGAGCCAATAACTGTTAGATTAGTCTAATTAAGTTTGATTAGGGCTTGATTAAGACTAATCAAATGTGTACATGCCTAAGTGCTTAGTGGGCCACACTTGCTCCTTAGTGGGGGACAATGCCCTCACCACTCAGTGCTTAGTGGGAGACAATGGTCTCACCACTCACCTAGTGGGAGGGCCACCTGCTTGTCCTTCACTCACTTCTTACTCCTATTTATTGACACTCTCGGAGTGCATTTATATGGCAAGGAGGTAAGGAGATATGTGAAGAGTTTCTTCACTTGTAATCTATTTGTTAGTAATAGATAACATTGTTTTGTTGTGAGCAATGCATTTATGTTTTCTTTTGTGATAATGCACTCTTAGAGAGACCATGGGTGAGTGCATTGAACACTCTAACATGGTATTAGAGCTCCTCCAAATATTCATTACTAAGTTCTTTAGCCTAAAATTGAGTCGTATTCCTCCTAGGCATTTTTCATTTGTTAAAGCCTTGTTGAGATTTTGTTTGGCTCAGTTTGTGTTTTAACATCAATCTTATTTTAATAAAATGTATTTACAATTTACCAAATCTAGTTGTATATATTTGTACTTGGTGTGGTCTAACATTTTTGAGTTGATGCTTATTAGGGTTTGTGCACTACCTTTTATGTGTTCTATGGCTTGTTCCTTGTTGGTAGCAATAACTTAGTTGAAATCAGCGTCCACAAGGGTTTGATTGATTTGACTATGTTTGTTTTGCCATTGACTACTCATTAAAGTCTTGGATTTACCCTAAGTTTTCACCTTCAATGACCCACTGATGCTTTGGTCAAACCCTATATAACCTCCACCATTGGTTCTTTGGTCAAACCCTACACAACCTCCACCACTGGATCTTAAATGGCCTATATTATTTTTTTGATCAAGCCGTTTGTTTTTTGCTCCAGCGGTTTGCCTTCCCTCCATGTTCTAATGCTCTGTGAGTTTTGCCTTCCCTCCATGTTCTAATGCTTTGTGATTTGATCAGGGACGTTGGTTCAATAACTTTTGAAATTTTGGATTTATTTTAAAAATAAAATAACTTTTGTCCATGTATTTGCCAAAAGCCATGGCATTGTGAAATGGCAATTTTGTTAAGATCCTCTTATCGAGGATGTTAAGGGGTCGTGCCCCTTCAACCTTTTAATTTCAAAAGAAATTTGTAATGGTGAGGATACTTTAGATGTGTGGGAGACTTTTGTAAAATCATGTTTGTGCTTAGTGGAGGCCGGTTTATATGTGGGGGACATGATTTGGTATTAAAGTGGGGGGCAAACACTTTTAAGTGGTGTTTTAAAATATTCAAAATATTTGTAGTGGGAGGCCTTTTTTTTTGTGATTATTTGGTGGCAGACATATTTTTAGTGGGAATTGCTTTTTTAAAACGGAGTTTTTTTTTTTTTTTTAAAAGTAGGACAAAATTGTAAAGTGGAATAAAATTGTAAAAGAGATAGCGCATTATTATAAATAGTAAAAGTATTATTTTTTGTATTTAATTTGATTGTCGAAGATGGAGGGTGAGGTCCAGTTTGGCAAGAGGTCAGACTTCCTCACAAACAACACATACAATTTTTTTACTTTCACCTTCGTTTATGGAAAATGTTACTTATTGTACTATCTTGGCCATTATATTCTTCTCACGGATGCATTTTTGGTGTTAACCAACGCCCATTCTAGGAGGCATTTTTAATTCCAAATTGAGTGTTTTTAGCACCCCATACCCCCACACCCTAGCCCCTTATCACTTGTCAACTTGTGGATGCTTTTTCGGTCAACCCTGACATCCCACATTACTCGTGCATGTTTATTTTACCACTAGTGTTTTTTGGCTACATATTGCTCCTCTTGCCTTTTGACACTCCTTGTTTGGCAGACGTTTTTTTTAGCATGCACATCCTCTTAACGTATTTTGTATCTATTTGTTGATAGTCTCCTTTACGTTTTGGTGGAGATTGTTCTCCTTTTGAATAGTAACTAGTCTGGTGTCACCCAGTGTCAACATTTTTGTGGAGTAGGATGGGCCCACATTATTACTACAAATGCATTTTCGGCAAAGTTTGATGTCCTACAACTTGTCATTTTTTGGCCACTAATTCTTTTGGGCGTGTTTTTTCCATACATAATCACTTCTGTCACCATTTACCACACTCTTTAGCCAACCAACAACATGCTTTATTTTGAGTTTCCCACTTGTTTTGACACTATTGGAGGTTGTTCCCTATCAGATCTCGAGTAATGCATTGTTCTTGTTGCTCCCATTGTTGTAGTTGATTGTTATGTGCCAATTGTTGTTGCACACTCTACGCATCCCACTCCAGTTCCACCTACATATATGCCTACTTATTTTGAGATGCATACTATTTTTAGACCTAACATGCTTCGACTTATGGGCCTTGCTAAGCTTTTATAGGGACTAGCTACCCATGTTCAACTTATTATGTGGATTTCTCAACACAACATTGGATATTCAATAGGTGTTTCATCTTGACTGGGATATTTTGATGACACGACTCTTATTTTTTGTTTACTCCACTCTTTAAGAGGATGTTGAGCAACATAGAGTTTTGTTCCACCTTCACTTAGGCCTGAGAGTCCTAAAGATGTGTCAGGACTAATCACCCTAACACACTTTTGGATGTTGCTTCGCATTCTTCTGTTGTGGACTTTGAACCCACTCATGCAGGCATATTCATCCACCATCCGTGTTTATCTGGGATGGATTTCTTTTGGTGGCGGTGTTAGCATTTTTTTGTGAATATTTCACCAGTGTGGTTCCTCTACTATATTGTTTCTTCATCCGCACATAGTTCCCTTATTTTTGGAGCAAATCTCATGACTCTTGACGATGTCTTCTACAAATTAACGACATTTTGGTATTGCTTATGTCATCAGGTGTTTTTTGTGTATGGGATATTTATTTTACTCGCACTAAGTTATAAAGTGTCATGAGGGGTTTGTTGATTCAACCATGTCTACCTTCATGTGTATGTGTGCTCTATTATAAACACCTTTTCACTATTTCAATTGCTTGAATTTCTCACCATCACCAAGGCCATCGTCTTGAGATATTTTATATATATCTTTGACACTCCTTTGACAGTTTGACAATCTCCTTCAGCTTGAGCAGAGCTATTTTGGTGCATCTAGTCTCAGCTTGTTCATGTTCAAGTAGTGGATTCAACCTACTCATATAGACCTTTTTACATCACTCCACCTATAAGTAGTATGGGGGTATGGTGCAGATATTGTTTCTTTGGTTGCTGTGTTCTTTACTAACCCTTGGTGCATTGCATTTTCTAGAAGTAGATCAAATTCAATTTGGTGAACCTTCTGCACTTTTCACAGCTCTAACAGTCTCTTTTCATAACAATTATTCTGGTGAATACAATGTTAGTTGTTTTTTGTGTTCGAGTAGTGAATCTAGATCACTCATGGAAATTTGAGTTCCATTGTGACTTTGAGTCCACTGAGTACATTTGTATTGGATGGCCTTTGTTCTATCTAGTGAACCTTCTTCAGCATTGTGTTCGAGTATTGAGCCATTTACTTTCTTTAAATGCCTTACAGTGTATGTTTTTTGCTCTCTCAACTTTAGCTGTTGTTATAGTTTTTTTAGAGACCCTTGCAGTGTATCTCAATTTTTTCCAGTTTCTTTCATTGTATTATGCGGATGTATTTTTTATAGAGTTTGATCAACTGCAAGTTGTCTCCATAAAGGCCCCTTTCTTAGCACCTTGCCTTCTTCCATGGAGATACTTGCACCTTCACTCAAGCTTGAGATACTTGAGCTTACAGTTGTTATCATTAATCAACTTGACACATATACAAATGCTACCTTACATTTTACTATTGTGGACTTTGTCTCCACTCCTATGCAGGATCTTCATCCACCTTTCTTATTCATTTAGGGTGTATCTGTGATTGATTCTTGGCAGCATTGGAAGCACTCTTGGCGAGGGCTCTACTGACATAGTTCCTCCATTAATGAAATTTTAATACAAACATAATCACTTTTTATGGCATAAATCAAACATGGACCATACACACCATACAAGCACCGTAGGGTTTGGATTTTTTTAATATAAATAGCCTAGGGTTTGGAATCCATCACAAAGGCATTAGGGATATTGGATCTAAGAACATATGATAGAATCAACTCCACAAAAATAATATAAATTCATACTTTACCTAGGATGAAGCAAACTTTAACCCTAAAGTTGCAAGCACCACAACCACAATCTGGGTTCACCAAAATTTAATATGATAAATGGATTTACAAAACTACAACACAAATACCTAATTACTTTTAATGAAGGTAAATAATTTGCATAAGACAACAATCAAGCCTAATCAATTAATTACAAATCCAAAAGTAGGGTGAACACAAGGTTTAGGCTTATTGAATTTTATTTTACAATCTAATGTTAGTCATAAGAAGGTGACAATAGAAATGCACACTCAAAAGTTACATGAAGTTAACCTAGAAATTTGACAATGATTACAGGGGTTTATTTGGACCGTACATTTATGAATTAGATAGTATGAACTATACATCATCATTCTAGAAAATAGTACAAACATTCCAGATATAATTTAACATTTATGTTCACCTCATTTTGACCTCTAAAATCCTCGTTTGTTTTTTCGTGTCTCCACTCGAATCATTAGGAAACTGGACTTCTTCTCCTTGTTCAAATTTGGAAACTTCATATGAAATCTCAAGGGAAAAAACATATGTTTTGGATATATTAAACAAGAGAATAGTGATGCAACCCATAGATACATGAAACACAAGTTTAACACCTACATAGGCTACTTTTAGAAGCTCTGTATGAAGTTGTTAGAAAATAACAATAAGCCAACCCTAAAATTTACTAATGTAGATGAAAATACAACAATTTTCATAAATTATTATAATATTTGTAATTAATAATCAGGATTATGCTTTGCCAAAAAAAATAGAGAGAGACACAAAGATTGATATCAATAGTTGTGTCCAAGTAATTAGTTTTTATCCCCTAAAAGTAAAAAACCCTTCGTCTGCACTTCTACAATAGTCTTATTTTCAAACTATAACTCTGCTTTGATAAAATTAGCTAATCCTATTCAAGATACATCTTCATAATCCATTAAAACAAGGTTTTAAAAAAATTACTATTTTAAGGAGAACACATTATTACAACCTCTCAATTGCTTGGATTGATAGTTGTATATCAAAACAAAACAAATGAACAAAAAATTAAATATTTCTCTTTTGTTGTGATGCAACATTACACAATCCTTTTGGATGCTCCTGCATCAGACACTTGGGGTAAATAAAACATGAGCTTCCACTCATGAACCTGTTGTGAGCTTATCAATGAATTTTTATTTTTCAAAAATTTGGATTCATATATCCAAGTTGCATCCTCTTTTGTGCACCATTTCCATTTGATCAACTACTCATGATAGTCTTCATTTATTGTGCTCTTGCCAATTCTAATGTCCAAAATGGCTTCCATTTCTTCTTTCACTTTCTTAAGCATTTGTAATCTCCAATCAATGGTTGAGGAGTCTTTAGTTGAGTTCTCTTTACTTGTGTGACCCTCAACAAATAGGTATAGATCTAAAACAATAAAGATATGTGAAATACTTACCCCTTTGGGCAACTCTATTTCATATGCATTGGATGAAAACTTGCGCAAACTATTACAAGGCCTAATCTTATTCATTTTAAGTTTTGTGTACTCACCTTTTGGGAACCTCTCCTTATGTCTCTGAATTCAAATAATTTCTCCCTATGCTTATGATCAACATAATGTTTATATCGATACCCACTTTCTTTACCTCCATGTGTACATAATGCATGGCTTGGGCACACTTCTAACATTCATCACTCCTAGCCATTTTAGATGTGCTTCTTAACTCACAAACTCCCCTAGGGTCGCTGCCATATATAATTTGAAATGGGCTCACACCTATACTTCTATTAACAAAGTCATTATAAGCAAATTCAGCATGTGCCAAGGTTAAATCCCATTGCTTGGGTTTGTCACTAACTATGCATCTCAACAAATTTCCAAGACTTCAGTTCACAACCTCTATTTGTCCATCTATTTAAGGGTGATAGGCTAAACTATAATTTAGTCTTATTCACAATTTATTTCAAAAAATTATTCAAAAGTGTCCCACAAACTATTTGTGTTTGTCACTAACTTTGCATCTCAACGAATTTCCAAGACTCTGGTTCAAAACCTTTGTTTGCCCATCTATTTCAGGGTGATAAGTTAAACTATAATCTAGTCTTGTGCCCAATTTCTTCCTCAATGATCTCCAAAAGTGTCCCATAAACTTGATATATTTATTTGACACAAAGCTAATAGGCAACATATGTAGTCTAACAACTTGAAAATACAAATTTGTAATATTTGTGGCATCATTAATCTTCTTACATGCTATAAAGTGTGTAATTTTTAGAATCTATATACAACAACAAAAATGGAATCATTACCTTGCTCAGTTCTTGATAAACTGAGCACAAAATCCATGCTTATCACATCCCATGGTTTATTTACATTTGGTAACAATTGATAGAGTCCAGTGTTCTAACTTTTGCCCTTTGAATGTTGGCATATTTTGCATCTTTCAAAAAAATTATTCACATTCGTACTCATTTGTAGCCAATTGTATGTGTCACTCAATTATGTCAAAGTTTTATGATACACAAAGTGACCATCTAGACCACTGATATGATTATCTTTCAAAAGATTCTCCCTCATGGAATCTTGAGGCATGCACAACTTCTTCCCCTTGAATAACATACCATCTTGGATCATATATTACACCTATGGAGCTATATCAACAATTTCTGGGCTCTTCCATGCTACACACACTTCCCTAAAATCTGAGTCCTCTTCAGACAATTCTTTCATTGAGTCAAATCCAATGACTTCCACTTGGAGCTCATTCAACACAAGAGCTCGCCTACTCAAGGCATATTCCACTTTGTTAGAATTCTCACTCCTATGTTTTAAAACAAAAGTGTAACTTTGAATAAGTTCTACCCATTTAGTGTGATTTTGATTCAACATATCTTGGTTGTTTATATAATGCAATGCCTGACAATCAGTGAACACAACAAATTATTTGGGTAATAAATAATGATGCCACTTTTTTAGAGCTTGTACTATTGCATGGAATTATTGATCATAAACCAACTATTTTCTCTTTGCTTCATTTAACTTTTCACTAAAATAATCAAAGGGCTTACCCTCTTCATTGAGTACTATGCCTATGGCTATCTCGCTTGCATGATAGTCAACTTGGAATACCTTTTCAAAATATAGTAAAGCGAACATAAGTTGTTCTATCACTTTCATTTTCAATAATTGAAAACTCTCTTCTGCTACAACTATCCATTGGAACTTCTTCTTGTCCCCTTTCATTGTCTTTGTAATGGGTGCATAAATACCACACAAATTCCTAATAAATTTCTTTTAAAAACTAGCCAACCCATGAAATATCCTTATTATAGATGTAATCCTTGGTGAACGCCAATCCGTTATTGTTTTTGCTTTCTCTAGGTCCATTTTTAACCCATCTTTTGCAATTACAACTCCCAAATAAATGAGATCCTCTTTCATGAAGCTGCACTTTTTCAAGTTTACTAACAACTTATCTTCCTTCAACTTACTTAACATAAGTCTCATATGCCTCAAGTGATCTTTCTTAGACTCACTAAAAATCAAAATATCATCCAAATACACAATCACATACTTACTCGTGGATGGTTTTAGCACTTCATTCATGAGCCTCATAAATGAATGACATAACACGCCATTCATACAACCCATCATTGGTTTTAAATGTTGTTTCCACTCATCACATTTTCTTATCCGAATTTGGTGATACCCACTCTTCAAATCTATTTTGTTGAAGTATTTGGCTCCACTTAGACAGTCCATTAGATCATCCATCCTTGGCAGTGAGAACCTATACTTTATTGTGATTTTATTTATTGCCCTCAAATTCATACACATTATCCATTATCTACCTTTCTTCGGTGCTAACATAGTTGGGATTACACATGGGGATCAAACTTTCATGGATTAGGCGCCTTTGTAATATCTCTTGCACCTATTTTTTCATCTATTCATTCTCTTGAGTTTTTACCCTGTAAATTGACTTGTTTGAAAAACTTGCTTTTGACATTAAGTCCTTGTGGTGGCTAATGTTTCTTATAGGTGGTAATCCCTCTAGAAAATCATTATACATTATGTCCACATATTCCTCCAATAAACTATGAATTTCAACAAGTAAATCACTCACATTGGTGTTTGTCGTCGCCTACACGAGTGTGGAAATGAAGGTTAATCATTCCTCTTCCTTCTTTGTCTTTGTTAGGAACTTTTTTCTAGATACTAACATCACCTTTAGATGGTTATCCACTTCTTCTCCCTTGTATTTTAATTGGCTCAATGTGAATCTCTTCTCATCCTTCACAAGAGTATATGTGTTTGTCCTACCATCATGTATGGATTTCTTATCAAACTGTCATGGCATACCCAAAAACACATGACACACATCCATTGACATAACATCACACATAACTTCATCTTTATATGCTCCAATTTGAAATTTCACACAAATTATTCCTTTAATAACACTCGATGTCCTTTGAGCAACCAAGAAACTTTATAAGGGGTTGGGTGTACTATTTGTTTTAACCCAAACTTCTCTACCATTTCCTTAGACAATAAGTTATCTTTGCTACCACCATCAATAAATAATTTACAACACTTGCCTCCAAATTAACAGATTATCTTGGATAAATTCTTCCATTGTAACGGTTCAATTGTCTCTTTTTTTGGTTTCAAGAGCATTCTTTTCATCACAAGGGCTTCTCCTTGCCCTGGTGCTTCAGTGTGCACTTGTGACCCAACACTTCCTTCATCCCCTTGGGCTATATGGATTGTTCCTTCAATTGTTCGACCATTGTTATGGATTTATTATGGGTGCTCAAATAACCTATGACCAACATACCTATTGGACCTAAAACATTTCCCCGTGAATCTTCTTCCTCTTCCACAAAATCATATTCCTTGATATGCATAACCTCCGCTTCCTCTTATATTAAAATTTTGGGTCTGCAAACTATTTGCTCCTCCATCATGGGTATGGTGTCCTCTTCCACCAATTTGTTGTCTTTTTCCACCAAAGCTTTTTCCTCTTCTTCTCAAGGAGCTTCCTTTGCCTCTGAAGTTCACACGTTGCCTTTCTAACATGACAACTTCTCCTTCGCTTTAAATGCACATTTGTAGGATTCGTATATGGTTCTAATGTTTAACAAAGTAATTTCATCTTATATATTAAAACATAATCCATTCACAAACCTTGCTACCTTTTATGGGTCATCCTCCACATGTCTAACTCTAATAGTGAGTTTGTAAAACTCCTTAGTGTACTGTTGCACACCTACTTCCTTTTGTCTTAAATTTTGTAACTTTTTGAATAAACTCATGTGATAGCTTGAAGGTAAAAATTTGGCCTTCAGTTTGGTCACCATTATGTTCCAAGACTTAATTCTACGTTTTTCTCTTCTTTACCTCTTAGTTTGTACACAATCCCGCCACATTGATGCATGACTCTTTAACCTTGTGCAATCAAAATTTAATTTCTTGGACTCCTCCACCAACTCATAATCAAAATATTCCTTCATCTTTGTAATTCAATCCATGAGATTTTCAACATTCAAGTTCCCATTACAATAAGGTGCATCCAACTTGGGTTTGCTCCTAATCTTTGCCATGGCTCTAAGAAACCTGGTTTATGTTGTATCATCTACTTCTTCTTCAGGTTCTTGAGATCCTTGGGCTTTCTCTCCTTAATCATCACTTACATCCTCAATATGAACTCCCTTTCTTTAGGTTGTTTCCATTGCAACCCCTCTTATTTGTACCTCTTTCATCATTTGTGCTAAGTCAACAACTCTATGTGCTCTTGCTCTTGCACCCTTCTAAAAATGCACCATATGAATTCAATTGTCACCCAATTGTAATTTTATGTTTCACAACTTGCCAATTACACAACAAGATTCTCACAATATCTCTCTACACTTACAAAACTTCTCTTTCACAATCTACAACACTTTTCTCTACAAAATCTTCTTCACACTTTTCAAACAAGGAAGAACTTGGCTCTGACACTAACTAATGAATTCCATAGTTACTTACAACACAATTTTAACACCTACATATGCTAATTTCAACAAATTTTAAAGATGATGTTAGAAAACAACAAGAAGTCAACCCTGCAATCTACTAATGTAGATGGAAACAGACTTTTTTTTATAGACTACCAAAAGATCTGTGATTAATAACTAGGATTATGCTTTGCCAAAAAAATAATAGAGTGAGACAGAGACGTTCATATCAACAACTTGTCCAATAAATTCATGTTTATCCTCCAAAAGTAAAAAAGTTATTTCCCTGCACTTGTACAATAGTCTTCTTTTCAAACTAGAAATCTACTTTGATAAAATCAACTAATACTATATAGATACATCATCTTAATCCACTAAAATAAGGTTTTAACAAATTTACTATTTTAAGGAGAACACACACCTACAACCTCTCAGTTGTTTGAATTGACAACTATACACAAGACAAAACAAACAATATATGTGTGTGTGAGGGATGTAAGAGCTCAAAAATAATAATCTTATTCAGCTAAAGCAAAATTATTAAAAAGACCTATTAAATAGCCATGAAGATAGCTCAAACAATCTCCTAAGAAATAGGATGGTGCATTAACAAAGAACCTGGAATAAACACATGGGTAAAACAAATAAAATAACAATATTCCTTTGGTGAATTAATCATCGAATAATCTAACATTCTCCCCCTTAATTCAACATAGCTTGAAGTAAACACGAGATAAATTCTCTAAATGCCTCAAATTTGTCATGTGCAAGTGATTTGGCGAAGACATCTGCACGTTGTTCTTTTATCAGGCAATATTGGAGTTGGATGTTTTACATGTTCACGAATGAAATGAACTTGCACCTCAATGTGTTTTGTGCCTTTATGAAAGATTGGATTGTGAACAAGTTTGAGAACACCCTCATTATCATAGTAAAAGATGGTAGGTGTCTTTTGTGGTACTCCCAATCCTTCCAGTATGCCACGTAACCATATCAATTTGTAGACAACTCCTGCACATGATATTCTGCTTCAGTGGAAGATCAAGAAACAAAGTTTGGTTTCTTACTCCCCCAGGATATAGGACTAGATCCTAAAAAGAACACATGTCCAAAAGTGGATTTTTTGTCATCAATATTTCTTGCATGATCTGAGTCGAAATATCTTGTCAAGAAGAAATTGTCATTCTTCTTATATTCTAGGCCGAAGTCCATTGTACCCTTGATATATCTTAGTATTCATTTTGTTACTTTCCAATGAGACATCTTTGGCTCCTGCATGAACCTTGAAAGATAACTAACTACATTGCTGATGTTTGGCCTAGTATATGTTAAGTAAATAAGACTCCCAAGTAACTGCCGATAGAGAGTTGTATTTACTTGTGGTGATGGATTTGTACAAGACAATTGAAGCTTTGCCTCCATAGGTGTAACAATTGGATTACTATCCATCATCTTGAATTTCTCAAGCATTGTCTTGGCATATTTCATTTGGGACACAAAGATCTTTCTTGGTTGCATCTATCATCTTCACTGAATTGTTAGTGATGACTAGATCATCGACATATACTACAACAATTACAATCTCTCCCCTTGTTGTTTTAGGTAGAGATTTGGATCATAGGGACATCTCTAGCATCCATGTTGGATGAGATGTTCATTGATCTTTATGTACAAGGCTCAGGGAGCCTATTTGAGACCATATAGATATTTTATGAGTTTACATACTTTTCCTTCATTACCTAGTGAGACAAAACCATCTGGTTGTGTCATGTAAACCTCTTCTTGTAGATATCCATTCAGAAAGGCACTTTTTACATCCATTTGGTGGATGTTCCATCCAAATTGTGTAGCTAGAGCAAATATCATTCAATTTGTTTTGATCTTAGCTGTAAGAGCAAATGTCTTCTCATAATCTATGCCTTCCTTCTATGCATAACCCTTTGCTACAAGTCATGCCTTGTGCTTTGTGTTTAGACACATTTACAACTGATTGACTTCTTCCCTGGTGGAAGATCTTCACGCTGCCATGTTTTGTGTTTCATTGGTGAATGATATTCTACATCCATGGCATCCTTTCAAGGTTTAGACTCTAGGGCTTCCTAAACTATCGAGGGCTCTACTGATTCTGAAACTATGCTCATTAGGGCCAAATTGACCTCATCTTGAGTCATGTTACAAGTCCTTGGTTCAATAGTCAATGTGTCTGGAACTCTATCCAGTTTAACATCTCTTAATGTACTTGTATACCATTTAGGCATACGTTGCATTGTTCCTGTGGGTTGATCTGTATTAACTGACTAATCATCCTCATCATCATTGTCACCTTCAGTGTGGTTATGACCTTCTCAATTGTCTATAGGTTTGATTACTAAATCATGTGAGTTTGTGGAAGGCAAACTGGTTTTACTTTTCTCATCAAACTCTACATCCCTGCTGATGGAGATCTTCTTTGTTTTGAGGTCCATCAGTTTGTAGGCTAATGACTCTTCATTGTACCCTAAGGATATATAAGGCATAGATTTGGTATCCAGTTTCTTTCTCTTCTTTTTAGGAACATGTATATAAGCCTTACATCCAAAAACTTGAAGATGAGCAATGGAAGGTTTATGCCCTATCCAGGCTTCATGTGGAGTCATATTATGAAGAGCTATAGTGGGTGACCTATTCAACAAATAAATTATTGTTTTCACTGCTCCTCCCTAATATGTGCATGCCAAACTTGAATCTTCAATCATGCTACACCCCATTTCCATGATAGTGCAATTTTACCATTTTGCAACACCATTTTGTTGTGGAGTGTATGGTGGAGTCATTTGTCGATGAATGCCATGCTCTTTCAAATAAGTAGAAAAAAATTTGCTGGTGAATTCTCCCCCTCAATTTGAGTGGAGAGCCTTGATTTTATGACCAGTTTCAGTTTCAACTACAGCTTTGAACTTTTGAAAGTATTATAGGCTTGGTCTTTGGTCTTTAGATAGTAGACCCACATTTTGCATGAGTAGTCATCAACAAAGAGCATGAAATAATGAAACACATAGTGACTGGATCTCATAGGGCTGCATAGATCGATATGCACCATATAAAGTTTACTAGATGCTCTTGAGGAACTTTGACCAAAGGATGTCTGATGTTGTTTCCTTGCTAGACAACCAGTGCAAAGATCTATATATTTTTTCAATTGAGGAAGTCCATAGACCATGTTCTAATTGTTGAGTGCTTTGAGGTATCCAAAACTAACATGACCATATTTATGATGCCACAGATTGGCTGAGTCTGAATCTTGAGCTACAAGTGCTTGATTGTTTGATTGAACAAAGTCAAATTGGAACATTTTCCCAACTCCTAAGACTTGTGTAACAATTCTCGAGCATTTTGACTTATCTTTGATCAAACCCATATTTTTACCACTTTTACAATCAAAGTCAACCTTGAGGTTGTGTTCAAGTAGCTGAATAACTAATAGAAGATTCTTTGTGAGTCTTGGGACATATAGGACATCTGAGATTTTACACTTATGTCATCCAAGTGGTAAGTAAATATTACCAATGCCTTGAGCTTGGTAGGATGAGTCATCACCCAAATAGACATGATTTTTTGAGGAAGTCTGATTCATGTTGTATAACCAATCTTGTCTTCCAGTCATACGTCGAGTTGCACCTAAGTCGATGTACCAAATAGAACTTTGTGATGTTGATTCATCATGAGACTGTGTAGCATATAGGAAGTCCTCATCAGAGTGGGTTTTTTCTTGTTCAACAATGTTGCCTTGCTGATTGGATTTTTTCTTCCAATGCCCTTTCTTTTATCCTTGTCCTTTATGTGGATGAGATGATTGTTGGTGACTAGGCTTCTTGTTACTTGAAGAGCCCTATGTAAATGAGTTACACAAACAATTATTTAGCTCATGGCTTATTTTTCCACATATAAGGCAAACTTTTTGCTGTTTATCCCCCTATGAATGACACTATTGACTTTACTTTTGTTTAGAAGACTTGATCTGCTTATTTCTTTTCTATTGATTAGAGGCAAGAACATGTTCTTCTAATTCTTCTTCTTATGTATGCATATACTTTTCCTATTACAACATGTTTACCAACTTGTTAAAAGATGGTTTCTATTCGATGACTATCAAAGTAGTCACGAAGATCTTGTAGGAGGGTGGTAGTGCTCTTAGGACAATAGGTACAAGAGATGCATCTAACTGTTTCACCCAATGCTTGGAGTGAGGCCCTTAAGGTTGCAAAACGATGTAGAAAAGCTTCCACTTTTTCACTGGACTTAAATTTGAAGGAATGAAGTTGACTCTGCAAATAAAGAATGGTTCCTCCATTTTTGGCCTCATAGATCATTTGGAGCTTATTCCAAGCATCTTTTGTTGTTGTGCCCTCATGGATATGAGGTTGTACCTCATTCGATACTCCAAACATGATTATCAACTTTGTCTTCTGATTGGATTTGTTGAACTTATTCTGATGATCAACGTCAATAGCATGTCAGGTAAGAGTACCATTAACAATAGACTAAATGTCTTCAAATTTCAAATGTGTCTTGATTTTAGTTTTTCAAGCTGTTGTTCCCAAAATTTGTCACTCATTTTTGGGACAACATATGAACTATTTTGGTCCTGTAGGCCAAAATTATCTCCTCCCTTCTCAAAAATTTGTTCTGAGCATTCAAATTCCTCACTTATCAAGCTTTTTTAGTTAAGGGATTAGCAGGTTCAAGGTTCAAAGGCTTCAATAGGTGAGCTCTCTCAAAGGAGCAAGTTTCCAGTATTTAGGCAATTTCAAGATTGGTTCAACGCCTGGGTTCAACCAAAAATATTCATCGACAAGTTTCAAACAAAGGATTGAACCATTGAACCATTGAACCCCGCTTCCAAAAGGTTCAATGGGTTCAAAGGTTCAACGATGTCGGCAAGCTTAAAGAGTTAAGTGTTTCGACAAAAGTTAAACAAGTTCAACTGCTTCAATGGCTTCAAAACACTTAATGAAAAGAAGAAGGCTTGAACCATTGAACCATTGAACCTTGAACCATTTTGGTTTAACGAGTTCAACAGTTCAAAGGTTCAACGAATGGTTGGTTCAAATGGTCGGTTCAAAGGAGTGCCCCAAAGCCCAAAGGCCAAAGTACCCTTTGCGGAGGGCAGTGAACCAAAGGGCAGGTGCCCTTGCGGAGGGCATGGAACATTTGCTCAAAGATCAAAGAAAAGGCCGAAAGGGTAAGATTTTCTTCAAAAAAGTGAACAAGGCAGAAAAGTTGGAATTCCTTCAGATTTATTCAAGGCAAAAGACAAGGCTAATTCTTTCAGACATTTTGTCTGAAGGAATTTGCCCGAAAGGAAAAGCTCGAAGGAAAGCAGACAAAGCCAAGGAAAGATTTCCTTCAAACATTTTGTTCGAAGGAATTGGAGCCCAAAGACCCTCTGAAGGAATTGGAGTCCGAAGACCCTCTGAAGGAATTGAAGCTCGAAGGCCATCTGAAGGACCCTGAAAGGTAGGTACCCTTGTGGGGGGCTCTCGACACCAAAAAAGTGGACCTTTCTCAAAGACCTGAAGGGACACCTTCCCTTCGGGGTGTTCCAAAGGCTTGATAAAGACGATGGAAAAAGCTTTGAAAGACTTAGCCAAAAGAAGACTTCAAAGAACGAGGATTGAACCATTGAACCTTGAACCAAATGGTTCAACAGGTTTAAAGGTTCAACAAGTTCAGTAAAGATCGAAAGACTTAGAAAAATAAAGGAAGGAAACAGATGATTCAAGAAGACTAGTTCAAAGGGATGGTTCAACCAAAGAGCAAGAAAGCAATTGAACCCGAGAAGCGATGGAACAAAGGAATCGACAAAGACCACCTGAACCGTTGAACTATTGAACCAATGAACTTTCAAAGGTTAAAAGGTTCATGGTTCAATATGGTTCAAAAAACCAACAACCATTGACGTCCCCGCAGACGTCAAATTTAAGGTAATGGAATATCCGTTAATTTTCAAATATAGAGCAGAACTTGAATGATGAACCAAGTGATCAGCTGAAGAAGATAGCTTGAGAGCTCAAATTACTATAGGAAAGAGAGAACAATACAAAAAGATCAAAAATATCTACAAGGGAGTTATTTTTAGTAGGTGAAATAGTCAACCAATTAGTCATCTGAGCACACCAAATCAAGGATGCAACCTGTTTTTCTTCCTTGAAGTAAAGGCAAAATAGATAGCTGCACAGACATCAGAAAAAAGGACCAGACAACCCATGCTAAAGAGAAGACATATAAGATGAATGGGCACACCATAGTTAAGGCAATGTATTATTCCAAGCATGGCCCCTCAATAGAACTGAAAGCACATTCAAGGCATTGAATGCATCGTGGGCCATCCCATGGGAAAAAATGCCAAGCCTTTTTTGGCTGTTATACATTGTAATCTCTTTGATTGTCTAAGAGAGATCTTTTCTAATACAAAAGCAAAACTCTGCCCAAATTGAAAGGTGATTACTGAGACTTTGAGCTCAGATTGTTGATCATATTACTTTATCTGAATGAAAAAGCAAGTTACTTTCAAACTTTGCACTGTTATAGCTTGTGTTATCTTAAAGAATTATTTTTATGTCTGTTTCCTAGGAGCATTCTTATTTATTTAATTTGACAAGCAGAACTAGTGGAAGTAATCAGGAAGGTGTCCTGAAGACAATTGTGGAAAGACTTTGTGTTGTCATAGTTGTCTTCAGTGTGTGTTTTAGTTTCTTTTTGTGTAAAAGATCTTGGGATGACTTTGTGCCCCCATTATCCTTCGTATTTCACTCTTTGGGCAGTTGAGGTGGAGACTTTGTGTTCCATTTTATTTTGCTGGTTACTGCACCTTTGTTACCAATTACTTGTCACTACCTAAAATAACTCCTGATGTTTTTTGCAAGATCAATTTTGAAAAAAGAGAAGTGCCTTCAGTGTTTTCACTAGGATTTTCTCTTTTGTTTGTGAACATCATCTCTAAAAAAAGAGATATGGATGGTGTAGTCCTACCCCTGAGTGTTATTTTCTACTTATATATATAGTATATAGCCCCTGCATATTTATAGAGAACCTCCCCTTGATGAGAGGAGAGATTTGTCCACCTCTGATGTGGTAAACCTGCACATTTGGCCGACCAATCTCCCTATGTTGTGGTTGAAGAGACTTATTTTGCTCATCAATTAGCTGGTGACAAAATATTCACCCAACAGCTTTTTGGTGACTCCGCTGGGGAAGAGCGTGTAGTTTGAAGCCTCAAGCTTCAAGTTGAAGCAGGGCCAGTTCTTTCCCATTTTTAATCTACAATCTGGCAACTCCATGCTATACTAGAAGTCAGAGAGCCCAAGGTGTTGTTGATCTTATTTTTGAGTTGGTGTAGTAGGGCAATTTCAATTTGTTCCCTCCCCAACTTCAAGTTCAACGATCCAGGAGTGTTCCTCATACCCATACCAAGATACCAACACAAGACACAGCTTCTTTTTCTACTGTCAGCAGAGCTTTGCCTATACATACTCCACCCAGATTTGTTATCCCCCTTTTCTATAATCAAATCATGGCGGTTCAAGGCCCCTGGGGTAACTCTTTTGGCCCACTCAATCTTACTCTACCTCTATGTGAGCTTCCATGCAGTTCAAGAAAAAATTTTCTCAAATTTTTTGGTGATGGAGGGTTCACCCTGATGAACACATTGTAGCTTTTAACATAACCTGTGGTGTGATAGGCGTAGAATTTAAAGACGTGGTAGTCAGGCTGTTTGTGGAAACATTGCAAGGCGCTGCTGCAGTCTGGTTCTACCATCTGCAGGCTCGGTCCGTGACTGACTGGGACACTCTTAAAGCTAAATTTGAAGCCAAGTTCAAGCCTACAGAAGATGCACATGCCTTACTGGCCCAGGTCACACAGATGAAGAAGAAACCTCATGAACCTATGAGGGACTTCATTGCCAAGTTTGACAAGCTAAGGAACCAAATTCTTACAATTACTCAACCAACACCTGAGAATTTTAAATGCTTCTTCATCAACTCACAACTGCCTGAAGTGAGTTTTATGTTGAGACGTGCTGGCCACATAGACGTTGCTACTGCTCAAGACTTGGTTACTGAGGTGGAAGATGACCTTATCTTGGCAGGAAAGATAAGGAGAGATCTAAATAGATGTAAATCTTCTTCATCCTCTGAATACTCACCTACAGTCACCACTGATCCAATGGTGTAGAAGTTGGCAAACGAGCTGCTAGCTCTTAGAAAGAAAATGGCGCAAAAGATGTCATCTGTGCCTTCATACAGAGATGTACCAAGGAGGACATTCTCCAATCAGTCATACCAAGGCAATGCTGTCAGGAATCAAGGGCAAATAAATCGTCTTCCTCCCCCATGGGGGAACTTTGCCATTAAAGCACCTCCAACCAATTCAACAGTTAGATATCTTGAAGCTGAATCAGATTTCTCCTTCTATCCTGAGTTGAACCCAGAAGATGATGCTAATCTTTTCATAGAGGAAGAAGAAGAATTAGCTGGCGACTCCAACATTAGTTTCTTGAATTATCAGGATGAACCCAAAAGTGAAGGTAAAGCCGCTGAGGGATCATATGCTGTGTTCACCCAGTCTAAGAATCAATCAGCCCAACAAGCTGATAAAGAAAAAATAGAGGAACGACCTCAACCAACAATTTCAATTGCTAAGTGGGGAACCACTCTGCCTTTTCAGCCAAAGGACCCAGTGATTGCAAGAAAGGTAAGTACATCAAACATCCCTACACCTTCTACTTTAAATTTGCAGATCAGTCCTTCCCTCCTTAAAAATTAAAAGGATGAACTCCCATCCTCTGTACCTAGTTCATTTCAAACATTTGACATAATTGACCATATAAAAAAACTAAAATTCAAATGTCTAAATTTGAATTCCTACAATCCAATCTTGAGCAGTTAGATAAGTTAGTTCAATGTGTGAAGAATCAAACCGCCCCTTCAGGATAATATGTAAAAAAAGTAACTCATGATCCCCCAAGGAATATGTCCATCCCAAACAATCTTCTCATTACTCCTCCTGCTGCCCCTGGTAAAATAGAGCCTTTTTATGTTTCCTTATTATTAAACGATCACAAGCTTAGCAAATGCATCATTAATTCTGGAGCTTCAGACAATGTCATGCCTGCCAAAGTGGCAGAATATCTTGGTCTCACACCGACCAAGACATTTGGGAGATGTTTCTCCATGGAGAATAAATAAGTGTAATTACTGGGATAGATCAAAGACACCCAATTTATATTTGCAGCATTCTCAGACAAGAGAATCAAGATGACTGTCTTGGTGGCTGACGTCCCAACATCATACGACATCCTTCTTGGGTAAAATTTCTGCAAAGATGTTGGTGGCACACTGAGCATGGTCCTATCTGAGGTAAGGATCTCAGTCAAAGGCATTATGTAGAGATTACTCCCTGAGAAGGAAGCAAAATACGTGGTCACTCAAACATCAGCGCTTGAAGCTCAAATTTTGTTTGAGTCTTCAAGCACAGGTAATTACTTTCTATCCACAGAGGAAGTCCATGAGGCGTCTGATGAAGTTCCTGAAGGTGTCAACCTAAAAATTGGTTCAGAAGAAACAACAAAAGGATTGGTGGAGCGCAGTGCAAGTGTAGAAGAATCTTCTCCTCTAAACAAAGAAGAATCTAAAGAAAAATTAGTGTCTAATGAGGTATGAATTTTGAAATTCGATGGCAGCTACTCCTCTATCGGTTTAGGAGCTGGGATTGTGTTGATATCTCCTCAAAGAGATATTTTTCTTTCATCATACAAGTTACAATTCAATAATACCAATAATACAGCTGAGTACGAATCTCTATTGCTTAGATTGAAGGCTGCTCAAGACAAAGGTATCAAACTCTTTCATGTCAAAGTAAATGTTAAACAAGGGGTTTGTCAAGTGAGAAACTTGTATCAAACCAAAAATGAGAGATTGCGCCACTATCACAATCTAGTCTAGGATCAAATTGAAAGCTTTGATGCTTTCAACATCTCTATCATACCTAAGGAATTCAATGACCAAGCTGATGCACTGGCTATTTCAACAACTCTCTTGGTTCTTCACCCTGATTTTAAGGGAGACATGTACACTATTAAATTGATCTTTGGACTAAGTGTGCCTGACAATGCCAATCATTGGCAAGTGTTCAATGGTGACAACCAAATCATCACCTTTTAAGAGTAAAAAGACAACTTTGAATAGATTCATTTCGAAGGTAGTGAGCCTCAGAAGCTTGAACCCACCCCAGAATCAAGTGCAGACGCAGGTGAAGAATTCCTGTAACTTAAAGGAAATAAAATTCTAAAAGGCCTGGTTTCCCTTGAGAAGCTGTTTGACAAATGCGACAGGTTCATCAAACAGTAGCAAATAGATTCAAGCTCCTCCCAGGAGTTTGATCAAATAAATCTGGATACCAAAGAAAATCTCAAGATGGTGAACATTGGGAAGTGCTGCACTTAGGAAGAGAAGTTCAAGTTTACTACTCTACTCAGCCAGTACATAGATGTCCTAGCATACTCTTATGATAATCTGAAGTCGCTCAAGTCTGAAAAAATTTGCCATGAGATTCCTCTCAAGAGTGATTAGGTACCTTACAAGCAAAAATTTAGGCAGTACAATCCTAAGATATCAGGTACTATTCTGTCTGAAATATAAAAAATACTAAATACTAAGATAATTTTTCTAATCCATTATTCCACATAGATTGCAAATATAGTACCTGTAAGAAAAAAGAATGGCAAATTTTGCCTCTGCGTGGACTTAAAAAATTTAAATCAGTCATCTTTAAAGAATAATTATCTTCTACCCATCATGGATCAAGTTCTTCAAACAGTGACCGATTCAGAGATGTTATCAATGCTAGACGGCTTCTCAAGATATAATCAAGTTAAATTTGGTGAAGCAGACCAGCATAAGACTACCTTCACCACACCTTGGGGCACCTTTGCCTATTGAAAAATGCCATTTGGCCTGATAAATGCTGGCACCACCTTCTAAAGAGTAATGGACCTCACTTTCAAAGATAAAATGGGTAAGTTCATTGTAGTATACTTAGATGATTTAACAGTCTTTTTCAAGCATCACCCTAACCATGTGCGCCATTTGCAACAAGTGCTGGAACACCATCGCCATAAAGGTATTTCTTTAAATCTCAAGAAGTCTATTTTTAGAGTAACGAAAGGAAAACTTTTTGGACACATTGTATTCTGAGAAGGCATAAAAATTGACTCAGAAAGAGTCAAGTCCATCTAAGAGCTTACTTTACCCACATGTAAGACTGTAGTTCACTCTTTTTTCGAAAAAGTGAATTTTTTATGAAGGTTCATCCTCAAGTTTGCTGAGAAGACTTGCCATATTGTAAACATGATGAAGAGAAAGGCCACTTTCAGCTGGACTGAAGAAGGCAAATTGACATTTTGAGTTATTAAGACAGTTATTGCCCATGCCCTAATTCTAGTTTGTCTAAATTATAACAAGGATTTCACAATGTATAGTTATGCTTTTGAGCACACACTTTCAATAATTTTGGTTCAACAAAACCAAGAAGGTGTGGAATCTCTTATTTTTTTCATGAGCTGTCCTCTCAAAGCTTATGAGCTAAAGTACTTAAACATGGAGAAGCATGCTTATGCAGTGGTAAAGGTAGTGAAGCATTTCTGCTTCTACAACTTGAATTCACACACTACTGCCCTGGTTCCTTACACCACAGTCAAATCCATATCAACTCATCAGGAGTTTGGAACGAAAAGAGGCAATTGGATTGCTAAAATCTAGGAGTTTGATCTAGTCATCAAACTAACAAAGCTGGTATGGGGAAGGGGCCTATGCCAATTGATTGCTGACAACAGACCAGAGGAAACAGAACATGGAAAAGAAGAAATTGAAGACACACCAACAGTCATCTTTGTCTCCACCACGAATGAGTGGTATTCAAATATTGCTTATTTTCTTACTTATGGTGAGTGTCTTGGTCATCTATCTCATAAAAAAAGGACTATCAAGTTAAATGCTGCCAATTTTGTCCTCTAGGACAACGACTTATATAAAAGGAGCCTTGATGGAGTGTTTATTCGTTGTGTGGATAAGGAGCAATAGAACTAACTTTTGAATTCCTTCCATAATCTGGCCTGTGAAGGATTTTTTTTGCTCCTGTAACTGCCCATAAGATTTTGCGAGCCAGGTATTACTGGCCTGCTCTATTTCAAGATGCATATAAATAGGTACGTAGATGTGAACTATGCCAACAGTTCATTGGAAGACCCAAATTAGCCGCTCTACCTCTCAAGTCAGTCATAATAGAAGAGTTATTTCAGCAATGGAGAATCGATTTCATTGGTGCTGTAAACCCATCTTCAAGTGCTGGACATGATTATGTCCTCACAGCCACATATTACTTCACCAAGTGGGTGGAAGCTATTCCAACCAAGCATGCTACTTCAGAAGTAGTGTGCAATTTCCTCAAGGAGAACATCATTTTTAGATTTGGGGTCCCAACCAAGATTGTCACAGACAACGCAGCTTGTTTCACTTCCCAAGAGATTACCCAGTTCTATTTTTACTATGAGATTACCCTCTCCCACTCTTTTGATTATTTTCTACAAGGGAATGACCAAGTTGAATCAAACAATAAGAACTTGGTGACCATCATCAGAAAGCTGGTAGATGACAACTAATGAACATGGCATAAAGCATTAGTTGATGCTTTATGGGCAGACATAATTACACCCAAGAGGGTGATTGGTATGTCACCTTTTCAACTTCTTTATGGTCTCAATGCTGAGATACCAATCACTCTGGAATTACCAGCATTGAAATTGGTTAAGGCAGTTGAAGATTAGACATATGAAATCTCCATCGATAAGAGGATCATGTGCTTGATTGAGCTGGATGAGCAGCGAACTATGGTGGTAAACTGAATTGCTGCGCATCAAAGTCTGGTGAAGAAGCTCTTTGACCAAAAAGTAAAAAACTGAGATTTTCAGATTAGAGATCAAGTCCTATTATGAGACAAGAGAAGAGAACCAAAGGGAATGCATGAAAATTTTGACTCCCTTTGGAGGGGCCCTTTTATTATCCATCGGCTCAATGGTGAAAATAGTTTCCTATTGAAGTATCAAGATGGCATGCCCTTTTCTCTGCCTCACAATGGGTAGCATTTGAAGCACTTCAATTCTTAAAGTATCAGATAAGATCATCTGTACATATGTATATTTGTATAGTCTTTGTTTCTATTTTGTGTTGTTTATTTTCGTTTTTGGTGCCTTTCTTTTTGAGTAGCATGACTCCGTAGCCTAATGGCATACTTAAAGGCACTAAAAATTTTGGTTTCTACTCCCCTCAGCTGTTCCAAATTTTCAACTGAAGGAAGTTCTTCAATTGGAGCCAGCTGTTGTTCTCAAAAATTGTCACTCATTTTTGGGACAACATATGAACTATTTTGGTCCTACAGGCCAAAATTATCTCTTTCTTTCTAAAAATTTTGTTCTGAGCATTCAAATTCCTCATTTATCAAGCTTTTTTAGTTAAGGGATTAGCAGGTTCAAGGTTCAAAGGCTTCAATAGGTGAGCTCTCTCAAAGGAACAAGTTTCCAGCACTTAGGTAATTTCAAGATTGGTTCAATGCCTCGATTCAACCAAAAATGTTCATCGGCAAGTTTCAAACAAAGGATTGAACCATTGAACCCCGCTTCCAAAAGGTTCAAAGGTTCAACGATGTCGGCAAGCTTAAAGAGTTAAGCGCTTCGCCAAAAGTTCAACAAGTTCAACCGCTTCAAGGTTCAACGGCTTCAAAACACTTAACGAAAAGAAGAAGGCTTGAACCATTGAACCGTTGAACCTTAAACCATTTTGGTTCAAAGGTTCAACGGGTTCAACAGTTCAAAAGTTCAACGAGTGGTTGGTTCAACGCGTTTAGTTCAAATGGTCCGTTCAAAGGAGTGCCCCAAAGCCCAAAGACTAAAGTACCCTTGCGGAGGGCAGTGAACCAAGGGGTAGGTGCCCTTGTGGAGGGCAGGGAATATTTGCTCAAAGATCAAAGAGAAGGCCGAAAGGGTAAGATTTTCTTCAGAAAAGTGAACAAGGCAGAAAAATTGGAATTCTTTCGAATTTATTCAAGGCAAAAGACAAGGTGAATTATTTCAAACAAAAAGTCTGAAGGAATTCCTTCGAACATTTTGTTTGAAGGAATTCGCTCGAAAGGAAAAGCCTGAAGGAAAGCAGACAAAGCCAAGGAAAGATTTCCTTCAGACAAATTGTCTGAAGGAATTCCTTCGGACATTTTGTCCGAAGAAATTGGAGCCCGAAGACCCTCCGAAGGAATTGGAGCCCGAAGACCCTCTGAAAGAATTGAAGCCTGAAGGCCACCTAGAGGACCCCGAAGGGCAGGTACCCTTGTGGGGGGCTCTCGACACCAAAAAATGGACCTTTCTCAAAGACCCAAAGGGACACCTTCCCTTCGGGGTGTTCCAATGGCTTGATAAAGATGATGGAAAAAGCTTCGAAAGACTTAGCCAAAAGAAGACTTCAAAGAACGAGGATTAAACCGTTGAACCTTGAACCAAATGGTTCAATGGGTTCAAGGGCTCAAGAAGTTCAGTAAAGATCGAAAGACTTAGAAAAATAAATGAAGGAAACAAATGATTCAAGAAGACCAGTTCAAAGGGATGGTTCAACCAAAGAACAAGAAAGCAATTGAACCCAGGAAGCGATGGAACAAAAGAACCGACAAAAATCGCCTGAACCATTGAACTATTGAACCAATGAACTTTCAAAGGTTCAAAGGTTCATGGTTCAATATGGTTCAAACAACCAACAACCATTAACGTCCCCGTGAATGTCAAATTTAAGGTAATAGAATATCCGTTAATTTTTAAATATAGAGCAAAACTTAAATGATGAACCAAGCGACCAGCTGAAGAAGATAGCTCGAGAGCTCAAATTGCTACAGGGAAGAGAGAACTATACAAAAAGATCAAAAATATCTACAAGGGAGTTATTTCCAGTAGATGAAATAGTCGACCAAGTAGTCATCTGAGCACACCAAATCAAGGACACAGCCTGTTTTTCTTCCATGAAGTAAAGGTAAAATGGATAGCTGCACAGACATTAGAAAAAAGGACCAGACAACCCATGCTAAGGAGAAGACATATAAGATGAATGGGCATGCCATACTTAAGGCAAGGCACTATTCTAAGCATGGCCCTTCGACAAAACTGAAAACACATTCAAGGCATTGAATGCATCGTGGGCCGTCCCATGGGAAAAAGTACCAAGCCTTTTTTGGCTGCTATACATTGTAATCTTTCTGATTGTCTAAGGGAGATCTCTTCCAATACAGAAGCAAAACTCTGCCCAAATTGAAAGGCGATTACTGAGACTTTGAGCTCAGATTGTTGATCATATTACTTTATCTGAATGAGAAAGCAAGTTACTTTCAGACTTTGTGCTATTATAGCTTGTGTTATCTTAGAAAATTGTTCTTATGTCTGTTTCCTAGGAGCATTCTTGTTTATTTAATTTGACAAGCAGAACTAGTGGAAGTAATCAAGAAGGTGTCTTGAAGACAGTTGTGGAAAGACTTTGTGCTGTCATAGTTGTCTTTAGTGTGTGTTTTAGTTTCTTTCTGTGTAAAGGATCTTAGGATGACTTTGTGCCCCCATTATCCTTCATATTTCACTCTTTGGGAAGTTGAGGTGGAGACTTTGTGTTCCATTTAATCTTGCTAGTTACTGCACCTTTGTTACCAGTTACTTGTCACTACCTGAAAGAATTCTTGCTGTTTCCTGCAAGATCACTTCTGAAAGAAAAGAAGTGCCTTCAGTGTTTTCACCAAGATTTTCTCCTTTGTTTGTGAACATTATCTCTAAAAAAAGAGAGATGGATGGTGTAGTCCTACCCCTGAGTGTTATTTTCTGCTTATATATATAGTATATAGCCCCTGCATATTTATAGGGAACCTCCCCTTGATGAGAGGAGAGATTTGTCCACCTCTGATGTGGTAAACCTGCACATTTGGCCGACCAATCTCCCTATGCTGTGGTTGAAGAGACCTATTTTTCTCATCAGTTAACTGGTGACAAAATATTCACCCAACACAAGCGACATAGTTATTACCGTGGAGAAGCTATGAGTTTGGCATAAAGATTTTTGGCCCATTTTCGACCATTGTGTAGAATCTGACCAAAGGTGATGGATTGGTTCCTTATCACTCCAGGTATCAAGGTCTCCCTTTCTATATATCGTTAGTTCATTTTACAAGACTTTTCTTTATACGCACCCTTCCTTTATACCCATCGGTACGTGAAAGAAGTTCATCCTTTCTATATACCTTACAGTACGTGAAATAAGCATAAACATACATGAAAGAGTTTAGTATGTGGTACTTATATAATACTGAAAAGGGTTCGTCTAATCACTAGCACTTGCTTAGATGGATTTCCACATACGCATGTGTAACTTCGTTATATACTTGAAAATACCACCAATCAGGGTTTACACCCTTCGATTGAAATGAACGAGTAGATGGAAGGATGGCTATGAGTGCATGTGCCCTTATTTCTCCCCGATGATTTAAAGGGATGATGCATATATATCATTGGTGTAGCTATGTTAGGCTATGGATGTAGTAACTCAAGCACGATGGCTTTACCCGTTAATGTGAGTCAGAGGCACCGCTTGTACCAAACATTGCGATTGAATTTGAAAACTCATGATTTGTGATTTATTTACTTGAAAAAAATGAAAAATTACACTGCTTGGCAAATAAATACAATATACGAAAACACTAATTCTGTTATTCAAAATAATATCCCCCTTTTGTGTTTAAAAACAAAAAAACAAAAACAAATTGGGCTCTTTGGCCTCTTTTTAACAAAAAAAAAATATTATTTTTCTTTGCCTTTCCCTCTTTTTAACTTTTTTTTGTTTAAATATATTTCTAACTAAATTTAACTAGTTATAACTAAAATTGGCAGAATTAACTCCAGTTTGATCAACTCCTTTGGAGTTGTTCAATGCTGATTTTTCTTCAATGCTTTTGGAACATATCCATCAATGAAGCTCCTCCCATGCACACTTATTATCTTAGAGAGTAGAGGCTTATTATCTTATAAAATTTTCTTCAATGCTTTTATGAACAATATAATAGAGAGCATGGGCTTCTCCAAATCAAACGAAGCTCTGATTTTTTTTAAGCTTCTCAATCCCCTCACAGAGTCAGAGATGGCTTGCTCTAATACTGGGATATGTATCTTAGAGCGCAAGTTATAGTAGAAAAATGATTTGTAAAGTGAGGGTGCCTCGGGGCTCCACCTCCTTTGACAATCTCTCCTTGTATATGCAAGTTAGAACCTCCTGCTCTGAAACCACATGTAAGAGCTTGAAAATAATAATCTTATTCAGCGAAAGCAAAATTATTGCAAAGAGCTATTAAATAGCCATGAAGATAGCTCAAACAACCTCCTAAGAAATAGGATGGTGCATTAACAAAAAACCCAGAATAAACACATGGGTACAACAAATGAAACGATTTAAATAACAATATTTCTATGGTGAATTAATCACCAAATAATCTAACATGGAAGGGGGCCGAGAAATGGGTAGGCGATGCAAGCACAAATATAAGATTGCACAATTCTCTTGGATGCCCTTGCATTAAATAGTCAAACTATTTTATACTTGTCAAGTTTCTAAGCATTAAAAATATAGAAAATAACAAACCTTAATGATTGGAGAAACTCCAATAATATGCAAACCAAATGCAAACCAATATACTGTGGTGTTTCTCAACATAAACTCATGTGCTTTAATAAATGTCAAGTGCTTAATTTCATTTAGAGTACTTGCAAGTGCTCAATATATTCTTATGAATAATAGATAAATACTATATATCTTTAAATAAACTACAATCTTTATGTAATTGACATGCAAAGTGATATAAAACGATCAAAAGGTCAAAAAAAGGGGATTAAAAAAATGAATACACGCTAACAAAAAAATGGGCCACACAAAATTCCTAAACAATGCATGAATTTTTCACATTATAAAACTATATTACTATGAAAAAGAACTATAAGAAACCATAAAAAATGGACTAAATATATCAATAACACATAATTTAGACCCATAATTGACAATTATCCAAACATCCTAAAGATAATTTACTGTTGGAGGTGGACATATAAGGATGAGTACAGCTAATTGGAAATAGATATCCAGTGGAGTGCAAAATAACTGGTGTGGGTAATGGAGGTTATGACAAGCACCTCCTGCCCTTCAATCCCTTTCACTCCCAAATCATCGCTATTATGCCCGGTTTTACACCAATCATTAGCTGTTCGGTATAACGCTCGGTATTCGAAACCTATAAATGTGAAGGTAAATGCCACTGCTGGGAAAGGCTTTGGAAATATCTTTGACAAAAAATCTAAAAGGAATGCCAAAGGAAGCACTGCTGCTGTTTGTCCCTGTGGTGGAGGAGACCTCAAATTGGAGTATGAAAAGTGCTGCAAGCAGTTTCATGATGGAACTGCCATTGAACCAGATGCCACCACTCTTATGAGTAATTCTTGTGTACACCCACTTGGGAATTCGTATTACTTTCTAACATTTATATTTGTGATGATACCCTGACATAATGTATTTATTTGCAGAGGCAAGATTTACAGCTTATGCCAATGGAGTTGTGGACTATATTGTCAAAACAACTCATCCTGAGAACCCAGATTTTCAAGGTTTGTTGATTCTCGATAACTTTTACTGATACGGGTTATTCATAAGTTATTTATCTTCAGCCGATTTTTTTCTGTAAAGGTTTACAACGAGATTTTACACACCATGTTTTGGGAACGGTGAAAATTCGGCCTAACCTTTCGATCTTCTGTTGGATTAGGTCAGAATTGTATATGAAGCAAATTTTCCTTATGAGCCCAAGAATTGAGTTGGTAGATGTCTTTAAATATTGTGTCTCAGTTGGGTGATGTAAAGACTAAACCCTAGGGCATGTAGGAATGCGGTTCACATATTTGATTGGCAATCTGGTAGACGATACATTAAATTGCAGAAACTTAATATATCACGGAAGTGATGAACTAATGAACTGTAGCAAAGGAAAATGAACCCAATAAACACAGATTATAATGCAACATAAATGAAAGCTTTAATGAAAATGAAACTTATTTACAATAAAAATAGGAATCTCTGAGAAGAGATGTGCACTTACAACACTGACTCTTTGTATTCAAATGACAATTTCTTTATAGCTATTTTTAGTAGGAAAAGGAAAAATCTAAAAATGAACATGTTAAATGATTCGTCGAGAATCTCAAAATCCATTTGACAAGTATGCCTTCCTCCCAGCCCCTTCCCCCCCCCCTCCCCAACGCTTCCCCCACCCGCCACCTGCCCCTGCTCCTTAGAAGTGGAACTCGCCAAAACACAATATTTGGGTTTCAAAATGTTTGAGACGTTTGATTGATACATTTTTGTTTTTTGCATTTTCGGGATCCTTTAGAGAAATTCTTCCAAAAAATCCAATGTTCTATATAAAGGGGAATTACTTAGAGCAAATCCTAATCTTGATGCATATTACAAGTTAGCATTTTGAGCTCTGATATAGAAACTCCGACCTTGTTAAATAATGTAATTAGTATTAACTAAGACCAGTTGAGGTCGAACTAATAACCTCCATAACTGCTCTTGTAACCATTTTTGGACTACATAAATAAAGATCTTGCACTGATCTGATAACATCAAGTGCTTTCAATCATCTCTTCGCATTTGCTAATAGTGGTATCAGAGCCACCACTTGAGGAAGCCAACAAAGGTATGAGTGCTCGTCGTTTGATGAAACCCTAGTGTTAGGGTACGAACATAAGGAGAAAGAGGAAATCACGAAGGTTTTTCGTGGAAGGCACAGTCTGAAGGGTTGTGAAGCACATCAACAAAAGCTCATGGAAATCATGGGCGAAAACAAAGGTCCCATTGAAGAATCGTGAAGGATTTGGAGACAGTCGTCGATTTGCAGACAGTGAGAAATCACGAAAAGCACAAACAGTAACGGAAAGAAAGCACAAACAATCATGGAAAGAAAGCATAGACACGCATAGTCACGACTGGAAGAAGAATCCATTTCAGCCACGGAAGCAACACAGTCCCGTTGGGAAGGTCACGAGAGCTCATTGCAAAGAGTAGTGGCAGAAGGGACACTGTTCGTGAGAATATAAATCACACAAGGGCATTCCAGAAGGGTTTCAGTTCGTGGAAAAATGATGCATGCAAAGGCAAAGACCGTTTAACCCTGTAAACACAGGGAGGAAGTCGAAGTCTGGAGTCGCGGCTGAAGACGAGGGCACATGAAATGCAGTCGGAAATTCAAAATGTGAATTCCGGTTAAAACAACGACAAGTGTTGGAAGAGCCAAGAAAACCCTACAGTCGTTTTACACTTGTGTTGCAAGCAAGGGCACGAACAAACCCTGGAAGAATTTTGTGGAAGTTACACGCAAAAAGCCAGGGCATAAAAATTTCGTGAGTTTTTTATAAGTTTTTCGGAGTTTTTATATATTTTTTCCAAGTCATTTGCACATTGAACGGAATTAGGGAAATAATTTAAAAAAAATAAAGTTCAATTTGTGTGGAAATTTTACGGAAATTATTTTATTGGTTTCAAAATAATTTTTCGGAGTGAAACATGACAAATATCCAAAACCTAGTTCTTTTGGAGGCCCAAAAATTGACTAGGCAAAATTATAATGTTTGGAGTCATAAGATCTTGACAATTGCGGAATTTCGTGATTGCGACAAGATCATATGTGACACTTTACAAAGACCGGCAACGAATTTTGTCGATTATGACAAACGTCATGAAGAAGCCCTTCTGTTATTAAAACTTTATGTGTCTGATGACATGATTCTGGAGGTCCGCAATGTTGCACAAGCAAGTGCCCTATGGACCAATCTCAAGAACAAGTACTAGACTTCAGATAAGAGTTGAGTACTTTGTTTGAAGAATCTGCTATTTTCTACAAAAATGTCGGAAGGTGGGTCTCTGTCAGAACACTTATTACGGATGAAAGATCTCCATGACTAGTTGTCAGCCATTAACAAAAAGGTGGATGACGATGATATGGTGGCTTTTGTTCTAAACAACCTGACACCTTCATATGAATCATTCGTGGAAGCTTTGTACTTGATGATAGAGAGTAACACTCTCACTTTTGACCAGGTGAGTTCATATTTGTTGCAGAAAGAATGTAGGTAGACACTTCAGTGAGTTCAGTTCTGGCCAATTAGAAAGTGCATTTGCTGCCCAATCCAACAAAGGGAAATGGAAAAGACATTCAGGTACGTCTTCATCTTCCTTGAAATTCAAGGTAAAATGTTATTGTTGTAAAAAATTTAGTCATATTAAGAAAGAATGTAGAAAACGACAATATGATCTAACACATAACAAGAAGGCAAAAGGGCAGGTGAATGTAGCAATAGTTGAAGCTGAATTTGAGGAGGAATATGCTCTTATGGCATCATGTTCCGCCGAGAGGACTACCAGTGATTGGTTTTTTGATTCCGGTGCATCATGACATTTTACATGTCGAAAAGACTGGTATGTAAATTTTACCACAAAGAAAAGTTTTTCAAATGCAGTTTCCTTGGGTGATGGTAGATCACTTTCTATCGAAGGGATAGGAGATATGTGCATTGTGTTGAATAATGCTGCAAAATTCATAGTCAAGAATGTTAGGTATGTACCTAAGATGAACACAAATATTCTATTAATGAGTCGGTTAATTGAAAATCCTCACATTTCAGTCAATTTCTCAGGAAAGAAATGTGTTGTGTTTGATATAAAAAATGATAAAGTCATAGCCCTAGGCATTGGGCAAAATGGCTTGTATAGACTTGTTGATCTTGCCACTGTCAGTTTGAATGCATTAATTGTGGAGGATAATACCAGTGTTGTATGACATGAGAGATTTGGACATCTCAATCTTCAGTATTTGGCCAAACTCAAAAAATCGAATATGGTTTTTGGATTGCCTACTATCCAGGTTAAGCTGGATATATGTGCAGGTTGTTTGGCTGGTAAACAGACGCGGAAGCCTTTTCCCATTGAAGGTCCCTGGAGAGCAAAGGGGTTCCTTGATCTTGTTCATGCAGATCTGTGCGAGCCATCTTGGAAGTCATCTACCATTCTTGGTGCAAGGTATTTCTTGTTGTTCGTAGATGATTTTTCTAAAAATGTGGGTCTACTTCTTGAAAATGAAATCTGACTGTCTTGCTGAGTTTGTAAAATTCAAAGCACTGGTAGAAAATGAGACAAGTCAGATGATTAAAGCCTTAAGATCCAATAATGGGGGGGAATTCACTTCAAAGCAATTTCAAAACTATTGTGGCAAAGAAGGAATTCATCGACAATTGACAACCCCATACACTTCTCAGCAGAATGGAGTGGTTGAAAGGCGGAATCGCACAATCATGGAGATGGCTCGATCCATGATGCATAGTAGAGGTGTGCCATATAAATACTGGGAAGAAGCAGTTAACACGGTAGTCCACATATTGAACAGAAGTCCCTGCAAGGCTTTGGAGAACATCACTCTAGAAGAAACCTGGTCCAACATCAAACCAGAGGTAACACATTTTCGTGTATCTAGTTCTGCTGCATATGCCCTCATTCCTGCAAAACAAAGGAGTAAATTAGATTCAAAATGTGCAGAATATTTCTTTGCTGGTTAGAGTACTCAATCTAAGGCATATAGGCTAATAGATGTGTCTACTAACAAGATCATCATTAGTCGGGATGTTGATGTAAAAGAAACAAAATCATTCTTTGTTTGTAATCAACACGCTGTCTCTGCTAGTCCAAAGGCTTCTAGCATTGTACTTCCTTTGAAAGATGAGGAACGCTCACAGTCTTTAGTGCAACAGTCTATAGCTAACACTTCGTTAGTGTATCAACGTCGTCGACCTGAGCCAACCACTCCTCCATCTGGTGATCAGTAGGTACATGAATCATTAGTACAGAAGAGACCCAAGTGGTACTACACCACTCTACAAGATGTGCGAGAGGGGGATCTTCCTCAATCTCATACACGGTCTCGACAACTAGGGAAGTCAGTTATGGATTCAATTGATGATGAAGAGCTTATGTACTTTGCTCTTGCTTTTGATCTTTTCAGTATTTTAGAGCCCCAACGATATTCTGATGCACAGGGCAATCCTGAGTGGGAGAAAGCAATGCAATCAAAATATGATGCCTCGATGAGAAGCAGTACCTGGACGTTGGTAGATTTACCTCCAGGGAAGCAACCCATTGGCTGCAAATGGGTGTACAAAGTCAAATGCAAGGCTGATGGTACTTTGGACAAGTACAGAGCCCGTCTTGTTCTGAAAGGATTTTCACAACAGGAGGGATAGACTACGAGGAGACTTTTGCTCCTATTGCAAAAATGGTTACATTTTGGTTACTTCTTCTTAGTTTGGTTGGAAAGTATTTCAAATGGATGTCAAAAGTGCTTTCCTTAATGGCGATCTAGATGAAGTATACATGGTGCAGTCTGAAGGTTTTTAGAAACCTGGTCATGGTCATTTGGTTTGCAAGTTGGTGAAGTCTTTGTATGGGCTGAAGCAGGGTCCTCGAGCCTGGTACATCAAGATTGATCAGCATCTACGAGGTTCTGGATTCAAACAAAGTCCATCTGATCCAAATCTCTATATCAAAAGCACTGATGATGACATTGTGATACTCATTGTGTATGTTGATGACCTTGCCATCACAGGTAGTGGAGAAACAACGATTCAGAAAGTCAAATCAGATTGGTGCACTGCTTTTGATATGACTGATTTAAGCCTTCTACACTATTGTTTGGGTGTAGAATTCTGGCAACATGACCACTCCATTTTCATTGCTTAGGTCAAGTATGCCACTACTCTTTTGAAGAAGTTTGGAATGATGGATTGTAATTTTGCTTCTACACCTATGGAGGTAGGGCTGAAATTGTCAACGCATGATGATTCATCACTCGTCAATGAATCATTATATAGACAGTTGGTGGGCAGCTTGATATATCTTACCACCACTCGACCAAATTTATGTTTTGTTGTTAGCTATCTTTCTTGGTTCTTGTCTCAACTGAAGCTAGTTCACTGGACAACAACAAAGCATGTTTTGCGATATGTCAAAGGTACTCTTGACTTTGGCATTCTCTATCAGAGGACAACATATTTCAGATTGATTGGTTATACAGACTTTGATTGGAAAGGATCAGTTGATACTCAAAAATCTACCACAGGGTATATGTTTTCTTTTGGCTTAGGAGTTGTTTCATGGCAGAGTAAGCTTCAACATACTGTTGCTCTCTCTTCCACTGAAGCAGAATACAAAGCAACAGTCAATGCTAGTTGTGAAGCAGTTTGGCTACGTTAGATTCTTGCTGATTTGCAACTTCCTTCATATACACCACCACTATTTTGTGATAATCAAAGTGTATTGAAGTTACTAAAGAATCATGTTTTTCATGCTCGCACCAAACACATCGAGATACATCATCACTACATTCGACAGTTGGTTGATTCTAGTGACGTTTCTCTTCACTTTTGTGCTTCTACAGAGCGACTTGCAGATCTAATGACTAAACCTCTTGGTTCTATTCTTTTTGTAAAATTTCGAGACAAACTTGGAGTTGTCTCTAGTTTAGTCATTAAGAGGGGGTGTTAAATCATGTAATTAGTATTAACTAAAACCAGTTGAGGTTTAACTAATAACCTCCATAACTGCTCTTGTAACCATTTTTGGACTGCATAAATAAAGATCCTGCACTGATCTGATAACATCAATTGCTTTCAATCATCTCTTCTGATTTGCTAACCGATCTTATTAAAGGGAGGACCCAACAAGGTGACCTTATTATAGGGAGGTGCCGATCTTAAGAGGTTTTTGCCCCGAGTTTCCACTTGAATCACTCAAACTCTCCATTCCAATACCTACTAAACAAGGTCAACAAAGAAGTTGATACCTAAATGGAACATGGTTGGGGATGGGAGATGAGTTTGAACTGCCAAGTGACAAGGCTATAAGAGAGAAGGAAGATGAGGAATAGTCTTTGGTGGTGATGCATTCCTTAAAAGAAAATGTTGAGGAAGGCAAAGATATCATCCCTCTAAACACATTAAATTAAAGGTAACAAGTAGATGGATCCTTGTATGCATTGTTTTGTCCATTCAGTCAGAACTCAAGTTGTCATTGCATAAAGAGCAAGTTAGAATTTATGGGTCTTTCTATTTAAGGGCTCAAACTATGTTGCAGGAAACACCCCCGCCCCCTTTCCTATCTAAAAACATTTCCGGTATGAAAACATCCCATAAATGTACCGAAAACACCCTAGAAATGTCAGGAAATGTTTGAGTGTTTTCGAGCATTTCCAAGGGATTATGGCAACAACAAAAAAAATAAAAAAGATAAACTAGACAATATATAAATGCATAGAATCTAGATGGCATCATGTTACATATAAATAAATTATAGATCTATCTCATCTATATAATAAGTTGACATTTAGATATGGACATTTAGTTTCTTATGTTTTATTTATATACTTTTAGGATGTTTGAGAGTGGTTTCGGACCTCTAGGAGCTCTAATGCAAATTCTAGGTTTTGGAGGATTCTATCATATTTCAAACTTAGTCAGATTTCAAGGTTTTAGGGTTTCAGACTTAGCCATATTTCAGGGTTTCAATATTTCAAGGAGACATCATAGGAGGGATGAAGGTTGCATGGAGTATGTATGATAGAATATTATGAGAACATCTCTCACAAAGTGTCGCAATCCGATCCCACCCCATTCCCAGTGCACCCCTTAAGGCATGCACTCTAAGAGATTCAATGCACCGGCGAGCTCGTGCGAGAGAACGCATCAATAAATGATAAAGCTGAAAAATAGTGGGAGTGGCATTCATGATTTTGAGGGCAATCTAGATGATTTATTCTAGATTTGAAGGTATTTGTAATGTTTGCTTTGAACTTTTGAAGCAATGAAAGAATGAATACTATGTATTTCAAGTGTTTTACTAAAAAAATGAGTAATATGCATTGTTTATATATATATATATATATATATTATTAATAAAATGTACAGATGTTTCCACAACGTTTCCAAATCAAGGTTTTTGAAAAATGGAATTTCTGCATTTTCTAAATGTTTCCATTTTTGTTTCCAAAACGTTTTCGTATCCGTTTCCATTTCTGTTTCCAAAATGTTTTCGTTTCCGTTTCCAAACAACATTGGGCTATAATCAAAATCTAGTAGACGTCTTTGATGGCAAGTTGAATTAGAGCAAAACGAAGGGAAAATATTTTCTTGCCCCCTAACTCCAAATATTAATGCAGAGGAAATGACTTTTCCGAATGATTTCAAGTCAGCAATCTCAGTGACTAGTTTGTGTAAAGCTAAAGTTGTTCGATAGGAGTAAGTTATGGAATTACGACTATAGAAGGTTGACTTGGAAGATTTCTTGCAAAAAGTGTGTAGTGTGATAATTTCCGGGCCTTCTCTACATACTAGTGATTATGGTGGCAAATCAGTTGCATATTATAGACTTTGTTGAAGAACTGGGGGATGTGGAAATCATCTTGCAATTCATATTCAATCATGGATAAATATGGGTTTTAATTTATATATTGGACACTTCGATTCAGATTCATCAAAAGGGTGGCTTCTTGGCATTTTTAAATATGAAGAAGTTCGATGTAGTATGGGCTTTTTTGTAAGTTTAACTCTTAAATGTATTTTTAGTGTAGATTGGGAAGACAACACTTAGTTTTAATATCTGAAGTTGTTAGGTTTTTTGTTTGATGTCTTTTGTTATGGTATATGAGTGATTTTCAATGGTGAGCCCAATTTTTGCTGATAAAATGCTCCTTTTTGCAAATTAATGAAATTAACATGCGTTGTCTTTATTTTCTCTACAATTGTGGAAGTATGAATGAGCAATTGATTAATGACAAAAACAAAGAATAGTGGTATAATTTCACTCAAGTGTTTTGCACGGTTGATTGATTTTAGTGTTATTTATTCTAGATGTATGTTCATGAATGATTTTTTTTAATGAAATGGCGCATATATTACTTAAAAATAATTTTTACAAACTATTCAAAGAAATTCGGGTAGAAGGGAATCAGGCCTGAAAGTCTAGCAAACCCGGTCACATGATCAATGAGAAATAAGATGCTAAAAAAAACCATCAAGCGGTCCATATAACAGATCACTACATCATACACACATTATAAAAGAAACAAAAAGGTAAGTTGTAGCGGCAATGTAGCTAGTGGCAGGGACCCTCGTCATATAGTTTGGAGCTCTACCTAGCATCAGGAAGGTCATCACCCTTAGGTATGGGTTCCCAGCCAGTGTTTGCATTTTCACTTCATTAACAGCCTTCGTGTGATCATCTGGAAGACCCTTGTGAGGGGATGTTAGAGTATTAATTATGCTGCTAATGTGTCTTCCATTGACTCTAGTTTTTGGTGGTGGGGAAGAATTAAGTCGGGCAGAAGGGGATCAGGCCTCAAAGTCTAGAAAACTCGGTCACATGACCAATGAGAAACAAGATGCTAAAAAAACCCATCAAGTGGTCCATAGAACAGACGACTACATCATACACACATTGTAAAAGAAACCAAAAAGTAAGTTGTAGAGGCAATGAAGCTAGTGGCAGGGGGACCCTCGTCATATAGTTTGGAGCTCTACCTAGCATTAGGGAGGCCATCACCCTTAGGTATGGGTTGCTAGCCAGTGTTTGCATTTTTTCACTTCATTAACAGTCTCCATGTCATCATCTGGAAGACCCTTGTGAGGGGATGTTAAGAGTATTAATTACGCTGCTAATGTGTCTTCCACTGACTCTAGTTTTTGGTGGTGGGGAAGAATTAAGTGTAGAAGGAAAAGGAAACGTGCAGATAACCATCTCAGCTAAAAATCCGGTCTTCCTTAATGCCTACTATGTTCTTGGAATGAAGAATCTATGTTCTTGTAAGTGAGATTATGAAGTACAATCCCCACTTACATTTGATTTTCAACATAGTTACCAAATCCAGCTGGATCTGGACTTTTTGGCCAGCGCATATAAGGTCGGTTTAGGTTGGCCATTTTTTTTCAATTTTTTAAAAGTTTTCAATGGAAAAAAAACACCCAACAATCTTAAAATATTATATAATATTAAGATTTTATATTACGTTATTAATGTTTTTCATTGTATTTGTCAATTTTGCATATTGATAAAACTATTCTCTCTCTCTCTCTCTCTCACTCACACACACACACACACACACACGTACGTGCGCGCGCGCATAGTGTGCACACGTCATAGTTACCTAAGACTCTGGGACAGCAGGATGTTGGGGCGGGGTTTTTGGGACCTCAATTTTTTTCAAAATTTTGGGGACAGCGAGGGGACTATTACTAAAATAATATATCAATATTAAAAATATACAAATAAACTAAAAAATAACTTAAAGAAACCAAAATAAGCTGAAATTTAAATAATAAATTAAAGTTAAACAATATGAATAAATTACTAAATAAAACCATTATGAATCATGATTAATCATCAGTGGGAAATCACAAATGATAGAGTTATCAGATACATCAACAATAACATGTCAAGTTGAGATGTCAATAAAATGGCCGATTTTAAGTTTCACAACTATTCACCATTATTCAGGGGTTTTTCTTCTTGCTTGGAGAAGGTGATAAAAAAATTGTGATATCTTGGACATACGGTGGAGTTTGGAGATTGTTCTTTTAGTCTAGAAAAGATTTTTTGATCTTGTGGTGCAGATAGATTGAGGTCATCTATAACCAATTCACTAAAAAATATGTGGAGAATGTAATAGTCTTTAATCGGGTAGGTAGGCATTTTTTCAGATTAATATATTTAAGATATTTGTACTAGTATTTAAATAACAAATGAATTTTAAAAAATAAAAGGAAATTAAAACAAAAAAAATTGAAAAAAATATGGGGATGTCATGACATCCTTAAAACATCCCCAAAAAGGGGAACATTTCAGGGATGTCCCCTAACAATTTTGGAAAAAGGGATGCATCGGGGACGTTTCCCCTCGTCTCCAAGTCTCTGAAACATTTTGGGCATCCAAGACAGTAGGAAAACGGGGGGAGGGGGAAGGGGCAAGGGGGCGCTAGGACGTGTCCCTGTGTTTTGGACTGGATTTTGTTGAACTTTTTCAAGAATTCTATTCTCAAATTTTTTTGCCCTCCCGAACGGATCCAGATTTCTAGACTTGGTAACTATGATTTTCAGCAATCACAAATTCCATATTGTTGATAAGGTCAGTAAGAAGATAGTCACTCTTGGTATTGAAGACCATGGGCTTTTCATGTTGGTTGATGCAGGGGAGGCAAAAGAACATGCTTTGATGGCCAAGATTGGTCAAGGTTGTAGTTCACTTTGGCATCAAAGGTATGGGCATTTAAATTTGAGAATTTTTTATAATTTGGCTAAAGAAAATTTGGTGGATGGCTTTCCAGAGATTCATAGTCAATGAGTTTGTAGTGCATGCTAGACCAAGTAGCAACACAAATTCTCGTTTGATGAAGGACAAACTTGGAGAGAGCTAAAGAGGTCCTTCAGTCGATCCATGCTAACATTTATGGGCCTATGAAGATGACATCAATCTCTATGCTAGGTATTTTTTGCTATATGTAGATGAATTCTCAAGGAAAGTGTGGGTTTATTTACTAAAGTTAAAATTAGATGTGTTTGATGAGTTCAAAATTTTCGAAACAATATGGGAAGAGCATTAAAATTATCAAATAAAATAATGGCGAAGAATTTTTTCTTAATGGTTTTCATGATTTTTGTACTCAAGAAGGCATCAAGAGGCAATACACCACACCCTACATGCCACAACAAAATGGAGTAATAGAGAGGCGGAATTGTCCCATTGTTAAAATGGCGAGGTGTCTGCTAGAGAACAAATTTGTTCTTAATAAGTATTGGGCACATGCAGTACGCACATCGATGTATTTGCTCAATTGGTCTCCAACAAAATTGGCACACAAGAAAACTCTAGAAGAAACATGGTCTAGAGTCTAGATGAAAACCCAAAGTAAGTCATCTAATTTTTTTTGGTTCAGTTGTATATGCATGGGTTCCTAAAGAAAAACAAACCAAACTTGATGAAAAATGCAAGAAAATGATGCTCATGGGCTACAACAACAATCATAAAGCATATCGGTTGGTCGATGTTGAAACTAACAAAGCATGCTTTAGTCGTGATTTGGTAGTTGATGAAAGTGCAGGGTTGTTCCCAGCAACAACAAAACAAAAATCAGATCTAAAAGTTGCTGGAAATGAAGATAAATTGGGTGGAAAATCAGGTCTGATGCATGTGAAACATCAACTTGAAGGGGAGAAAGTTTTGACATTGATTCTCATGAAATTTCCAGCCAAGAAGCCTACTAAAAATAACCATAATCAGCAAGAAAACAACACTAACTTGGAGGGGTCAAAGAAAAGACCAAAATGGTGGGTACAACAGTATTGGTGATGTTCAGTTAGATGAGATTATTGATATGAAGGCAAAAAGAATACCTAAAAGAGGTAGGACATATGATACAGCGAGTTATGCTTTGATGGCTAACCTTCAAAAGTCATTTGAGCCTCGAATATGAAGAAACCAAAGGTAAATTAGAATGGAAAACGCTATTCAAGTTGAACATGAGACTTTGACAAATGAGACTTTGATGAAGAATCAAACATGGGCTCTAAGAGGCCTACCTGCTAGAAAGAAACCTATTGGCTGCAAATGCGTAAATGAAGTCAAGTACAAGTGAAATGGGATGCTTGAGGAGTCCCTAGGTTGTTGTTACGGATACGGGTACGAGAATCAGATATGGGGATACAGGGATTTTTTTATTGGGGTTTGGATACATTTGGATATGACCATACAAAAATATATATAAAAAATATAATAATATAGCCATATAAGCAAAATTAACCACATAATATGCATAGAGGAAACAAAATAACTTCAAATAAGTTAAATAACCACAAAATATATACTACTCATAATTAAATGCAAATATCATAATATTCAATGGTCGAACTTATATTAGTTTATAACAGGTACATGGTGCAAATGTTACAATTTATGGACAAAAATAAAGGCAAACCAGCATTTTCATGATTCACTATATTCATTTTTGTCTTCGGCTGCGATGTCTTCATCATCACGTGGTTCATTAGAACCACAAGCAACAACACTACCACTCCCACTAGCTCCACTATGCAAGTCATATGAAACACCATCTAGCTCCATGTCAAGCAATGAAAGGTAGGCAACGAAGGCATCCAAATCAACAGTCTTTGGGTTCACCTCCCAACACTTTGTTGCCCCTTCTTTGTAATGAGGTTGTTTTATGTGAGAGAAGACGCAAATTAGATTGCACATAGACCAAATCCTCTGCTTTTATTGCTGCCAACTTGTTGCACTTAACTGAGTGGATAAAGCCATAGGTACCCCAATTCCACTTAGCTGAAGAGAAACTTGCAACCTATTGAAGCCACAAAGTCAATTAGAATTTATAAAAATTAAAAGTTAAAACAAAACATCGAAAAGGTCAAAAGAAAGGTAGAGTAAAAAAATTAAAATCTTACTTGTAATAGAATTTTTATTGCAAGTGGTTGGAGGTGGGTGGATGCTTGCCCATGGAGGTACCACCAAAAGTGAGCATCTATCTTGTACTTGTCACAAATAGCACCAAGGGAGTGACCCACCAAGGATATGAAATGCACAAACTCTTCTCTGACTTGGTCTTCTACTTTTGGATCGGGAAAGAGTTTAGAGAATGTTTCTTTATATGTCTCGGCAACCTCAACATCCCTATATGGTGCGACACTCCTGGGCAAATAAAGAATCTTTGCATTATAGTATTTGGGTGTCAAGGCAAAATCAAGATGCAATGGGGTGGTCATTTTGTTCCACCTTTCAACGAGATGTGACTGCATTTTTTTGAAGAACCTCTTCGTAAAATCCTGCTCTTTGACATTTATGATAGATCCAATGCTCTCAATCATTGAGTTGATTTCATCATAAAGCTCACCCAAATATGGATGATCCATATCCACATATCTCAACATGCTAACAATGGGCTTGGTAAAACTGAGCAAATACTCCACATATTTCCACCACACATCATCGAGAATCGACTCTTTTACCTTTGTGGCCCTCTCACTGTTTGCATGCCTCTATACACCCCAAAAGTTGTTGATGACCATGCTACTTAATGTTTCACGCACGTTAATAAGTTGTCTCAAGATGAGGGTCTGCGAGGCAAATTGAGTCTCAACAACCTAATATGAAATTGAAATAAATAAAATCAAAAAAATGTTCAAAAATAAAAACACTACAAATTACAAACTATAAAATTAAATTAAAAATATACAATGATATATGATTCATGAATGATAAAATTAAGAGTTATCTTCAACAATTGCAACTTCGAGAAGGCCATGAAGATGCCTTGGGACATGTGATGGTTGGTTATAACCATTTGGATCTCGCTTGCCTCCTCAGAGACTTGTTTGATCCAGTTAATTTTTGTCCCCAATTTTTGAAACATAAGGTTGAGGGAATGAACGACACAAAGTATCCAAAATATGTGCCCATACTTTGCCTCAACTAACATGCCCGCAACTTTTAGTGTTGTCTGTTACAACTTAGACAACATTTTGAGGCTCCACTGCTTCAATGGACTCTATCAGGATGTCGACAATGAATTGTGCATCCTTTACTTGCCCCTCACAATTAACAGCCTTCAAAAACATTGCCTCTTTAGGGTTCACTGTGACCACATTAATCAATGGCTTATTTGCCATATCTTTCAATCCATTGGAAATGATGGACACCATTTTTTTGATCCACAAATCCCTAATGGGCTTCAATGCATCTTCAACGTGTTTTCTTTCTTTTATCAATAAGGTGGTGCACACATTTTCATCTCCTGGGTTGACGAATATTTTAGAGGCAACATTGATATATCTCACCATATCTTGCCAAAATGGTGATCTAACAACATTAAATGACAACCCACATGCGTAAAGACAACGCATGCTGCTCTACTCTGCTGTCCCTGGATTCATTATGGAATGCCTTGTCCAATGGCCCTGTGTCATGTCCCCTTTTCAGTTGACATCTTCAGAGTTGATGGTCAGCGTATTATGTGACCTTCGTAGGCTGATAGGATGGATAGAGGGTCATGATGGAGCTTGGCTTGGCTTCGACTAGCAGAATTTTCCTAGTTGGCATTCGTTCAAGCTTTTTCGGACACGTTTGCTTGAGCTCCTATTATTTAGGGACTTCTGACATGCAACGGAGCACCCTTATTTTGGTATGGTCATGTGCAGAATTACTCCCTGATTCACTAGCTTCAATCGGTTCGAGGATCGGACATGTATTAAGGGAGATATTAATATTTGATTGATTTAATTAAATATTAATTATTTGGTCTAATTTTAATTAAGAAACCCTAATTCTAATTTAAGAAAACCCTAATTAGGGCAAACATACTTTTTTGAGGGTATAAGGGTTTTTCATGGGAGAGAGTTGGAAGAATTATGATTATGATTATTGATTGTTGAAGAATTCTTCTGAGAAGACTGAGCCAAGGGTCCCAGGATTCCATTTACATTGGAGAATGTCCACTCTTCAGTGTGTGCGATTCAGAGGTTGTGAGATATCAGCCAATCTATTGCCAATTCGAGGGATAGCTTCATACAGAAGTTGTCACAGAGATTTACAGGTATTTCTTTCATTAGGTTTTTGGATTCAGAGATTACCCAGATATAGATCTTTCGTATTAGCACCATATTTCTACAGATCAGGGGTCTAGCATACAGGCTGTGCTATATTGTATTTCGCCACTGTACGGAACCCGTACATATCCGTTCCAGGTCGTACGCTGAATCACAGATTAAAAGAGGGCGCCGTTAGCAGTTGCAGGCCGCAGGGAAGTGCAGAGACCGACATCGGCATCCCAGATACTGACATCGGCCGACTGAAAACCGATGTCGACAGAGTAGCCGACTGACAGAGATCGACGTCGGCAGTATATCGACCGACGACGGCAGTATAACCGACGTCGGTGACTGTGTTGACACAACAACCCGAGCAATCCAGATTTAGAGTTATTTTTCAGTTTGCTAGAACAATCAGTCCCTATTGGTTGGGGATACTACAGTGGTATCAGAGTTTTTGTCTTTCTACAGTCCCTATTGGTTGGGGATACTACAGTGGTATCAGAGCTTTTGTCTTTCTACAGTCCCTATTGGTTGGGGATATTACAGTGGTATCAGAGCTTTTGTCTTTCTACAGTCCCTATTGGTTGGGGATATTACAGTGGTATCAGAGCTAAATCCTGTTGGGTAGTTGGGTAGAGTGGTTTGTACAGTGATACCACTAGTACAGTGGTATCAAAAGCTAAATTTTGCCAACCTGTTGGGTAGATTGGCCATTGAATCAGCTAAGTAACCATGATTACATCAGGTACTCAGAAACAGTGGGATAAGGATATGAAGAAGCTGAAACAAAGTTTGAACCAGTTGGTTGAAACCCAGAAGAGGATGGATGAATGGCTTTCACATCCTACAAACGAAGCCAAATTAGTACGGTGGATGACATCCGTTTTTAAAGGGTCCACATCACAAAACAAGGAGGATGTTGACCGGTTTTCTCATGAGCGGGAGGATACTCAGAATTCCTTGGTTTGTACTCAGTTGGCTCTCTAGGATTCTGAGAGACATGTGGATGAGCTATGTCTTGAGGTGAGTTCAATTCAGGAGTTAGCGCATGTGGCAGGGACTCAGCTTTCTTTTACAGTCAGGTCACATGTTGATGATGATATGAGTATGTCTAGCATTCACACTTCGGATTTAGAGATTGTAGAAGAGTCCCAGGATCTGATTATTGCAGATGACACTCGGGAGAATGCAGTAGACAGTTTTGAGGACTTAGTTTCACCGGCAATTTCTTTCGGTATGGAGGAGTTGGATAGCGATGCTACAGTTTTTGATACTCTGTATGTTGATACGAGCTTTGGAGTTGATTCACAGAGTATGGATGGTAGTACTCCAGAGATCAGTGATTTTGAGTCTACTCTTTTGGACAGTGCATCAGAGGAGGATTGTAGGAGACAATCTAGCCAGCGCCATCATGTGTCTAGTCAGCTGAGAGTTAGTGAGTGAGACATTGCTATCGCTTGCAAGCATTTCGATGCTGCTCGTCAGTTGTTAGCAGTTTATGGATGGGGTTCTCCTACTAGCGATGAGCGGGGAGGCAGTTATTTTTCCTTGACAGAGATCCACTCTTTATGGGAGGCTATCCAGATTCTGAGACAGGATTATATGCAGTTGGTAGCCGACAGAGATTATCTTATGGAGTGGGGCAGCACAGCGTATGATGCATTATTGGTCAAGGAAGATAAGGTGAGTGAGCTTACTCAGCAGCTTGAGGTGACTTCTGAGATTCTTGAGAGTACGCAGTTGGCTTTCGAGGAGTCACGGTTTCATTTCGCTGAGGTGACCATGGAGTTAGAGCGACTTTAGTGCTTACCAGAGTCCGTACAATCACAGGGTGTGGTATCTGGTGACTCGAGGATATCCATAGTCGAGATCGTAGGAGATGGTGATGATGAGATAGTTTCAGCAACAGCCTCTTCACAGTCAAATGAGGATGAGTCCGATGCTTGCATTCAGAGTATGGAGGTGTACTCAGATGTTAGTACACTGAGTGTTGGTAGTCTTGGTGGTGAGTACGTTCATGCAGTTGTTGCTGAGGAGCATATTGTTGGGGCTGACACTCATGTTCAAGATTTGGGAGTACCTGGTCCTGATGAGTTTGGGATACCAGTGGAGTTGAGTCTCCAAATTGATTCTTCTCACACAAATGACAGTGTGGTACAGTTGGTTGTGCCACCTTTACAGAGGGATCAGTTGTGGTGTGCGGGGGAGTATGTTGATGCTTCCGCATATAATTTTCACTGCACTGAATCATTCATGGAGTATTTGCTGGATAGTGCAGGTGTTCGTTGGGACTCGCATAAAGTGACAGAAGGTGTTCTCATTCGAGGTACTAGTGCTATTAGCAGATGGGGTGGAGAGATTATAGTGATCATTTCTACTATGCTACCTCACAGGGATTTTGAGGCGGGGTTTGTTGAGTGGGTTGCACAGGGTCCTATCCAGCCTATAGCTACTCGGAGTCAGAGATTGGAGCCATTTATTGATTCCCAGTTCGGTAATAGTGAGCCAGTAGCGGAGTTTGGGGGTTCCTACCGGCATCATACGGTGGGGTATGCTCATTATTTTTCTTTTGACCCAGAGATAGAAGATTTGATTTCACACAGGTGTAGATCGGCTCCACTTTCTTACCATCCATTACGGGATGGATTGGCACCATCTTTTGCAGAAGGAATTGGTAGTTGCAAGTTACACAGCCTGCAGTATCAACACATCCAGCGCAGTTGTGATTTTAGAGATTGGTTGAGTTGCATTCGCCAGTTTAATTGTGGATTCCTCTTGGTTCTATTTCAGAGGATATTGCAGGAGCTTGCGTTGATTATCATCAGTATAGATCATGACTACATTTGGGATCCAGGTGGATTGATTGATTTGTTGTTCCGAGATTGCTTGGGGACAAGCAATTTCAGGAGGGGCGGATTGTCATGTCCCCTTTTCAGTTGACATCTTCAGAGTTGATGGTCAGCCTATTATGCGACTGTCGTACGCTGATAGGATGGATAAAGGGTCATGATGGAGCTTGGCTTGGCTTCGACTAGCAGAATTTTTTCAGTTGGCATTCGTTCAGGCTTTTTCGAACACATTTGCTTGAGCTCCTATTATTTAGGGACTTTTGACATGCAGCGGATCACCCTTATTTTGGTATGGTCATGTGCAGAATTACTCCCTGATTCACCAGCTTCAGTCGGTTCGAGGATCGGACATGTATTAAGGGAGATATTAATATTTGATTGATTTAATTAAATATTAATTATTTGGTCTAATTTTAATTAAGAAACCCTAATTTTAATTTAAGAAAACCCTAATTAGGGCAAGCATACTTTTTTGAGGGTATAAGGGTTTCTCATGGGAGAGAGTTGGGAGAATTATGATTATGATTATTGATTATTGATTGTTGAAGAATTCTTTTGAGAAGACTGAGCCAAGGGTTCCAGGATTCCATTTGCATTGGAGAACGTCCACTCTTCAGTGTGTGCAATTCAGAGGTTGTGAGATATCAGCCGATTTATTGCTAGTTCGAGGGATAGCTTCATACAGAAGTTGTCACAGAGATTTACAGGTATTTCTTTCATTAGGTTTTTGGATTCAGAGATTACCCAGATATAGATCTTTCGTATTAGCACCATATTTCTACAGATCAGGGGTCTAGCATACTGGCCGTGCTATATTGTATTTCGCCGCTGTACAGAACCCGTACATATCCATACCAGGCCGTACCAGTCGAATCACAGATTAAAGGAGGGCGCCGTTAACAGTTTCAGGCCGCAGGGAAGTGCAGAGACCGACATCGGCATCCCAGATACCGATATTGGCCGACTGAAGACCGACGTCGGCAGAGTAGCCGACTGACAGAGATCGACGTCGGCAGTATATCGACCGACGATGGCAGTATAACCGCCGTCGGTGACTGTGTGTTGACACAGCAACTTGAGCAGTCCAGATTTAGAGTTATTTTCCAATTTGCTAGAACAATTAGTCCCTATTGGTTGGGGATACTACAGTGGTATCAAAGTTTTTGTCTTTCTACAGTCCCTATTGGTTGGGGATACTACAGTGGTATCAGAGTTTTTGTCTTTCTACAGTCCTTATTGGTTGGGGATATTACAATGGTATCAGAGCTTTTGTCTTTCTACGGTCCCTATTGGTTGGGGATATTACACCCTGTATCTTTTGTTCTCGTGCCCAAGAAGTGAATCCTCTTTCTCTTCGGCTGCAATGGGTCTAACAAGAAAGGGGTGTGATGGGGTCACCAAATTAGCACGAGATGGATCAACAGGTGATCTTTTCTTTCTCAAAGGATGCTTCGATCTTTGCCCAACAACGACATCTGCCTCTTCTTGATTTTTGACGTATGCAAGGATCTTTGCCTGTGACAAGCCCTTTCCCGGCCTTTTATTTATGCTTGGCCCACCACAAACTCTAATTTTAGCAATAGAAATCATACACAAATGAGCTTTCACTCAACTATACGAGCTCTTGCATTTACAGTTACACTTTGAGCAAAGCCAATGAAAACACCCTCAACTATCTGTTCTAATTCTGTCACATACTTCCAAAGGGGTGTTCGTGGATCAAATTTGGGGGCTATCCCTTGGCCCACTGAACTAGCACTTGCACCTTGAGACATTCTGAGAAATCCCTATAGCCCCTGGTAAAAAATAAAACTCTATTGCTATTAAAATTTAAAACATAATCATTGCATTTGGTATTTGTGGAAATGATGGTTAAAACTTAAAAAGATTAACAAAAAACAAAGTAAAATTAAAACTAGTTACAAACAAAACAAAAAAAAGGCCACAAATCTGAAAACTTACCTTGAATCAGTGAATCTTCTTTCTTGCAAGCTTCTCAAGCTTCTTGGCGCCAAATAGGTTGAGGTAATGATGTAGGTTTAGCACAAGGAAGGAGTTTCAAGTTTATGAAACTGAAAAAATTAACACGAGTGAACAAATGTGCAATGAGAGTTAAAAATGCAATGAAAGGTAAATGTGTTGTTATCTTGTGATAAAATGAGTGTGAATGCTGCTTTTAGGGTTGGGAATCCATTTTACTCTATTTTTAATTGTATTTTGAAGTCCATGTTTGACTTTTCATGGGACGAAGTTGAAAAAAAAATAAAAAAAACCATTTTTGGCATCTGGGAGTGTGCGGATATGCCCAAGGAGCATCTCTAGGCTGAGAAAATGCTTGGGTAAGTCGCCCAGACGTACCCGGGTGTTTCTGTAGGCCACGGGTGTTTCTGTAGGCCAGGGACACACCCTGGGCATATCCCCCATGCTCCCGTAACCAGGAGCATTTCCTCCATGCTCCCTGGACCTGAGGGAGCGTATTCGGCTACGTAGGTAAGGACAATGCAAGGTTGGTTGCAAAGGGCTTTTCACAGAAGGAAGGGATCGACTAGGAGGAGACTTTTTCACCTACTGCAAAAATGGGAACGATTCGCTTGGTTCTAGCCATGGCAATACCATTTGACTGGAAACTATATCAGATGGTGTGAAGAGTGCCTTCCTCAACAAAGATCTAGAGGAAGAGTTATACATGTACCAACCACAAGGATTTTGGATTCTAGGAAAGGAACATTTAGTATGTAGACTTAAGGAAGCTCCCAATGCCCAGAAACAGGGTCCCAAGACTTGGTACACCAAAATTGACAGATTCATGGGAGAAAAGGGATTCAAAAGAAGTCCATTTTAGCCCAATCTTTATGTCAAAAGCAAGAGTGGTGATGCAATGATTGTAGTGATACATATAGATAACATTATCATCATAGATAATGAGGTCAGAGCCATTGAAAATGTTAGATTAGATTTATGTTATGTTTTTGACATGATAGATCTAGGCCTCCCACGTTACTGTTTAGGTGTAGAAGTTTGGCGAACTGAAAAAATAGATTTTTGTTTCACGAACGAAATACGCAAAAAGTTTGTTAGATAGGTTAAGGACGGAAGATTGCAAAATTGCATATACACTTATGGAGAAAGGGCTGAAACTTTCAGTTAGCAGCTTGATCAATCTTACAATGACTAGGTCTGACTTGAGCAATGTAGTTAGCTATATCTCCCGATTTATGGCAGCTTCAAGAACCAAACATGTTGATGTACATTGTCACTTCATTCGACATCTTGGAGAAGTTGAGCTACAATATTGTCCAATTGAGGACCATGCTACAGACATTCTCACCAAGTCTTTTGGCCAAATAATTTGTAAAATTTAAAGACAAGCTTCTTGTATTTTCTAGAATGACCATTGAGGGAGGATGTTAGAATTTGTAATATAAAGTTATAATGGTCATACTAGTCTTAGTGATAGGCTTAGTAATAAATGCACTTTATGAATTGACTTTGCTTTACTAAATAATTTAAACTTGACTTAATGTTCACTTAGGTCATTTTAGGGTTTATGTTGTTTTTTTTTAAAAAGACGGTTGCTCTCCCATTAATATATCCAAGAAGTATTTCCTCTTTCAAGTTCTCTCGTGTTCTTGCATGGTTTCTTTATGTGTTCGTTTTCATTATAGGGGGAAATGGTTAATGCCATATGCGGGAGCTTATCGGAATGGTGGAGCGCAATCTGGTTGCTTCACTAGCGGAGGCAATGGATGCAACCAACCAGCACAGCTATGAGACTGTCTGCGAGAGTGGCTACGGCAATGGCCTCCTCCCCGCGGGTTCATGAATGATTTGATTCAATTCTGTTTTAAGCGTCACTTATGATTTGATTGTCAGGGGTTGTGTTTTGTTAGAAATTCTTCTCTCCATGTTAACTTTTTTTTAAAGTTATTTGAGTAGTCTTTAAATAGTTGTTCCCCTTCTCATAAGGAGCAATTGTTAGCAGCGTCTAGGTTAAATTTGAGGCAATATCTTTGGCTCTAGAGATAATTCTCCAGCCTGCTTTCCCTTTAGACATTTAATAGTTTCTTGTGTGGGTTATGTTAGTATTTTGACTAAACCTATCATGGTAGATCCTTACGCAGAGATCCCATGGAGGGGGCAGCTGCTCCTATTTTTAATGAGCAGTGGCCCCATGAAAAATGAAAGATATGGAATAGGAAATTTTAGAATCTTTTCCCAAAATTAAGGAGCAACAAGTTTTTAGGGGGAAAGTCTAAGCAGGTGAAAAAAAAGGGGTGGAAAGTATTCCATTTCTGCTCCTATTTTGTAGCAAGGTGTTTTACCAAATGTAAATTTATGAATAAACAAATTTCATTTGAACTTTTATTGTAAATAAAAATAAAAGGATTTCAACTATTATTTCCTAAAAAATTGCAACATGCATTCAAAAATTTTACATTGTGGGACCACATTTGTTACATATGCTCTTAAAAGTATTCTGCAGTACCCGCTACGAAACTATCGGAGCCCCCTTCCATGTGACCACTTCCTTAGTTTCCCTTATTTGACTTTTTATTTTGTCAATATATTTTCTTTTTTGGAATTGCACATTAATAGGTCTTCCTCTTTTACAAGGAAACAGCCCTGGCTTTGGCAAATCCAGAGGCCACCCTGTGGTTTTTAGGCAGCTGTGACCTAGATCACCATCAATTTTCCAGTGCAACATTAAACAATGCCGGCTAGTCAACATCAAGGAATTAAATTTTACTCACTATAAATGCTCTTCCACTCCACTCCACTTCTTTTTACCGTAACTTTTGTGATTCAAACTACATCGTAATGTGTGCCAAAGAGGATTATCTCCTTATATTTCAAGGAGATGATTGGGGTCATATGGCTAATCAAGGATTGAGAAACTCGTATCAAGGCATGTAAAATCATAAAGGATTGAGAAACTATCAAGGCAAACTAAATCATAAAGGAGTCCAAAATAAAGGTTAAAAGAATAATTGCGATATATTTAAGATATGCTGATCGTTTACATTAATCACAATCTGATCTTTATTTTACTTGCACCAAGTAACAACCAATTGTAAGTCATTGTTAAAACATTAGTCAAGGTCTTTACATTTATTTATCAGCTTTGTGGGTGTTATTTCTTATAATGGTGTAGAGGCTACTGATAAATCCTTTTACTATCTTGATCCAATTCAAGTTATGATCTTCATATTGCCGATCTAGCCCGTGGCATATCCTAGCCTGAGTATCTCTATCATGGATTGGGTGAATCTCGATGCATGATTGTTGCAATGCCGCTTGTAACCCAGATATTCTTAACCCAGTTTAAGATAAATCCCAGATTGGAGATCTTACTTAACAAATGAAGAGGGGCTTCAATCTTGTTTGAAACAAATTAGAACTAATAGAATATCAATTTGCGGACAATGCATTTAAATACCTTTTCTTGTGTTCCAAAATATGGCAAATCGATGGAGAGGTGGTACCAGGTGGTCATTATCACTAACATGCATACTATCATGAGTTACCAACAAATTTGGGATGAAAATAAAAATTGAGAATTTCCCAACATTTGTGGCTCTCTAAGAATAGGTTTAGTTTTACAGTAAAACCTTACGACATTATGCATTTAATTTGTTGCATCACCGTCCAGAGTTTCTAATGCAGAAGTTGATAAAGTTATCAAAACAGGAAAAATTAAAGGTGTTTGAGGTACAGACAACTTTGAAGGAATTGTATAGCTGGCTGCCTTGTAGTGTATCGGACCGTTAATAGCTTAAAAGTTAGAAGTTGAAGGCAAGGCTGTAAAACCATTGTGTAGAATATAAGGTCAGACACAAGTGGACTCTGCCCCGGTATTGCAGTTTTTAGGATCATTGTTGTCTCTAAATTGAATGTACAAGTAATGTAAGAACATAGTTGTCAGAGGATGCCGGTACCGTACATTGGGGAGATGACAATATATATATAGATATATAAATTTAGAGAAATATATATTATGCAATGACCATGGTACTTTAAAAAAATTAAATTACATTAAATTAAATAAAAAATTAAACTAAAATTAAATATTAACTAAAATAAAAATAAAAACATAATTAAAAAATCAAAAACATAAAAAAATAAAATATAATTTATAAATATTAAAAACTAAAACTAAAGTATTAAAAAAAAGCCTAAACTATTTAATAGTTAATAATAACTTAGGAACGACAATGCTTGCACTGCCGTTTTCAGCAATGTAAGATGGCACTTTATAGGGTGTACGGCATTGTATCACCTCTTTGAAAGACTAAAACATTTAAATTCAAAGCTTTACATTTTTACCCTGCAGCAAAATGGTGGAAATAGTTTATAGGGTATACTGCTTCAAAGATTTTATGATGACTATGACTGGGTTTCCTTCTCACTGTTGTGGTAAAATGATATGTATGTTGTGTTTTTTTATAGAAAAATTAACACATTTAGGATTTAAAAAAAACACAGCTATGGTTTGTGAAGAAAATGTAGATTTTTTAAAGCGAAACGCCAAGGAGACATTGGCAAAATGCCAAGGAGACGTTGAAAGTCTCTGACAGACATCTTTGTGTACGAGAGATGTCTCCGTACCTGTCTCTCATATCAGACACATTTCCCAGTACTCCAGACACGTTCCAAGGGTCGGGGATCCATCTCCCTACAATACCGTGTAAGAATTATCTGTATCTTTTGTTTTCAAAAACCTAAATCTCGAGTTGAACAAACCCTTTTCACATTATTGCATTCTTTGGGTGGTTTTCCTAGATTCATCTTATTTAGTATGCTACGATTAATATCCCGCTTGATGTGGGAATTTTAAACAGAATCAGATTAGGATTGAAATATATGCATATATTAGAGTTTTTTGCAGAGCTTCCCTAAGTGACAAACATATTTCAATCCGTAGGTGCTGATCAGCTAGCAGAGGATGTGCGAGCCACATGTGCCAGATTATTGTTTATCAAGCTTGAGATTCTAAAGACACAAAATATTTCAGACAATGAGGTGGGGCCATCAAAATTGTGTGTCATATTTTTTTCGAATCAATTTATGTTTATTTATCTTTTGAAATATGCATTTGTAGCCCAAAGTTGGGCATTTTATATTTTATTTTTGATTGAGAAGTTAGGCATGTTGTAGCTGGGAAGTCACATGTTTTAGTTTTCTATTCTTTGAAGAAAGTAGAGGAGGATGGCAACTTCTCATATATCTAAATCATCTTTGTTTGATTAGTTTAGGATTTTTCTCTTAGTTAAAGACATGAAATGTATCCCTGACTTTCATTTTCTAGGCTTGTGTTTTTTTCAGGGTTACTTACATTTCGAGAAACAACAAGGGTGGAAAGAATTTTCTAGTGGAAAAGAGTCTTTTCCACCGAGAAGAACATTGGTTGTACAAGGAAAAGTTACCTCTGACACCAACTAAGATGGCATCAACAAATTCCAATTTTATTCAGGCTGAACTTGCTAGAAAAGCCTATAATTCTTCAAGGCCACTACCAAACGTAAAATCAAGGAAAAAATAATCTTTGCTTTATCACACTATGATAGCAACTGTGTAACATTGTATCACTCTTGTATAGAATGTAAGTTTTGACAAAGGTTTTTATTTTGTTTGTAAGTACCTCATTTGTGTCACTCTAGAGTTCTTTGGTTGTGGAAAGTAAAAGATACATAAGAATTGAATGGTTTACAAAATAAGTATCTTTGTAATCTAAAGTTTAGATGTTCTATGCATAATAAATGTTCTATCCTTTATGCATAAAACTTCTATCTTTTGTGTATAAGTCTTGTAAAAGGAAAGTTGCCCATTTTACCACATATTGCCCTGGTTTCTTCACAAACAAAATTTGAGACTAACAAGCACCACTTCTCTACTAATAATCTCCAGCAAAGATTTACCTTTATTAACATAAAAACTATACAAGAACATATTTGAAGTACAATTATACGTCTTTGATGTGATTTTTCAAAGGGGAATTGTTCTTTGTTCCACCTAGAAATTGGAAAAAAGTGGGCTATCTTGTTCATCTTTGATGACACATTTTGAAGAACCTTGAAACAACAAATAAATACAAACTTGAATTCAGATTTTGTAGTTGTTTAATGTTGCGTTGAAAATAAGTTGAACAATATTATACAACCATCATATAAGATTGGAGATACAAAGGGTACATATTAAGAAGGAAGAGACATTGAAACATAGATTTTGTATCTATGTACCCTTATGAACATTGTACTTTATAACATTATAATGGTTGTACATTCCAAGGTGATTGCAACTGAGGGATGTTATCCCCATTTGAAATAGCTGCAATGACGGTTACATCCTTTGTAGGTTATTAATGGTTGACTCAAGGCAAATCCAAATATTACAATGTGCTAACTACGAAGATATTGGATCTAATGAGGCTACATGTTGACCACCTCTCAAAAGACAATGGCCATGAACAAATGCTGAAGGTGAAAATGATGTCCCAAGGGCAAGAGATGAATAAGGACGACACTCCAAACAAGGTGCTAAATTATAGTGTCGGACATAAATGCTTCTTGATTTGTCATAAGATCAGACAAGTGCTCCATAGCTAAAGCATGCTACAAGGATGGTCTTACAATCACTACTAGAGAATCTTGTCATAGTCATGTAGGATGGAGCAAAGCCCAAATAAAGTTACCACCAAAATAGGAGATACTACCAACCTAACTAGCCAAGAAATCTTTGACATGACAAAAGATGGGACACAAAAAGAGATGATGGCAAGAAAAAAGTGCATGTTAAAGTTAAATAATCGTCCGTCAAAGATGCTCCAAAGGGAAGAGCATTAAAGATCAACAAAAAAACACTCAAGCTAGCAAACATTACTCGACCACGAGGTTTAACAATTGTTCCAACAGATCACACAATGCAATGGGTTTTCCATCATTAATCAAATGTTATGGAGTTTGGTGCAATGGTTAAGCTATTAAATCAAAGGAGCGTCTATTATGAGAACCAAACGATTGTACACTCGAAGATCCTAAACAAAATGATTTACTTAAAACAAGGGCACATATGTAACCTCGACAAATCACAAATCTGCCCATAATCATAGTGTAGAGAAATGTTTCAATTACCCTCAGAAAAGTTAGAACCAAATGGCATCTTTAAAACCCATCTTTGGCCAACAATTGCAATAATCAATTAAAAAATTCTATTGCCAAATTAACCACCTTGAAACTATTTCAAACAAGTTAATTATCTAGTTGATACTTTGGATGTGTATCACACTCGATCAATTAAACCATTTCATTTGTTCTTGAAATATTTTAATTTAAAACAAATTTTGAATATATTTTTAACTTCAAATAATTAAAAATAAAATAATTTCTAACTGTTAATAACTTTCTATTTTTATAATTACATTATAAAATTTTAAAGAAATCATTTTAAAATACATCTATTATTATTAGAAATATTTAAGAGAAAGAATAACTGATATTTGAAAGTGAGTTGGTTATTGAAATTAGATCTAAATTATCTTTTTTCACTTAATTTGGTACCCCCCTCCCTTCCAACTCCCTTCTGTAAGAGAAAGAATAACTGATATTTGAAAGTGAGTTGGTTATTGAAATTAGATCCAAACTGTCATGGAACTTTTTTTGCTAACTCTCTTAAATCTTTGATTAATGAAAATGTCCAAGCGAGAGAGCTTCAACACCATGGATCAAGGCGTAGGCATAGGTAAGGTGCTGGTGGTACACAATGGCTGCACAATTCCACAATCGCCAAGTCCCTTCAAATTCCAGAGGAGCGTAAGGTGGGGTATCTGCATTGTTACAACCCTGATTGAGGCCCTGCTAAAGGAATCTAGTCATGCTTGCCGCTGATAAAAAGTGTCCCCTATATAATGTAATGTTTTGTTACTGTTATCATATGTTTCTTCTCTGCATCTTCTTTGCAACTTCCTTTGGTATGGCAGATATGTAATATTTTGTGTCTAAGTGGTTTTCGTTACTAGTTTGTTGACATCCTCGGAACTTATCTTTAATGTTGTCTCTCTCTCATGGTTTTGTTCAAATAAGAGTGGTGATTTTGTAACACTTATTATATGAATGGAATTTAACTATTTTTTCAAAAAAGAATACGGAGAGTTTAATCTATCAATTAGGAAGCCTTAAAGTAACCCTTCAAATTAATATATAGCTAGCCCTTCTAATTTGGTCACACGACAACATTCATATCATTGTTATAACCAAATATCAGAAACATACGATTTGTTTGATGATGCTGTTCTTTTGGAGTGCTTGATTGTGTGTCAAAGTCTACGCGAACATAATCTCGAGAATTTTGAATTGATTGGTTTATTTTTAAGGAATTAATGAATAATAGTATTTGTACCTATTGAGTGCTTCTGACTAGACTAGATGACAAAAATGATCGATGAGATAGATGGAGGTTATTACGGTAGGAGTTCCACTTGTTATATGATATTTTTTTTTTTTGCATTTCTTACGTTTTCTAGGAATGATGTTAGCTCAAAAATCTTTGGGATCTTGTTGACATCACTCAAAAGGCCTCTCTTATTTTTCATTTACATATTAACACACTTCATTGGACACATGATTGATGGTTCTTATATCTATCTATTCTCATCAAACATACCACTCAAGATATACCAAAAAAAAAACTTTACAAAACCGTATTTGAATCACAAGTATACAGAAGTTCAAGGTTGTATGGGTTCTTAGAGGCAATTGAATTTTGAAAGTAGGAAAGATGATTGTAAAGTGCACTTGTATTTAAAAAGCAGAAAATATCATTTGAATTTGTAACTTGAATTATGAAATGTAAAAAAGAAATATGCAGTTGACTTTTGAAAGTCAGAAAGATAAATTGTAGATTTGTACTTGTATCTTAAGAGTGCAAAATGGTCACTGGAATCTATAACTTGAATCCCCGAAGGTACAACATATATATATACCAATTGTACTTTTGCATATTTTCTCAGCTCTTAGTTCACTTGGTACTAGACTAGATGGCGATGGAGATCTTGGGGTTCAACTAATGTTACAATCGTTCTTAAATGCATCTTTTGTTGGAATATTTTATCTTTAATATATGCACATTACCTTTTGTCAAAAAATAGTTTTATGGTATCAAAAGTTCAGCAGCAATTTTTTATTTCAAGATATATGGCCAATTATGCAAAGACTCTGCATGTACATTTTGGGCATTAGCGTACTTGAACAAATATTTTTTAATGACCACAAGAAAAAAAATGCTAACCATAGGTTGTAGCACCATGTTCAATGTGGTCATTACAGATTTCTGGTAATCATTTAGAATCAAATGCCTTGGAAAACTAAAAATAAGATGTTAAACCCAATGGCATTGTCATATATTGCAAAGCATTAATCAACACATTTGATGAGAGATGCCAGGCTGAATGTTCAAGCCTACAAAAATGAATATTGAATTGCACAATGCAGTCAAAATAGAAATGTGAACAAACTAACATATATATTCCAATGGGTTCACCCTACCATGGTTAACATTTACATATAGTTTTCTTGCCATGGTCCATAAGCTGGACCTGCAGACCATATGAACCTAAGTTTGTTCTAGCTTTCCCTATTCCATAAACCATTCATACAAAATAGCAATTAGGACACTTAAATTATTTTAGTTTAATGAAAACCTTACTTAAATTATTTTAGTTTAATGAAAACCTTTACATAGAGATACAAACAAGGGTAAGTCAAGAAATTCCTGCTCTTATGTACATTCCGCTTTTATTTGCATTGGGTGCCTTTTATGTAAAATCCTTCCACTTCGGATGACGGTATTAGTTGAGCTTGGTGCACACTGTGCTGGTGACTGCATTTCTGACAATTCTCTTACACGAGCTAGAATTGGAGCAGGAATAGGAGATGAAGTATGCTTTTTCCTGTTCCCGGCCTGTACTCGATACATAAAAATGAGTTCCATTGTCATGATGCTAACCAATAAAGAGATCCAATTGCTAATTTAAGATACTAACTTCAATAGTTTATTTTGACAAACAATTTGCTTCTACTTATATAATATTAATAGAGATGGAAAAATTACTGGCTAAAAGAGACACAAGATCTTACATTATCTAAATCTTAACAGCGTCCAAAGAAAGAACATCCAATAAGGAGAAGGGTTTCAATTACTTGAACTCTATAGCCAAGCAGAACCTGAACCTGAAGAGCTTCTAGTGAGTCTGAATAATCAGTGATGGAGGATAGAGGGGTATACCTATACTATCCATTTTGATCTTTGATTTGATCCATAGAATGAATGCTACAGCTTGGAGGATATATGTTTCAAGGAAGACAAAGAGGCAGTCACTAATAATGGAAGGCTCACTAGCAAGAATAGTAGAAACATCAATGATGGAGGATGCGGGGGTATACTTACACTACCCATTTTGATCTTTGATTTGATTCATAGATTGAATGCTAACGCTTGGAGGATATGTGTTCAAAGGAAGACAGGCTTCACTAGCAAAAACATTTCCTCCATGAATCTATGTCCGCTTTGGGATTCAAGCAAGCAAAACAATTCAATGCTTAACACTTTCTGTCTTGAAAATACCTTCTATAATGTATCAATTCACAATAGTCTGAAAAATGCCAAAACCATGACCTGTAACGAGTGCCACAAGCTTCAAAGTTTATACCTACCTATAGGGTCACAACAGATGGCTCAATGATCGACTAGAAAAAAATAGATTAAATTTTGACAAAACCTTGTTTTGCTATAGATGAAAACTTGATAAATGCAGTGTTTCAAGCCACAATATGTGGAAAATCACTTGGACTCTGATGATGAGCAATGTTAGTAAGCTTTACTATTTTATTATGTAAAATACATGGAAGGAAACTTATAGATGTTTAGACAAAAACTACATGACAGCTGTCAAACTATAGATTACTGTTTTGCATTCCAATACAATGACGTGACCTGTGAAACGTTTTAAGAGAGAGTCACTAACAAACTTTACTACACTACTTATCTTAAATGACACTTCTTTCCTTCAAATTATGAAAACAAATAATGTAGATGCAGGGAGGTACAGAAATGGAAAACTCCTCTGGATATAAATGGAGATAAATACCACCACCTACCTAAAGCATGAACACCGGTATTCTTAGAAATTACCCTCGCTCGAAATCGAGAGACCAAAGGGAATTAAATCAAAGATTTAAAAATAATTAAGCAGAATCCTGTCAAGGGCCTTTCAAAAAGAAAGGAACTAATTTTACAAAGCAAGGAAAAAAAGCATGACAAGAACTAAGGATCGAAAGAAAACAACATAGCAATCAAACCTCTTTCTTTATCTGTAATTGTGCATAGCTGGCCCTTAGAAGATTTCGCCACTTATCCTGACAAAGGTAGAATTTATTACAATGACATACAATTAAACAATATAACAATTATAATATTGAATCAAAACCATACTAAAAAAGGTAATCAATATGCTATAAGATTAGATTATCCCTTTTTTCATGACTAACCTTAAGGTCAACTGAAGTACGATAACCAGAGGAGGAAAATACAAGCTTCCTAATATCAGACCACCTTCCAACACCTAAACGTGAAACACCATCTACCAGATTCATCACTTCTTGCAGTGTCCAAGAGCGGTGATGTTTCCTGCGAATCCCTCCTTTTGCTGTTTGAATTGTTGAGACATAATTGTCTGAGATATCATCTATTGAGTCAGATTTTGAGGGCTCTGCAACATCCTTCCTGTCTGTTGGAACCGGATGTAATATGTGCCCGTTACTTTCTTTATCATTATAAACCTGCCATTTTAACACAGCTTAAACCAAAAATTACTTGCATAACATCATATTCATCATGCTAGTTTGAAATCATAAATCAGTGTGTGTGTGTGCATCAGAACAAATATTAAAAAAACGGAAGATTTGCAGCCCTTAACACAATACTAAAATGATGAATCCACTTTCTACATGTATGCTTGCATCTTGAAGAGTATTAAATGATAGCATTTCTTACAAAGTTCTGTGTTGATCCAAAGGGAACTATCTGTTTCATATCCCCATTGTCACTACTTTTCTGTCCTTCTTGAACATGGAGAGCTTTCTTCACAAGTTTGGTATCCCTTTCACTGGTCGTGGGCTTCTGTGCAGAATAACAAGATAAATGTAAATCCTAGTTGCAATTTAGCCATCCTAGAGGAAATTGCAAATTAAGTACTACCAGCCTGAGAGATGTATTTAAAAAACCAAATAAACAGAACTAACAAAAGCTAATACAAGGTAAGCTACGTACAAAAAATCAAGAAAATAAAATTAAAAAGAAGACATCAAAGACACTTCAACATAAGGGAAACTAGTAGCTTTATGCCGATTGGAGAAAACTGTAGAGATAACATGTAGCGGGCCAAAAATGTATTCCCTATATTCTCATGGTAGATGAACACCACAAATAATAAGGCTACTTTTTAGCAACCATAAGCAGCATGAAGGTGCTGAATCAGACTATAACCCCACTATCGCAAGACACGGTAAGAGAAATTAATCTTGATTTTCAGTAGAAGGCAGGTAGCACAATATTGGTAAGAAAATTACATAAGTTGAAGCAAACCAAGCATTCCCATGGGACAAACTTATCAAAAGCAAGTATAAAATTTTTGTCTATAGCAGAAAATTTCATGCATCAATTTAAATATAGTAAAGAATTTTTTGATGACAGAATAATCATCATAGATAGTCATATCATTACTAATGTTCAGAGCTACAGATTTTAATGTCTTCAAAGAAAGTAGTTCATGTCTTTTGTAAGTTCCAACAAACATCCCAATGCAGCTGCCTTTTGGCCATGGAAAGATCTCTTTATTACATTGCCAGAAAAGACAAAAGGCCTATAATTACTGTGTCTCACTGGCAAGAAAGAATAACTGTCAACGTATTATTATTTTGTTAGTACTTATACAGTAATATATTCGATGGCCTTCATAAAGAAAAGTTCACAAGTTCCATAATTTACTATGATTAATAAGTTTATGATTATACATCAAAATTCATACCTGCATATGATTTTATAAACATTAAAAATATACAGAAACAATTCAACTCCATAGTTATATTTTTGCATCTTTGAATCTATGTATCTGTTTTTCTATTATAGAAATAAGAAAAAGACCCTTAAGTAAAAACAAGCTCTCAGATTTTGCTTCAAGCTTCATCAAGCTTGTCATGTCCCCCTTTTTGGCCTAAAAAGCCATGGACATGGTCTCTAGCCTAATTCTTAGTGTTTCCCCTAGGCTATGGAAAAGAGAATAAGCAAGAAGCATATATCACCTCCTTGAAAGGTAAAAATGAAAATTTCGCTTAAGTTGTTCTATTTTTGCGTTAAGGAGGGCCCTTTTGTGACTTAAAAGACATAAAGTACCTTTAAGTGGGATTTAAAAGCTAACCGATCTTTATGATCTTAACTCTACATTTATATCTTAAAAGGGTGAGTATATAAAGGGAGTTTGAAATTGAATTGAGGGCATGCTATTTTGGATAATTAAATTTGTAAGCAAAAGCACGAAAACACTTAGCTTATCCATTGAGGACGAAACCCTTCAATAGAAGTTGAAGTAAGGACGAAATACCTTACATTCAACTAGGGAATCCTCATTCAGGGGTTGCATAGAGCTTCAATAATCATATTTGCAGCATTTTATCAATTTGAAGGTTTGTGATTTCACCCTATGTGTGGCGACTAGGGTTTTGAGTGGAATTTCCAACTTGAGGGTAAATTTGCAGCTATTTGTGGGCAGCTTCAGCAGCGAATTGTTTTGTAAAGGATGGTGCTAGGGTTTGAGGACCATTGGCAATGAATAGACAGGTTTTATGGGCAGCAAACCCTTGTGGAGTAGACCTAGGGCAGCGATTGGATTTGGGGAAGGGTTTGAAGCCCCATCAAGGCAGCTTTTGGGGTTTTGAGGGTTGTCTACAGCCCTAAAGGTGCAGCGTCCCCCTAGAGACTACATTTGACTTTTTGAAGGGCATAACACAGCCCTATTTGTGATTTGAAAATATACAGTTGAAGCTGGTATTTTAATTCTAATTTACAACTATTTGTTGAAGAAAATTTCTGATTTTTGGAATAGTTATTGTTGGCTGTAATATTTATTAATTTCTTATAATTGTTGATGGGAATAAATATTGTGTGGATGCCCTAAAATTGGTACTAAGTAATTCAGATTTTTTTGAACCTAGGGTTTGGATATGTAATATACAAAATTTCATAATTTATTGGCTAGGGTTTGATATTTAGAAATTAGTGTTTTTGAATGGAGGTTTGTTGGTAAACCCTTTTTATATAAAATACTCCAAAAAGGGACATTATAGTGGTATTAGAGCCATTTATTGGCCAGTTGTGGGACAACAAGGGTTTTATGTCAAATAATATGGATAGAGCTAGTTTCGAGCACAAAAGCAAATAGGGGAAGTAATGAATGAATTCCTGCATATAATGGACATGAAAGGGGACCAGCCCCTTAAAATGGAGGAACAATCCTTTATTCGTTGGGATTTTGATGTAGTATTATGATGAATACATGGCACATAAACCCCAACTCAAGAGGTTAATGATCTTCAATGAGTTTGTAACATGGAAGCAAGGTAAAGGGGGAACCAGGAAAGGAAGGAACAGCCTGAAAGATTTGCAAGATGACTTGGGGGAAGATTGTTCTTTTTACTTTTGATGGGGATCCAAACACATCGGTGAGAGCCTGGGTAGACAAGGTAAACACATACCTTGATTTGCGCCCTATGGGAGAAAAGGGAACCTTAAACTTTGTTATAAAGCATTTGGAAGGAGTTGCCTATGATTGGTGGCATATGGGAATGAATACACAATGACATCACTTCATTAAAACATATGAGGAATTAGGTGAAAGGCTCATTAAACAATTTGATAAGATGGAGCCTTCAAAATAAAAAATCATGAGGGTACCTAAGAGGGACTCTCAATTGTACGAGGGGTAGCCATTAAAACACCACAAATCTGAACTTTTGGACCAGCAAAGAGGGCTGCAAATGATGGACCAACATGAAGAAATGCTAAGTACATTGGGGCAGCCTAGCACTCCAAATATTGAAATTCAAAAAGAAGATTTTGAAGAAGCCAAAGAAACCAAAAAATTCACGGATGACCCCATGAAGAGGTATGTAGTGAATGATACTATTGATTCTAATAATTGTTCATTCTTGTGGCATGATTCGAGAGTTGACGAAAGAGTTTGGAAAGAACAATTGCTAATCTTGACAAGTTTGGATGGCACAAAAGGGCTTATTAATAGATCAATGCACAATGAGATGAGGGAATGCTTGAAGGAAGGTGAACCATATGTGGATCATCCATTACTTGAAATGGATATGGGAGAAGATCAAGATTCCAACTTGTTTTGGAATGCAAAAGACACTCCATTGTTTGACATGGATAAAGAGGGAAGACCAAGGCCACAAGGAAGGATGTACCTCATGATCCTAGAAAGTGACAATTGGATCAAAAGGGTGTTATTAAACACCAATGTTTTTCCTAACTTGTTTGTTTCATGTGTAGGATTAATTTTGAGATCCCTTGCAAAGGTGAATGTAAGGAATGAGTTGAGTTCCCTACATGGGCAACCAATTGAAAGAGTGGAAAATGGAGACATGGATGGAGAGTTGAGGACTACCATAGATTGGGCAAGACCCCAAATCATGAGCAGCCTTGAACAAAGGAATGAGGTGAAAGAAATTTTGTTTTTTCCTTTTTCAAAAGAAGATGAAAATCATTGGCAACGTTTTGGGCCCTTGGACCCCAAAAAGAGATGCATGTTGGGCACATGGTGGCTAACTAGAGGGGACGAAAATGTTGTTGAAAGGTATGATGATGTGGCCTCAAAGAATCTTAAGTTATTCGTCCTGTTACAGCCTCCCAGTGTGCATAATAAAATTGATTTCGGAGGTACTTTGTCACTCATAATAAAGAAAGATTGGTTCTTTATGCTTCTGATTTTTGGCAATCAAAAAAATCAAAATTTTTGCCTCTATCACAGCTCCCTTTTGGGAAGAAGTAACTGATTTTTGTTCGCTCTCACAGTTGTTATATACTTTTGATTTTGAGCTAACAGAAAAATCAGATTTGGAGCTAAGGATTGATATTGATGCTCACCTACAGCCATTATATAATTCTAATATTTTGTCATTAGGAAAATCAGATTTTTGGCTTCTCTTACAGCCCTGTTGTTGGGGAAAGTTGATTGATTTTCATGCACACTTACAGCCACTTCTTAAGTCTGAAAATCACTCCTTGAAGGGTCACAAGGGGCACAAGGGAAGAGGAAAACATATGGTACAACAGTATTTACCATTACCTTTTGTGCATTCATTTGATGTTTTTTACTCACATAACAGTCAGGAGAAAGGGCAGCCCCAAAATTGCATTGGGCAATACCTTATTCCCCGCTGCAAGGGTAGGATTGAGTATGACATGAAAGGCATGAAATTCCTTTTGGTTGGTGAAAAGGCACAAATAGTTTTTTTTATGGAAGATTGATTTTTCCTCTCTCCAGAAAGTTCTGAATTTATTTTGATATATTCATGTTCCTTACTCCATGCAAAGAACATTTTATCTTGCACGTGGCAGCCAAAGAAGAAAGCCAAAAAAAATGGTATGAAGTATGATTTTTGTTGCTCAGAAATTTCTGAGTCAAAGGGGCAATTCCAGCCACTTAACATGATTACAAAATTGCACTTTCCGAGCATGCTACAGTTCCTAAAAGGAAGGGTATATGCTCGGTTGAATTTTGAAATTGATCACTCAGAAAATTCTGAGTTGGAATGGCAAGTACAACAGCCTTATGAGGATAGAAGTCTGAATTTTCTTGATAAATCCCAACTCTTAATATATTCTGGAAATACTCATGGATGGATGCACTCATGGCATGAGAAAGAATGGGAAGGTAGGGAAAAAGTACAACACTATTTTTTATTCGAAATAGAACTTTGGTTTGATGCATATGAAGTCCTTCAAATGCACGAATGGATTGATATAGAGAGGCCAATGAAGGGTCATATGGGCACACATGATAGGACAATTCCCAAGGATAATGCATCTATATGATACTTTCCTCCAAGGCACGTTTCCAAGAGAGTTCATTGTTTTTTCATCTTGGGAAGATCTTCCATGGCAAGTAGGAGCCACTCAGGGTTCATTGGGGGAGGGCCACTTGGTTATGCAAGCATGAAATGAGGTGCAAGGGAACTTTTCCAACTGGGGCAGAAAGGTAACAACTCATGTATGCATTTTCTTTTATCTCATTTGGCTATATATTGACCTTCTTGAAGATATAAGGGAAAGGAGTTTGCTCATCCACCACTTGGTATTGAAAGGGGTGGTTGATCGAGAGCATATGGAGCATTTGGAAGGCTATGAGGACACTTTCAGCACATGGCTGCAGCCCCCAAAGCATAGGTACATCAGTATGAAAGAACCAATTGAGGGTTCTTTTCATTGGGATGGAATCACCAATGGACATTGCATCATAAGGTATGTTGGGACACCTCCTTGGATCTTGCAATTGCTTGAGGACAAGCAATTTTGGACGGGGAGGATTGTCATGTCCCCCTTTTTGGCCTAAAAAGCCATGGACCTGGTCCCTAGGCTATAGAAAAGAGACTCAACAGGGAGCACATATCACCTCTTTGAAAGGTAAAAGTGAAAATTTCACTTGAGTTGTTCTATTGTTGCATTAAAGCCCTTTTGTGACTTAAAAGACAAAGTACCTTTAAACGGGATTTAAAAGCTAACCGAACTTTATGATCTTAACTCTATATTAATATCTTGAAAGGGCAAGTATATAAAGGGAGTTTGAAATTCAATTGAGGGTATGCTATTTTGGATAATTAAATCTGTAAGCAAAATCACAAAAATGCTTAGCTTATCCATTGAAGACAAAACCCTTCAATGAAAGTTAAGGACGAAATCCCTTACATTCAACTAGGGCATCCTCATTCAGGGGTTGCATAGAGCTTCAATAATCATATTTGCAGCATTTCATCGATTTGAAGGTTTGTGATTTCACCCAGTGTGTGGCGACTAGGGTTTTGAGTGGAATTCCCAGCTTGAGGGTAAATTTGCAGCTATATGTGGGCAGCATCAGCAACGAATTGTTTTGTAAAGGATGGTGCCAGGGTTTGAGGACCATTGGCAATGAATGGACAGGTTTTATGGGCAGCGAACCCTTGTGGAGCAGACCTAGGGCGGCGATTGGATTTGGGGAAGGGTTTGAAGCCCCATCAAGGCAGCTTTTGGGGTTTTGAGGGTTGTCTACAACCCTAAAGGTGCAGCCTCCCCCCCAGGGACTACATTTGACTTTTTGAAGGGCATAACACAGCCTTATTTGTGATCTGAAAATATACCATTGAATCTGGTATTTTAATTCTAATTTACAGCTGTTTGTTGAAGAAAACTTTCCAATTTTTGGAATGGATATTGTTGGCTGTAATATTTATTAATTTCCTATAATTGTTGAAGGGAATAAATATTGTTTGGATGCCCTAAAATTGGTACTACATAATTCAGATTTTTTTGAACCTAGGGTTTGGATATTTAATATACAAAAATTCATAATTTATTGGCTAGGGTTTGATATTTAGAAATTAGTGTTTTTGAGTGGAGGTTTGTTGGTAAATCCTTTTTATATAAAATACCCCAAAAAGAGACATTACAAGGCTAGACAAGAATTGAAGCTAGATCCCTTTAATGAAGTGAAACAGAAAACAGGTGCCAGGTTGAAAATCGGCTCCTAAAGACTAGAGAAAGAGGAGCTAGAAATAGCAGGCTATCACAGATGGTGATGTGCCTTCAAGGTTCTATTTCAAGTTCTTTAAAAAAAGCAAAATCAGAATCTCGTGGAAGATGACCACCATATATAGAAAATATTCTAGAATCATTTTCAAGAAACAATTTACCTTTGTGGGTGCAAGTTATTCCCCAAATGGTGGAAATTTATAAAAGGCCTTACCTCTCTTGGGAGTTAGGAGTTGGATGAGTTACAGGGAATGATTGAATAATGAGAAATCTTTGTAAGCACCCAAAGTTTCTACGGTGCAGCATTTGCATCCGCTGATGAATGATAGACCTCCAAAGAATAAAACACATTCCACCTCTCCTCTCAGCCCTGTGCAGCTGCTTGACATGCCCCATTTAGCATTTGTCAACCCCTCTAGTTTGTTCTGGCCTCTGATTAACCTCTTAGCCGTCATCGTTTCACGATTGGATTCTTTACTTCTTACCTTGCAATGTTGGCGAAACCACCACCTGCATAAAGTGGCAGTTTCGTCATGCTTGACTGTATAGGAAATTGTAAGGTCAGAATTTGAAAATGAAACACTTCCCTGGCCTTTGTTAGATAGTTTTCCAATCCGTGCTTGTTCATCCTCGCCTAGTAATCCAAATGCACCACCTTGGTTTATTTATACACCTTTTCTTGTCATTTCAAAGGATCAAAAAATTGTAAGAGCAGCCCATTCTCTATCCCCTTGCAATACACAACTTCAATTGTGTTGTTTCTGTGTTTTAGATCAGTTTCATAGCTTTAGATAGGTTCTTGGAGTTTGGTCTTTTTGGCATAGTGAATCTCTTGAGACATATACATGACACTATCTTCTTGGAGGTCCCAACTTGAGGACGCCCACAAGTTTAATCTTCACATTCTTCCTTGGTTTGTCATCTCGAGCTTGACAAGTCGGGTTTCATTTTGTTAAATTCAGTTTTTAGTATAGTGTTAGCTTAGTTTAGATTAGATCGTATGTTTGCTTTGTTTTGCATTTGCAGCTCTTGGTCCTAATTATCTTCCACTTAATTTTCTCGGATTTTGCAAGGTTCGGGTGAAAACTGTATATAGTTTCCACATTATACTTTTTCATAATCCTCATATTGTTGTCTCTATACTATTTATTTGCTGTTCATAATCAATTTCAGACTTTATTAAGTGTACATCTTGCGTCCTTTCTTCATCTCTAACAAGAATTGGAGGTTGGGGTGTTACTTTCTCATAGTAATCACTTCAGACTCCTCTAACTCCTCATATCGCTTCTTGGCATAGATTTTGAAGGTTTCTTTCACATCTTATAGCATGTATATCAGCTGTTTGAGATAATTTCTCTTTCATATTCTTGTCTAGCTTCTTCATTCCTCCATACATTCTGTTGTTCTGAATTATTTCTCCTCTTACAGAAGTGCGCCAACATCCTTCTACTTCTATTTCATTGTATCTACCTTGTCTTATGCTGTCCTAAGCTTGTTTGGGTCATTTGCTTGCTTGTAAAAGTGTTAACCTAACATTCCAGCTTGCTATTTTCACTGCCACAATCACATTTAATTGACAAGATTCAGTCTCTTTGCTGTTTCTTCTTCATTGTTTCTTTGTTTCATTGAGTCTTCAGTGATATTTGTCTTACATTTTCCTGTTTTCAGTCATCCATTGCATGGCTTACCACATTGTCTTGATGTTACAACATTAACGCCATATTGGAAACTTTTGAGCTTGTCTGTTTGTTGTTTTCTTATTTGCCTTGAGTGATTTTAGCATATTTCATGCTTATTTGAGCCTCTTCCAGTTTTCTTCAACTGTGTTTGATCAATCTATATTCTGTCCTTGCATATCCCTAGCCATATAGCTATCATTTACATCTTGTTTGAGTGCCAGTATTAGCCTAGCTCCTTCCATTCGAATTGTAACTAGCTTTAAATCACTTTGTATTCAACTAAAGCATCTTTTAAGGATTATTTAGGTGAATTATAGAGTTGTGTTCAGATAACTTGCAAAGCCCCAATATCAGACTGTTATATAAAATAATTAAAAAAATATGCCAGGTAAATTTCTCTTGCATTCCTTGCCAACTTCAAAGTAGAAGTAGGCATGGCTTGTGGGGTTGAGAGAATTTAGAATTACTTTGATTACACAAGTTTTCTTGTTTCTATCACATAATTTGATCAAGAAAGTAGAGTTTTTGTTTCATTAGCTAAGTGCGTTTGTAAGTGTGAGTTTGTTTGTTTTCTTTCCTGCAACTACTATAAATTTACTTTCATGTATCCAGATCAGTTTCAAGAGGCTTACACTACTCTGAGCACCTGCTACTTTTCCATATTTCTTGCCTATTCTTGGCCCATTCTTACCTAGCTTGGATGACGCTTCCTGGGTAGGAGCAGGCCCTCAGAGTTGGGAGAATCTTGCATGTTATGCAACCTAACCTTGCATCGTCAAACCATAACATTGCTGACCAGCAGCTCAGTCAACTTGTCCTGCATTCCACACCATACCCACATCCAGCTCCTTAGTTTCACGCCCTTGACATTCATTATAAGGTCACTGAGGATTTTTGGGAGCAAAGAACCCATGAACAAAGACAACAATTACAACAAGAAGCTCAACATGCTGATCAACCCGCCAACAAAATCCTTGAAGCCCACCTTCCTGTCAATTTCAGTTGTCTTGGCCTGGCCTGGCCTGTTTATAGAGAAACTACACTACCAAAGAATATCAATTACAGAATAGTAGATGAATACCATATTACGACATAGTGAATATGAGAGTAATCACTGTTTTATTCATAGGTTGTGCTCAATACAAGTTGTTTGGAATAGGGAGGCACTAGTACTCAGTGCCCTCTCCCCGACATACATCATTCTATTTATAAGACAAGACTCAACGGAAACAACCAGACATAACTAACAGGTCAGTACAATACCATCTAAAACCGACAATACAATATTTCACAACATAACAAGGTTGGCTACCAAAAATGTAATTAATAATATGCTGTTAACAATGACAAGCCTAATATGAAAGTCTACATTGTCCCCCCTTAAAACAAGTCAGAGTCCTTTCCGACACAACCCATTTACACATGATAAAAGTGCAATTGAAGAGGGAAGATGATGCAGGAGCATCCAACAGTACAAGCAATCTTGCATCAAACAAAAACATTAATTTTGTTCATATGGCCTAGTTAGTTTGTTTGTTGTTTTGGCATGGTGAACTTGATCCAAGGGGAAGTATCAATACTCCAACACTTCAATGGCATGGCATATATGTGTTGTCTAAGGAGATGAAGAAAGGGGATAGCAATTAACCTAGAGTTGATATAAAAACGATAAGAATAGAAGAAGAGAAAGATGAGGTTGTAGCAGAGATGCAATTGGAAGATGATGAGATCGAGATGTTTCTACAAATGTTAGAAGCACATGGTGAAAGAGAGATGGTAGAGGATCGATGAGTTGCAGCATGTGTAGAAGAGGATGAAGTGAGGATAGAATGGATAGTGTTCCAAAAGGAGCTGGATGATCCTTTTGAAGACATCTTGAAGACTGAAATTGGAGAAGAAGATGATGTTTCAGCAGAGATAGTATAGTTGTTTGACATAGCAATGAGGGCAACAAGAGAAGAGGATGACATGAAGACTAAGAAGATAGCATTGGAGGATATGGGTGATCATTTGGATGCCCAAACGTATGCTGAGTTCTTTGACAAGCAAGGTAGGAAGGAAGAAGTAAAGCATGAGTTGCATGCTTCTATAGATATGATATCCGAGATAAGAGAGGAGTTAGTTTAGATGGATGCGGTTGGTTCAAAGCCATTGAACGCTAGAACATCAAAGGTGTTGAAGACATTTGGTGGTTCCCTCAAGTTTCTTCAGGGTTTGCACTTCTTTTGTCAGCTTTCCCACCTTTGTGTGTCAACTTGCACACCAATACGACACTGATTTGAATTTGAGAAGTTTATATATACACAAGTGCATTAGTGCATATGGGACAAAAAAAAAGTAAGTATTGACAGATTGAAGAGTTTAAGAAAAGGTCAAGAGTGATAAGTAGAAGTCTAGCATTTGATATGGTGGTGGGTACATGCCTACAAGAGAGTAGAGGAGAAAGAGAGCTAGTTGGAGGCAGTAGACGGAATATGTTCAAGCAATAGGCATGCGGAAGAAAAGGATAATAAGAGCTAGGCAGAGGAGGATGGTTTATGTTACAATAGGTGGCTAGAAAAAGACGAAGATACAAAAAGACAAACATCAAAGGGACACCGTGGTTAAAACAATTGGCCAAGAACCATTCACCCTACCATTGTGATCTGGAGGTCACGCATTTAAAACCTCAGGTGTTTGATGCAATAGCATCCAAGGGTACAAGCAATTTTAAATCAAACAAAAACATTGGTTGTGTGTTTGTATGGCCTAGTTGGTTTGTTTGTTGTTTTGGCATGGTGAAGTTGATCCAAGGGGAAGTATCAATACTTCAACACTTAAGTGACATCAAGTACATCAAAAATTATCAATTTCAAGAAGCCATATGATTCCAAGTGAGTTGGTTGAGTTTCTCAACCATTGGTACAATCTGAGAAGTGGTTGCATCCGTTGAAGGGCTAAGACGAGTTGTGGGGCAGAGGCAAAAAGGGCATCAAAGACATTCCTAAACCTGAATGTAATTGCATATTTGGATTCCCCTCAAAAAGTTATACTTACAAAAAAAGACATTTTGTTTCAAGTCCGTATGCAAAAGATATGGCCTCCATAAGTTGGCAAACTTTGTATAGTGGCAAAACTATCGTGGCAGTTTTGCAAGCTTAAGTGGTGCTATCAAAACCTGAGTGTGATTGCATCTTTGGATTCCCCTCGCAAATATGCACTTTCAAAAAAAAAACATCTTGTTTCAAGGATGTATGCAATAGATATGACATTCGTACGTTGCCAAATTTTGCACAATGGCAAAACTGCCACAGCAGTTTTGCAAACTTAAGTGGCCATTTCAAAACCACTAGACTATATTAAGTGGTTGTTTAGAAACCTCTGAAATGCATGAAGTGGGAGCTTTGCTCGTGTGAAATGTAAAATGAAAGTAATGGCCCAAAATAATGAATCGTCAATTCTTATGAGTTCCTAAGATGCTAAGGAGGGTGAAGAGGCACTCCAAGAGTTAGAGGAAGTTAGAAAAAGATCCAAAATGGGCAGAGGAGTAAGCTTCAATGCACAAGAGAGAGAGATAACTTGGGAGTTACTTCTCCAAAGCGAGAAGTGAGTGTGGGAGAGTGAACCCTTCCATGAGCGAGAGTGTGGGTGTACCTTCTTCATGTAATGTCTCAATAAGCCTGTAGGGCAATTGAGTGAGAGTGTATTGTGTAACCTTTGTAACGTTGACATATGAATGCAATAAATAGTGTGGTTTTTGTTCAATGTTTGTGTATGTTGCTTGAGCAAGTGTGTTCATTTGTGAGTATAAGTCTAGGCAAAATGGTCTAAGGTTGTCCTTCACTGGACCTCATAATTGTGACTACATCAAAAGACAAAAAAAATTTCTAGAGGTGTGGCGTGAATGCTATTGAAACAACCAAATACTTGACCCAACTAAAATTACTTGGACGGAAATGCTGAAAGTTGCATAAAACCCATGAAGCCATTTGTTTTCTTTTTTTTCCTTACAATTCCTCCTATAGTTGTGAATGTGAATATAAACAGATTGGGCTAGTGAAATGTACCGAGATGAAAAATCCATATTTAGTTGGCCATACGACATGTTACTGACCAAAGCACAAGCGTATTGCAAAGAAAAATAAAAGGCATATGTGACAAAACTTGACGATCCATAAAACTACCATTGAGTGATGGTGCCATATGACTTAACTGTAGAAAAGGGGGCATATGATATAATCCATGACAGAGCATACAACCAAGAATATGTAGGGTGAAGACTTTTTAGTTGAGCTTACGACAAGGGAGGATGTATGGTTGCATCAACATACAATGCATTCAAACTCCCTATTGGTGGGTTGTATGATGATTAGTCAGAAGCTTGCATATGGAAAAGGAGAGAGTAGACTAAATGTAAAGTGAAAACAGGTTGTAGAGGCAAGTGTGTGGATGCACATGCAACAATGGATTAAGACGTATGACAACATCGTACAACAAGAAGTAGCTAGGTATATAATAGTGGTTTTACCAAGGATATACACTAATGAACAACTACAACATACTAAGTGTAAGCCGAATGGCTGTGCGGTTTGGCTTCCTTGTTGACATACAATGGATGAGCTGAAGGAGCATACAATTAAGCATCTATTCCTTGGATGTACGGTCCTTTGCCTTCCTCTTTAGAATTGCCTTTCATATTATTTTTTAAATTGTCTTTAACAAACCGTACAGTTTTCTGCATCTTCACTTTTATTATTATCCATCATTTAATTCTCATTAATTGGGCAAAACTTCATTAACCATAATTTTATTTTTATTTTTCAGACTACTTGTACCATTTATCTGTCCATTTATCTTTGGGCTCGATGGGTCCTAAAGCTGCATCTTCTGAACTTAGATGCTCAATATTAATTATATTAATATTTTCCATCTTTAACAGATATAATTTTTAATTGGACACATTTACTACACCTTTACATCTTGTACTGCTGAAGTATGCTAGTCCCTCGATACATTTACACTTAATAATTTTTCTGACTTTACTTCCCATTAACCATTACTTTTTCATACAAACACCCGATCGTGAAATTCTTGGGCCTCAACCATTTATCATGCACAAGCTTCCTTCAAATTTTTAAAAAAAGTGCCCTCAATTTAAAATTCCTCGAGTATTGGTCATGACAATGGTTCCTTTGCCTTGACATAGCCTCAATGGGCCAATGTGTCATAACTCTCTGTTCATCCAGGGCTAACATATTTGTATTTGACCATCCTTCAAAAATAGATTGTACTTCAGGAGGTCATACTTCACCTTCTATTAAACTTTTATCCTTAGACCCCAAGTTATGCTCATTGAAGTCGGCTCTTCGAATGTCCTATCGGCTACCCATTCAAATTGGTGGGCCAACTTAGCGTCGAACTTTGCACCCTTGATGTATTCTTTAGACTCCGACAAGTAAGCCGCATGCAATTTTGATGGTTTGGAAGGATTTGACATCACCAATATCTACTTTTGGTCATCTGCCTACAAGCCTTGGACTTCCTTAAACTCCATAATCTTGATGCTATTGAATCCAAGCTCAAACACTTCATAGTCTTCCATCTGCCAAAGGAACATACCATTGAGGGAGTTCGTCTCATCTTTGGAGTATGACTATAACTCCAAGAACCCTTTGTCATTCAACTCCATTGTACCTCAGATCCCACCCACCAAGTGTTCTTCAAAATCCGAATCCAATGAGTCTGATGACGTTGCTTCCTCATTCACTGCTCGACTCTTCAAATCTATGATATACTTATGCCCTTTGTTTTCAATGGAGATCAAATTCTTTTTCTAATTATGATTGGCTTTCGTAGCTATCAACCAACCTTGACCCAATAATGCACCATAGGTATTTATTTCAATGAGATGACTACAATACTCAACAAAAAGGGTTGGGTTCCAATAAATACCTTTTGTCCCATTAGAACACCCAATACCTTTATGCCATGTTGATTTTCTCCTACTAATTGTAATGTTGGAGGCCACATAGTTGGCTTCCCAAGACTCTTTCAAGTCTCCTCTAGAAGAGCATCCACGCCAAAATCACCCTCAACGATAGTATTGTCCAATTCCTGCCTAGAGCTTCCACATGCACGATTGCAAATCATCGCACTAGATTCATTTTCAAGAGCATAGGATCAATCACTTGGTCACCTGACAATAGGAGCTCGACTATGGTTTCATTCTTCTTTATGTTCTCCCTATCACCCAAAGCTACACCATTTGACATTAGGTGTGTCGTATGCTCCATGTCCAAGCCAATCTCTTGTATGGTAGCAATTATAGCATTCTTGAGTTTTGTAATGCTTTGCAATAAGTCATCTATCTTCAAAGGTATAATGATTTGCAAAGCTTGTCTTGAAATAGCTTTGTTGGAATCGATTATGCTCATCACTGCACTTGCATGTTCATGCGACTGACATCATTATTTGATCATTGCCCTCTTGAATTCCATCCTTTCTTAGGCCAACCTTTCATTCTCTACACGTGGGTCAGGATAATTAAGTTTCTTCACTTGTGCTATGATAATTGCCATACCCTGATTTCCATCAACTAAGTCAATCATAGTGGCATTGACTTGCTTTGGACAAATGCCATAATTACGGTCCCTGGACACACACCATCTATAGAGAAATCTAGTGTTATTTCAATTAGGGCAATCCCTTGTGAAATGACCCACTTATTGCACTCCCAAGACTTGGCCATCCTTGGGAGTTGTATTGAATACAACTCTCACTGCCACTATTATTTTGACATCAACACTTTCTTGGCGGCGTATTGGGTGGTATCTATCTCTCTATGTGAACAATACTTGGCCGCTCTTATTTCACAAATTATATGAGCAACCCTTGACTACATGCCTTGTAACTTGAAAAATCTCACAGAACATTTTCTTTGGGCAATTCACCTTGTTCTAACCTTCTACCTTGTCAGTACACCAAAGTTCCTTGCCTTAGTTCTTAGTATCTCCCTTGAGTTCATCATCTTGAACATGTCTTTACTCAAGGATCGCACCAACCCAAGTTCACTCTCATCATTGGAGCTAGGGTCATCTTCTTTGTTGCTTCTTGAGTGCAAGGATGCCTTACTCTTGCTTTCAATATCCATGGCTCTGTTGTATAAATTTTCATACGACAAGGGTAGGACCACCTTCACCTTCCTCTACGAGGGTACCAACCCTTTAATGAACCAACACTTCTACAACCAGTCGGCTAGTTCTTTTTCAATTTTTTCCAATAGTTCTTTGAGTCTTCTATCATAGGCTCGAACATTCACGTGTTTACTCTGCTGAATATTATAGATTTCCACAACAATCTCAATGTTGTTTTTGAAGAGCTTAAATTCATTCTTGAATGTTTTCCTTAGTTTCTCCCATGTAATCTTATCACTATTGGCGCATAAATGCACCAATCAAAGGCCACTCCTCGAAGAGTAGCTAGAAAACACTGAAACCAAAGATGTTCATTTGGGTGCCCATTCACAATGCAAAATGTAACACATGCCCTGCAATGCCATACATCATCCTCCGATCCATCACTAGTTAACTTTGGTGGCTTGTGCTTTTCTAGAGATGCAGTTGATGGGGTAACCATGTCTCTGGTTATGCATTGCTTTTGACGTGGTGATTCAAATACAATTCTTCTCAAGGTCTACATTGGACGTTCCTTTGCTCTCTCAACACTATCGAACACGTCCCTATGCTTGAACCTTCCTTCGACAGGAATCCATACATTGTCTTACATGCCATCAAATCCCCTTTTTTTGCTACTCCCTCCAACTTGTCGTTTGGGCTGCCTCAAACACTTCACATAATTCTCTTGTAGGACCCTCTGGGCCAACCTGGTAGGCAAGGTCCGAATTTCCTATAGAAGGGGCTATGGCACTCTCTACCTACTCCTTATGAATGGAATAGGGCCCACTAGTTTCAACATAATCCTTTATTGGTTTCAGCTTTGGCTTTGCCTCTGACTTCTACTTACGCTTTGGCCTTGGTTTTCGCTCAACTTCCACTTTTACACCATACTTTGCTTGGCATAGTCTTTGTTGTCTTTCTTGTTGCTCCACCAATCAAGTAGACCGTCTGATTTCTATGTCCCCTCCCTGGGTGTGTTGTTTTCTTCTCTTGCCTTCGTTCGAAGTCAGTGGAATTAATTATTTCTCGTATATCGTTGGTCCTCTTATTCTTGAACTCTTTGTACTGGTGTAATTTCTTTGGTCATCATGTTTCATGGTTATGTTCAACGCATAGATCTTATAAGATAATGTAGTGCCTTGTTGACAATAAGATTGCTGATCAACGTTTCACTTTGACCTGACTTTATGGACTTGACATTCTTTAAGGGTGCAGTGCCAAAATGCTTATAGAGAAACTACAATACCAAAGAATATCAATTACAGGATAGTAAATACATACCAAATTACAAAATAGAGAATATGAAATAGGTAGAATACAAGTTGTTTAGTACAAGGAGGATCCGGTACTCAATGCCCTCTCCTTGACATACATCATTCTATTTACAAGACATGACTCAACGATTGTCGATTGACACAATTGTCAACAACTTAACATAACCAACAAGTTGTTACGATACTATCTAAAGCCAAAAATACAATAATTCACAACATAATAAGGTTGGCTACGAAACATGTAATTAATATTATTCTGATAATAATACGACAGTCTACACAACCCTAGAAGTCGAGTGTGTCAGGTGGGATGTGTAGCTTTCCTTGCACACAGTCTTCAGGTTGGTAAGGCAAGCCCGTGGAATTCTATAAGAAACTATGGCATGTGATTGGGCCAATTTATTTTATAATGTGTCAAGAACCTATCAAAAGTGAAAAAATGGTGAGAGTTGGTCAATCCATACTCCCAAAGAGAAATGATTGGAAGCTGGCAACTTAATAAACTCCTTAAAGTTTCCTATAAAATTATAACAAAAGCTCTTGCTAGGAGAATTAAGCTTCTTGTTCCTCAGGTTGAAATAAAGGGAAGATATATTTTAACAACCCTATCATAGCCTACGAGGACATAGTCAATGGGCCCATTTTTTTCTTGTAAAAGGTAAAACAATATAGTGATATAAAGGGTGGGGAGTTCGAACATGAATTCCTTTCAAAATGAAACAAGTGGAAATTTGCCCAAGAATGAGAATGAGATACAAAGGATGGGAAATTATGTGATCACATTTAGCATGAATCAGCTTCTACAAGTATATCACTCATCTAAATTCTATGTTTTTATCTCTGACAAATCCACCATTGCCCCTTTTCCACTATGCCAAAGAAATACAAAAAAATAGCTTCTCTCAAATCATTCTGTATTGCTGCGATTAGCACAATGACAAGAAAGGGAAGGACTTTCCATATTTGTAATGTGTGAATTCCAAGCTTGAGCTGGGGTGGTCGCCATAGGGCTGAACAGTGTTCTTTTATAGGTCATTCCTTTTGTGGTAGCTTTTGTCAAGATTTCAGGAACTATGGACTTTCTTTTAGTAGGGTTGGCCATTTCCTCATTCTGCTGAATGATATCAGGCAATCTACTGCTTTACATTTTCAGAAACAAGGATAGTGTTGATGGCATTTAGAGCCTTTTCATGTTGTTCCACTATCTTTCTAGACATTCCACACAATTAGTGACGACTTACACTTTTTTGCTTTGCTTAGGAAACAATGCAGCAGCCTGGACAAACCACTTTCCATGTATGGCACCCCTTTCTCATCAATAGTTTTCTGCAGGGCCTTAAGGACGAGAAATGTCATATACAGCAGTGAAAATAGTTGAATCATTTCTCATATTGCCTTACTGAGGACAGGGGTTAGGGTGGGTTCCTTGAGTACCACGGGCAGCACCATGAGGGATTTTGCTCCTGATATGGGGGAGTTTCCAAGGGGACTGTTGTGGAATGAAAGACTGAGCAGAGGGGGATAATCTATGAGTAGGAGAGGCCAAGTAGGACTTCTTAGATTTATGCCAAACCTAATAAAGGTTTCAGTCAAAGAAAGTGGGATTCTACCTTTTCTCATAAACATTTCAACTCCAGAAAATACTTGTGGTGGCCTGGGAGGACCAGGAGGATTAGGAGTTCTAACTCTAGAATACAGAGCAGGTTGAGTTTCCATTACCTAAGAGAGTTTGAGCTCTTGATGAGTATTGTGGACACTGGACAGGCTAAGGAGTCCCACTAAAAGATTGGACTTTCTAAGTTGCAGAAGAGCAGTCCCATCATCTTTGATACGTATTTAGTGTGTTGACCAGCAAAATCTTGATCCAACTCCTTTTTCATTGTTGAAATTATTTGAAGATCAGGCTTCTTGTTTGTATTCTCTTTCTATTCTTTTTAAAAACCTTAACTCCCTCTAAATATATATTTTCATGTTTGAATTTGACATGGTCTCTACATCTATTTATACTTAGATCCCTCATGTGAACCCTCTTGCTGAGATTCATCCTAGCAGAGAAATTAATATGCTATTGAGTAGTTTGGTCTTATGAAGATTGCACCATATAATATAATCTTAGAGCAAATATCAGAGACAGATTGCTTTGGGTGGAAGGACGTCATCAATATGGTTTTGTGCAGTTCAAGCCCAGCATGCTGATTATAAATGCTAGGGGGAGAAGGGGTGCATGGAGAGGGGCTTAACTTGCAGAGTTTTACTTGGCTTTTTTATCTACTCGGTGTTACCAATTGCTGCTATGATCAAATTATCATGATTACCCTCTTCGACTCTTAACTACTTTTGCTCACTCAGATTTCCATTATACCATCCATCTATATTCTCCATTAATATTTCAACCTGAACGCAATCCTTGAAGATAGGTCTGCAGTGCACAAAGTTACTCTGCACCCCTAAATTAGGATCCATGGCCAATGAGCTTATGAATCTAGTCAAAAAACTTCAGTTAAAAAAAAAAGACATTAATAAGGCTTATGACACAATTGAATAGGACTTCATTCTGAATATGCTAGATTCATTGGGTTTTTACTCCTCCTACAAGGCTATGGCGAGTTTCTTCACGCATGATTTTTCAAGGGTTAGTATCGAGGGAATTCCTTCTAAACTAATACGAGCACAATTGCAAGCAAAAAAAGAAAACAGAAATTAGCTGCAACTGTTCCTGCTGTACACTCTATGGTATTAGGTATATTTATAAAGTACAATGATATATAGAGAAGCTTCTAGACAAAAGGAAGCTTCTAATATAAGAAAAGAAAAACTAAAAGGAAAAATTCTTGAGGAAGGGAAGCTTCTAGGAGAAGACATATAGAATAAGCTTCCATAACAAGAAATTTCTAGATGAAGGTAATTACATAGAGATATGTGCAAAAGATATAACTAAAATATAATATAGCCCACGTGACTATGTGTCACCATAAACCAACTCATTTGCATAGGTTCAACAAACAGGGCTGCCCTCTAGCATCTTAATTTTGTGTTCATTGCAGCAGATGTTCTACAATATTTACTTGAGGCAGCCTTTGTTGAAGCTTCTAGTGCAGGTTTAAGTCAGGAAAAAGATAAGGTCTTTCTTATTGGCCCAAAAAAACCTCTATTTTTGCTTGAACAAAATGTGGAAACTTAAGGCCAAATGAAATCATTCAATACTTGGGTATCCGTTTTGGTATTCAGCTCTCTATTTTTAATCAACAACGATGCATAATGCCTGAAATTGAACGAAAAACCTATGGCCAAATCCCATCACCTAGGAAAATCACAATTTTAGAGAAAATCTCGGCAACAAGGTTAGAGGTGGTACTCAAAAGCTTTCTATGAAGCAACGTGTTGAAACAGCTTCCTTCGGGGGATTGGGACCTTTGCCCTCTTCCAATGGCTAAAGGAGGCCTGGGCATCATAGCTATTAGAGCTCAAGGCACAATCCTTACAAGAAAATGGATAGTAATGGAAATAGAGGGGATACTCCACCACAATATTCTAACCTTCCATTACAATCATGGCTTTAGGAATTCCTATTAATGCAGGCGGTAGAGTTGATCCCACAAATATCAAAGCAATAATGGAATAACCAGTACCAAAGAATGTTTCCAAGCTAATGACCACCTATAACAGATTTATTGAAGAAAGAATCATTCTTGTGGATGAACGAAGCCAACTTTTGATAAAATAAATAAGGCATTTTCATCAGCTCTAGTGCTTGCCACACCACATATTTCCAAGCCATCTGTCATAGAATGTGATGCTCCAAACTCAAGGATTCAAGTAATTATTATACAAGACAGTCACCCAATAGCTTTTGAGAGTCAAATGATGCAATCAAGTTTAGAAGGTTCAATTGAGAGCTGTCTTAACCTTGCAGCCAAGAGATAAGGAAAATGATAGCCATTTAACACCCACACTTTAAGGCCTTGCTCTCACTACAAAAGATGATACCTTCCATAATGTTTTTTTCCTTCTCCATGTACTTGAAAAACCCACATCAAATCTGGTTTTAGATTTTGGGATAGCTAATCCATTAGCTCCAACTTTTACCCCTTCAAAATGCCCTTGCTTTCCTTGGAGATCTCCCTCTTCTAAGTACATGGTATGAATCTTTTTTGTAGTGCTGATGGATTCCCCTTTTTGTCGTCCCATGCATCATGTTTGTTCCTTTCTCTTTTTTTGGAACTTTCTCTAACAGCCCAACTTTTACCCTTTGCCAAAAACACCTCTCAATGGAACAAATGTCATTTTCTTTCTTTGTCGTTTGGTTTTTTGGCATTTTGTTATTTTCTTCACATTCTTGGCATCCCAACAGTCCTCTAGCGCTGTTGGTCCCTTCCTACTAATCTTTTATGCTCTCAATAATTTTCTTGCTCCCAAAAATGTCATACAAAAATAAAATTAGGTTTTGCATCGGAAATTCAATTTTATTTTGTTGGTGGAGCTTGTCTACATACATTAATTGTTACCGTGCCTTCCGCAATAGAATCCCTACAATAATAGTTTGGTAGTAGTGACCATAGAACAATACTCCTACTACAATGATCGTTATCCCTTGACATCTCACATGCAGCAATAATTCTGCAGCAACACCCCTTTGGAGCAATAGTTCTACATTCCCGCAATAGAGTTGTTATAGCAAGTCTTTGATACCGTAAGGTTACAAATGTTTTTGGGAAATGCAAGATTGCCAGTCACCTAGGACGCTCTTGCATCACACACCCCGAGTAATTGGAAATGTTAGCTACTACTCAATAATTTGAGTTAAAATACTTCAAAGTATGGCCATAATAACCAATCTTAGTAGGGTTTAACCGTGTAGAATCCTCCATTGCCATGTTCTTCCATTTTACCAAATATTCCACATACTCCTTATCTCTAGCCTTTTTGACAACTTTGGAGTTCAGAATGGCTTCTATTTCCCCCTTTCTTTCTCATTGATCCTTGGGGAACAAACAATTGCTTCCCTTAAACAAAAATCCATCTTGCTAAACAAATCCAGCCTTGGAATTCTGTCCATGTTGGTTGGACTCTTTCATGTTGTCCATGCATCTCCGAATTCCACACCATTCTTATACAACTCTTTCATGGAGTCAAAGACATGACTTCTATTAATTAAAATGAACACAAAGAAACCAAGCAAGAACACAAGAGATAACTTGGGAGGGAAATACTTCTTGGACATTTATTGACAGAGTAACCATCACTTTATAAGAAAGCAACAAAATAAACCCTAATACAAGGGTGACACAAATCCTAAACCTAAGATGACTTAAGTGAGTATTATGTCATGTTTAGATTATTTTCTAAAGCAATCTAAAGTCATCAAGTGACTTTATTACTTAGCCTACCACTAGGACTATTATGACCATTATAACTTTATGTTACAAATTCTAACATCCTCCCTTAATGGTCATTCTAGAAAATAAACCAAGCTTATCACTAAATTTTATAATTTCTTTGAGCCAAGAGACTAGGTGAGAATGTCTACATTCTGGTCCTAGGTTGGACAATATTGCAGCTCAACTTCTCCATCTTCAATGAGCTATCAAATGAAGTGACAATATACATCAACATATTTTGTTCACTCATGAAAGATGGGATTTTTTGCCAACTTGAGACCTCCCTTGTTATCACAGTCTAATGAACTTGTAAATCTACCAGTTTTTTTCTAAGCCAAACCACTTCACATGCCCCTTTTACTGCTGCTCTATATAACACTTATGTAGAGGAAAGAGAAACCACATGTTTATTGCTGATCCAACAAACTGCTTTTGTTCCAAGACTAAACACATAATCTAGTGTAGATTTCCTATCATCCACAGAGCCTGCCCAATCCGAGTTTGAATATCCACACAACCAAATCTCCTTACTTTTACCATAAAGAATATCAAAGTTAAATGTTCCTTTCACATATCTTAGCACCCTCTTTGTTGTCTAATGTTCTGCTTTTGGAGCTATTATAAACCGGGAGATATAGCTGACAATATAGCTCAAGTCAGGGTTATTAGTTGTACGATGGATCAAGCTGCCCACTAGTTGCATGTAGATTGGCTCATTGATTGCTTTTGAATCAGTTTTGTCTGGGAGTTTCAGCCCCCTCTCCATAGGTGCAAATTTAGTTTTAAAAGCTACCATCAAGAATCTTTGTAACAAATGCTTTCAATATTTTGTTTGAGAAGCAAACATATGTTTATCAATTTTCCAAACTTCTACACCTAAGAAGTAATGTAGGAGGCCTAGATCTATAATGTCAAAAGTAGAACATAAATCTGATTTTAACTTTTGAATTGCTCCGACCTCACTAATTATGATGATCATGTCATCAACATGTATCACTAGAATCACCATTCTCACATCTTTACGTATAAATTGGGAACAAAAAGATTTCTTATGAATCCATGTTCCACCAAATACCTATCAATTTTGATGTACCATGTCGTAGGAGCCTGTTTCAACCCATAAAGAGCTTTCTTCATCTTGCATACCATATGTTACTTCCCTGTAACCTAAAATCCCTATCATCGAGATCTCCATTGAGGAAGTCACTCTTCACAACCATTTGATACAGTTTCAATCGGATTGTTCCATTTTTGCAGTAGAAGCAAAAGGATCCTCGTAGTTAATCCCTTCCTTTTGGGTAAGGCCCTTTGCAACTAGCCGTGCTTTATGTTTGTCAAGGGTTCCATCGTCTTTATACTTGACTTGTATACCCAATTGCAGCCAATGGGTATCTTATTAGTATGTTGCTCTTCTAGCACCCATGCTCATTTCTACATCAAAATTTCATATTCAGTTTGAGTAGCCTCTTCGCATTCCAATCTACCTATGGCTTCTTCATATACCTCACGCTCAAATGAGCATTTAAGGTTAGTCGTCAAAGCACAATTCATCATACCAGATGTCTTGCATCCTTTTGGTCTTCCCTCCACCCTCATATCAAGAATCTCATCTAACTGAACATCACCAATAGTGTTGAACCATGCATCATCCCTGATTTTCCAGAAAAAATATCTTCATTTCCAACAATTTTCAGATCTGATTTCTGTTTTTGTCGTTGCTTGGAACATCCCTGCACTTTCATCAACTACCACATAACGACTAAAAAATGATTTATTAGTTTCAACATCAACCAACTGATATGCTTTATAATTGTCGTTGTAGCCTGTGATTGTCATTTTATTGCATTATGCATCAAGTTTAGTTCGATTCTCTTCAAGAACCCATGCATATATAATTGAATCAAAATCTTTGAAAAAAAGAAAGAAATTATACTAATGTCCACAAATGACCAAAAGTAAGTCAATGGGACTCCATGATACAACGAATTAACAATAGCAATTTATAGGAAGAGAGAATCCCAAAAGCCAAATAAAAGGAATAAAAGTACAAAAGACAAAATAAAGCAATGCTTTGGACTTTCATCTAGTCCATGCTACTTTTGGAATTTTCTTGTGTGCATCTCTTGTTGGAGACCAATTCAGGTTGTAATGTGCCCAAATGGGACAATTCAACCACAAAAGGGTTTCCCCTAGAATCCACAAAATTCTGAATCCTGACATTAGCCAACTCAACAAACCCTAACTCAAAGATATGCCTAAAAAACATGCAATATACTTTCAAACCTTAGGTGTCAATGCGCAAATAATATATAGTTAATTTTCAGCAATTACCTTGAGCAAAAGACACCTCAAAATTATTCAAAATAAGCCACAAACTGAAAATAGAGATTTTATACCTTTTTACCCGTTGTATGTGGATGAAAATCAGATTTAACCTTGCTGTAAAATATCTGATTTTACACATAAAACAACACTTGAATATTTGTCAAACCCTTGCCAAAAATCATGAATAATTTACCAAAAATAACCACACAAATCCAACGCCCTTTTTGGGCCTTCAAAGTGATTAAAACCCTCTTCCAGCCTAGTTGTCTTAAGTCAAACTCTGCATATAAAAATCAAAAATATTATTTGCCCTTCAACTAGGGTTTTAAACCCCTTCAAACAACAAACCCTCACTTCAATTCAAGTCACAACACTTGGAAAAATTCCTCAATAAATATTAGCCATAAATCCACAATTTATAAAGTCAAAACCCTCATGAAATCTGCCAAAAAATATAACTAAATAATTTATTATTTATTTATCCACTTGAAAAGACCTTGCAAACCTTGTCCAATCACATAGAAAGTCAACGTCACACTTCAACAATAATTATCAATAAATTCCAACAATTAAACTAGGTCAATTTGACCTCAAATTTGCTTGGAAACCCACACAAACAAGTCACCAAACAAGTCGCCCCACTCTAGGGCAATAATCAAATTCCACCTTTGCAGAGGTAGCGTCAAAAGACACCATTCGTCAAATAATCAGTTCCAAAAATCTGCAAACATTTATTGGGCAAACATCCCAATATTTTCTTCAAGCATAAAAAATCAATATTAATTTTCAGTCTATCCCTCAAAGGAGAACTCCACCATGTACTTTGTAACCTTCAAAAGGGGGCAAACCACCTTGGAAAGACCAAATACTCTTTCTTAACTTTCCTTGCTGACTTTTAGCATATCTCCTCTTTGCCTTTGATCACTTACAAACGAATATTAATTTTTTATCAAAAATAATATTAAATAATTGCTTAAATAATAAATAGTAATTAAAATTACTTTTAGGCAATAATTCAATAATTATTTCAATTAAATATCTTAGTGGTAAAAACCACCATTATAAAATATTCTATTAATCAACTAATAATTGTCTTATATGAGCAAATGATTAAAATCATTATTCAGACATTATAATTAATTAATAAAATAAAACCTCGAAAGGAATTGTTTTCTCTATGGAGTAGATTAAAGGTCTTCAATACTTGCTCGTAAATGATGTGAAAATGGGGACACTACAATCCTCCCTTCCCACAATATCTTGCCCTCAAGCAATCCCCAACAAGGCTTCCTTGATAGAGCATCCACTGCCACATTGTTTTTACCTTTCACACATTCAGTATCAAAATCATAAGCTTGCACCTTGCTTACCCACTTTTATTCCCTGTCATTCAATTTTTTTTGATTGAGGAAGAACCTCAAATGTTGTGTCCGATTTTACAATGAATTTGCCACAAACCAAAAATTGTCTAAACTTACTCAAAGCATGCATAATCGCCAACATCTCCTTGTCATAGATTGAATAAGCTTTCTTTGAATCCTTGAGTTTCTTGCTCTAAAAAACAATAGGATGTCTATTCTGCATTAGGACAGCCCCTATCCCTTCACTGAAGCATCACACTCAAACACAAAAGTAGAGAAATCTGGAATAGCAAGAACGAGGCAAGAATACATTACCTCCTTGAGATTTTCAAATGCTAGTTGGGTTGTTTTGGACCATTTGAAAGCCCCTTTCTTAGTCAAATCAGTCAAGAGGGTAGCAAGTTGTGAGAAACTCCTCACAAATCTCCTATAATAACTACAAAGATTACAAAAACCTCTCAACTGTGAGTGCAGAGGGAATAGGCCAATCCTTAATTGTTGCAATTTTTTGTTTATCCACTTGCACACCTTGTGCATTGATGACATGTCCCAAATACAAAATCTCTGTTAATACAAAGTCACACTTGGATTTCTTTGCAAAGAAAAAATGCTGCTCCAATGTGCCCAAAACCAAATCCAAGTGCCTCAAGTGCTCCTCCAAAGTTTTGTTGTACACAAGAATATCATCAAAGAAAACAAGCACAAACTTCCTTAGATATTTGTCAAACATATTGTTTATACATGACTGAAAAGTAGTTAGGGAGTCTGTCGATCCAAAAGGCATAACCAAAAACTCCAAATGTCCAAAATGAAATATAAAAGCAGTTTTATGAACATCCTCTTTTTTTACCTTGATTTGGTGATAATTGGATCTCAGATCAATTTTGAAAAAATAGGTGGCACCATGTAACACATCCATCAATTCATCCATTGTAGGTAATGGATACCTATTCTTGATGGTCTTCTTATTCAAAAACCTGTAATCAATGCGCATCTTCATAGTACCATCCTTTTTCTTCACTAGAACAACTGAAGAAGCAAAAAGACTTGAGCTAAGTCTTATGTGTCCCATATCAAGTAACTCTTTGATGGTTTTTTCAATCTCTTCCTTGAAAACTCTTGAATGACAGTAAGGAGTGACAATAACCGGTTTGGCACCCACTTCTAACTCAATATTATGCTCAAAACCTCTATCTGGTGGCAAACCATAAGGCAAATCCTCAAAGACATGAACATGCTTGTCTAAAATAGCTTGTAACTCACCATGAGGGGCTGTTGTTTTCTTTTTTCTGAATTTACTGTGATAAGGCAGCTTGTTGCCCAAGCAATTTGACCTCTTCTAAAGGCCCTTTCCATCCTCTTCATAGACACCTCTTGTGGAGCACCATTTGCTAGACCCTTGAGGAACACTTCCTTGCCCTCTTTGAAGAATTTTAGCTCCATAGTTTTATAATTTTGAGTGAATTTATCTAAGGAATGCAACCATTGAACACCCAAAACAATATCAATATCTTCAATGTCAACAACATAAAAATCATGAATTACCTTGTGTTTTCCAAGAGTGAGTGGGAGTTGTGGCAACTTTTTGGAACAAGAAATGGTGAATCCATCCACCATAGTCAGATCGAAACCCTTGCAATCCGTAGTTTCTAATGCCATCTTCTTAACCAAGCCTCCATCAATGAAGTTGTTTGGCTTCACTATCAACCAATGTAATCACTCTTTGACCCCTCAATGTGCCTTTTACCATGAAAGCATGACACTTGGGAGCTCCTAAAAGAGAATCAAGTGTGCTACCCAAGTCTTGTGTGTCTTCATGCACATGCTCATCAACAACATTCTCATTTTGCTCATCATTAGTATCAACAATATCAAAATCTGAATCATCAATAATTACCTCAATGTAGTAGGCACGTCCTTTGCCTATGCAACGGTGGCCTTTGGTGCACGGATCCTTGCAAATGAAACACAACCCTTTCCTTCTCAACTCATCTCTAGCATTTTTCATATTGCTGCTATAGGGCAGCAATCTATGAGGTGGCACATATGGTGTAGAAGGCTTCTTTTCTTGCTCATTGGGTGGTGCCTTGGGCTGCCCACTTTGTGCCCTTGGCTGCCCACTAAAATCAAACCTTGGCTGCCCTGTATTTGCCCTTTTGGGAAGCGAATAGGTGGCTGCCCTCGTCTGCCCTCTTCGCCATTCATGGCCCTTGTAGGTTGAACATTCTAAATCCAAAGCCTTGGTGATAGCATCTTGCAAAGAAAGAGGGTTAAAAGCCTTAACCAAACCCCTCAAAGGCTCAAGCAAACCCTCAACAAACAAAACAACCGACCTCCTCTCACTAACAAAAGGTACCATAACTGAAACCTTTTGAAAATCAACAACATACCTTTCAACATCATGATTTTGCTTGAGTTGTGCCAACTCACGAAAATGTATCTCTGGATCTCTAATGTCAAATCTCTCCATGATCCTTTTACCAAAATCCTCCAAGGTAGTAATGGATCCGTGGCCTTGTGTGATTAAGCCATGAAACCACCACTCATGAGTAATACCTTCCAAATGTAGGGTGACAAACTTGAGATCCTCATCTTCAAACATGGGATTAAGTGATAAATATGTCTCCAACTTCTGCAACCATGATCTCACAGGTAGTTTATCGATACCATCCAAAATAGGAAGAGAAATCTTACCCAACCTTTGTTGCAAATCTCTACGAGGCTGCATATTAGGAACCCTCGGCTTGGATCCTTCATCTCACAATAATCTCGAAAAGATAAGAGTGTTTGTGTCATAGCTTAGGGTTGCATACTCTTGTTGACAAATATCAAGAGGATCATCCCTTGGTCCCTCCATCTCCACAACTGGTTTCTTCTGCAAAAAAGTGGCCTTGAAGAATCTATAAGGGCGGTTAATAGAAACCCTCTCATTGCCATTCAAACTATCCTCTCTTGAATGGTGATGGCTCTTACCTTTTTGTGTGGTCTTCAACAAGACTAACATTTGCATACTCAATGTACGCTGAAGGTCACTCTGGCTCTGTTTGATCAACTCCTACAAAAACTTCACCTTCTTTGAAGACCCCTTAGGCTCTTGATCCTCCATGGTCTTTTCCCTTCTTTGATAATACAAAGTCTCTTTACCTGCTAGCATCCAACAAACAAAAACTCAAAGTAGACAAGATCGATGCTCGGATACCAAAGATCGATGCTCGGATACCATTATAATGTCCCCAAATGAGACAATTCAACCAAAAAGGGGTTTCCTCTAAAATCCACAAAATTTTAAATTCTGAAATTAGCCAAATCAGCAAACCCTAGCTCAAAAATATGCTTAAAAAACATGCAATATACTTCCAAACCCTAGGTGCCAATGTGCAAATAATATATAGGTAATTTCTAACAATTACCTTGACCAAATAACACCTCGAAATCATTTAAAATAAGCCACAAACTAAAAATAGAGATTTTATACCTTTTTACCCCTTGTATGTGGATGAAAATCAAATTTTAACCTTGCTGTAAAATATTTGATTTTACACAAAAAACAACTAAATATTTGTCAAACCCTTGCCAAAAATCATGAATAAGTTACCGAAAATAGCCACACAAATCCAATGCCCTTTTTGAGCTTTAAGTGATCAAAACCCTCTTGCAACCTAGTTGCCTTTGGTCAAAATCTGCATATAAAAATCAGAAATATTATTTGCCCTTCAACTAGCGTTTTAAACCCCTTCAAACAACAAACCCTCACTTCAATTCAAGTCGTCACATTTGAAAAAATTCCTCAATAAATATTAGCCATAAATCCACAATTTATGAAGTCAAAACTTTTATGAAATCTGCCCAAAAATATAAATAAATAAATCAAATTTCATTATTTATTTATCCACTAGAAAAGACCTTGCAAACCTTACCCAATCGCATAGAAAGTCAATGCCACACTTCAACAATAATTATCAATAAATTCCAACAATTAATCTAGGTCAATTTGACATCAAATTAGCCTTGACGCCCACACAAACAAGTCACCAAGTAAGTCGCCCCACTCTAAGGCAATAATCAAATTCCACTTTTGCAAAGGTGGCGTTAAAAGACACCATTTTGTCAAATAATCAGCTTCAAAAACCTGCAAACACTTATTGGATATACATTCTAATATTTTTTTCAAGCGTGAAAAATCAATATCAATTTTCAGCCTATCCTTCAAAGGAGAACTCCACCATGTACTTGTACCCTTCAAAAGGAGGCGAACCACCTTGAGAAGGCCAAATACTCTTTCTTAACTCTCCTTTCCGACTTTTAGTATATCTCCTCTTTGCCTTTGATCACTTACAAGCCGACATTCTTTTTTTACCAAAAATAATATTAAATAATTGCCTAAATAATAAATAATAATTAAAATTATTTTTGGGCAATAATTCAATAATTATTTCAATTAAATACCTTAGTAGTAAAAACCACTTTTATAAAATATTCTATTAATCAACTAATAATTGTCTTATATGAGCAACTGATTAAAATCACTATTCGGGCAATTATAATTAATTAATAAAATAAAACCCTAAAAAAAATTCTTTAGTCTATGGGGGAGTAGACTAAAGGTCTTCAATACCTACTCATAAATGATGTGAAAATAGGGACATTATAGAGGTGATACACTAATGTGTGTATGTGATACACTAATGTGTGTATTGTTTTTGCTGAATATTTATTAGGAACAGACTTGAATCCTAGCACACTTCCCATCTCCACAATCATACAATTCGCCCATTTACCACTTCATTTTGTTTTGGAGTGTGGGGTGTGGTGTATTGCCTCTGGATGCCTTCTTGAGTACAAAAATCAAAGAAATTTATAGAGAAAAATTCACCTCCGTTATTTGATCTAAGGATTTTGTTACTCTTTCATGATTGTTTCTCTGCCATGATTTGAACTTTTTGAAATCATCAAATGCATGACTTTTGTTTCAAAAAATGCACCCGCATTTTTCTTATAGAGTCATCTACAAATAGCAAAAAACCATCCACACCAGAGATTGATGTCATCTTCATAGGCCCACAAATGTCAGCATAGATCAACTAAAAGACCTTATCTCTCCAAGGTTGTCCATCAAACGAAACCATGTGTTGCTTCCCAACCAAGCGTGTGCCACAAACTCCTTGTTGATTTTGAATCTTTGAAAGGCCATCCACAAATTTTTTTTAATCCAAATAAAAAAGATGTCTCAAATTTAAATATATGTACGTTTGATTCCAAAGTGAACTACAATCTTGACCACTTGGCTATCAAAGCATGCCCTTTCGCCTCCCTTACATCAACCAACCAAATAGCCCATGGTTTTCAATAACAAGAGCATCTATCTTCTTATTGACCTTATCAACAATATAGCATTTGTGATTGTTGGAAATCACATGTAATGGGGGTATTCTTCATAATCTCACTTACAAAAAGTAGTTTTTTCTTCATCCCTGGAACATAGTAAGCATTAAAAAAGACTGGGTTTTTACCTAATATGGTTATCTATACTTTTCCTTTTCCTTCTACTTCTGAGTTCCTTCCAACCATTATAAATCACAGATTTAGTTGAAGATACTTTAGCAAAATATAATTAATGTACCAATATTTCCTATTGGTAAAATGACGAGATGCACTAGAATCTATGTACCAAGAGGATGTTTTCACATTGCGTACCTTATCTGTAGTTATAAACATAGAGATGTCCGCATCCTGCTTTTGCTCTGCAACATTGGAATGCTTCTTAGGCACTTGGTTATTTTTCTCATCCCATAATCGTTTCTTGCATAACTTCTTATGGCCTATTTTTCCACAATGGCATTTAAAAGTCTTTTGATTCCGTATATCATAAGTTTTGTTGTTGTCCTCTTTGATTCGTCCTCCATTCTTCTTTGCAAACCGATCCTTGCCCTTACAGTTTGCTGCCAAAGCCATATCGAAACCCTCATTCCGCTACCACCGCCAAATTACTTTTTACACGTCTTGTTGCAAGAGTTTAGTGCTAAACTCTTAAAACTTCAAGTCAACATTAGTAGCAGTAATATTTAGGGTCTCAATAAAATGCTCAAACAAAGGTGGTAAGCTCTTAAAAGTGATTACCAATGTGTCTTCTTCAATTTTCCGCTTCAATCGCATTTAATTATTCTCTAATATCCATGATCTTTACCAAATGGTCATGTAGAGATTCATTTTCATTCATTTTGATTGAAAAGAGTAAATTCTTAAAGGAGGTCCTACCTTTGATTGAAGTTTCATACAACTCCTTCAATCATTTCCAAATAGCTGAAGCTTTATTGCAAGTCTACCCTTTTGGGAGCATTTCATCAGTGACAAGTTTGATCAGCATTAATGCTTCTCTATTCCACCCATTAAACTTGTTTTAATCATTTCTTCTTCTTGTTGGCCTTGTTTCAGTCCCAACACAATCTAATCCAAACACCTCTACTCAAAAATAGCTAGCATTAGTTGTTTTTAGGTATTATAATTCTTCCAAGAGAACTTATCATTGCCTTCAAGCATCATATTAGACAAACTAGCCATTTTTTAAGGGAAAAAAATCAGCTTGTTTGCTGCTAAAAAAATGTTGTTGAAATAGACTTCCAGTAAAAAATGTGTTACAAAGAGATTACAGAAAAATGCTTTTTGAAAACTGATGAATTTGCTGAAAACGCTAAAACTTATTGAAAATTGTTGAAAATCTGTGATGTCATTTCCATAAAAAAACTGAAAATTGACTATTACACATTTTGTACAATTTAGTACAATGGTACCATTCCATACAATTTTGTGCAATTATGTATGATGATATAGATTCCGTAAGGCTGTCCTTTGGTATTCTGCATGGTTGTTCAATGTTGTTTCATACAGTCTTGTAGGGCTCAATTTACCTTTTAATGGCTTTAAATCGAAAAGACTTGATCCTTTTAAAAAAAAAAAAACCTAGCTTTAAATTGATCTCAGTTTAAACCACAAAAAACAAACCTAGCTTTCTTTGCTACATAGCACTTTTTGCATATCATAAGCAATCCCTTGATCCATCACTAATCTAAGCAATCCCTAGGCCTTCACCTACTTCCCAATTTCTCCTAATCGTGGCTCTAGCTCCATATTGTGAAAACCAAACACACAAATAAATGAAGCAAGAACACAAGTGAGAACTTAAAAGAGAAATACTTCTTGGATGTATTATCAAGAGAGCAACCATTACTTTATTAAAAAACATAAACCTTAACACACGGGTGCACAAAACCTAAAACTAAAATGATTTAAGTGAACAATAAGTCATAGTTACATTATTTGAAAAGCAAGCTAAAGTCATAAAGTGACTTTATTACCAAGCTTGTCGCTATGACTAGTGTGACCATTATAACTTTATGTTACAAATATTAACGACTTCCACCTACATCTTAGTCAACAACATATGCCTTTTACTCAAAGAGTCTGCAACACAATTAGGCTTGCCACTTCTATGCTTCAACACAAAAAAATATCTTTGAAGTAATTCAACCCGTTTCATATGCCTTTGATTCAACTTACCTTGGCTATTTATAAAATACAGTGCTTGATGATCCATATACAAGAAAAACTCCTTCAAATGTCAGTAATGTCCCCATTTTTTAAAGATTTTGCGTAATTGCATAGAAAATTTGGTCATACACAGAGTATTTCCTCATGGCATCATTTAACTTATGACTAACATAAGCTAAAGGTTTGCCCTTTTGACTCGAAACATCCCCTATTGCTATCCTACTAGCATCACAATCAAACCTAGAATACCTTGTTGAACTCCGACAATTCTAATATTGTTTGGTTACCTTCCTCCTCAACAACTCAACTTTTCTCAATTGCAATTGTCCGCTTGAATTATTTTCTATCACCCCTCAATGTTTTAGTTATGGGTGCACAAATCCCACCCAAGTTTATAATGAACTTCTGGTAAAAACTAGCCAACCTATGAAAACTCCTCGCCGCAAACATGCTTTTTGGTGTTGGCCACATCAAAATAGCTCTTATCTATTCCATATCCATCCTCAATCTATCTTTTGAGAACTCAATACCCAAGTAAACCAACTCGGTCATCATAAAACTGTTCTTTTTGAAGTTGATCAGGAATTTCTCTCCTCTCAATCTTTGCAACACTTGTCTCAGATGCACTAGATGCTTTTCCTTTGTTCTACTAAAAATCAACATATCGTTCAAATAAACAATGAAAATATTACCAAGCAATGGTTTCAACACTTCATTCATGAGTCTCATAAATATACTAGTGCATTTGTCAAACCAAATGGCATAACTAGCCACTCATACAAGCCTCCTTTTGTCTTGAATATGGTCTTCCATTCATCATCTTCCTGAATTGTGATTTGGTGATACATACTCTTCAAGTCAATCTTTGTAAAATGTTTTTCTCCACTCAAAAAGTCCATCAAGTAATCCATTTGAGGCAATGGAAATCCAAACTTGATTGTTATCTTGTTTATGGCTCTAGAATTAATGCAAATATGCCTTTCTCCACTTTTTTGAGGTGCTAATGCTATTGCAACTGCACATGGGCTCAAGCTTTCTTTGATTAAATCCTTTTCCAACAATTCTTGCACTTGCCTATTCGCCTCTTTGTTTTTTGTGGGTGTCAATCAATAGGCTGCATTGTTTGGAAAACTGGCTTCGACAACCAAATCCATGCGGTGATTGATCGTCGTCATTAGCGGTAATATATCCAATAATTCATTGGAGATAATCTCAGCATAGTCATCCAACAATCCTAGCTTAAATACATTTGGGATGAAAGAAAAACATGCTTTCTCTTTCTTTACCACTCTCAAAAATTATTTTCTGGAAATAATCAGAACTTTACATCAGCTATTCACTTCCTCCTTTGTCCTTCAATGGGCTCAAGGCATACTTCTTTCCATTCTTCTCAAGGGTGTAGGTATTTGCCCTACCATCATGTACGACTTTCCAATCGAATTGCCAAGGTCTACCCAACAACACGACATATATCTATGGGCATGATATCAAACCAAACATCATCTTTGTATGACCCAATCTAAAAATTGACCATGCATTGTTCAATTACCCAAATTTAATGCCTCTTTTTCAATCATGACAACTTGTATGGATTTGGGTGAGTTACTCTTTTTAACACAAGATTATCTACCATTTCATTTGACACTAAGTTATCTATGCTAACACCATCAATAATAGCTTTGCAACACTTACCTCTAGATTTGCAAATGGTTCAAAAAGTATTTTTCCTTTATACCGGTTCATTCTCCTTATCGAATTTTAGCAATACACTCTTCATCATGAGAGCTTCTCCATGCTCTGGTTCTTTTGCATGATCGGGTGATGCTACGGACACTCATCCGCTTGTACAATATGCGTGCTGGCCTCATTTCTCCTATTGATGTTGGTTTGTGCTTTTGCACTCACTGGGTCGATGACCAACTTGTCCACATCAGAAGCATGAGCCCAAGAATCCTCTTCCTCTACCATATTGCTCTCTTCCTCTTTAAGGGTGTGGTCTTCCTCTTAGTGCATGATTGTTATTGTGCGAAGTACTACCTTCTCCCTCATGAGTATGATGTCCTCTTCCAACATTTGATTGACCTCTTCCCTTTGAAAATCTGCCTCTACCTCATGCTGTTTTTTGTTGTCTTCTTGACAACTTCTCTTCAGCTTTCAATGCAAACTGATAGGCCTCTTTCACAGTGTGCAATCAAACCATACTTAAGTCATATTGTATGTTCTTCCTCAGCACATTTATATATCTTGAAACTTTCTCTTGGTCTCCCTCATGGTGACTAAATTGTATGGTTATCTTGTAAAACTCCTCAGTGTTGTTTTTCACACTGAGCTCTCTTTGCCTCAAGTTTTGTAGTTTCTTTAGCAAATCCAATTAATAACTTGCAGGCAGAAACTTGCCTCCAACTGGGCAACCATTCTATCATGTCAGATAATCTTCACTTTACCCCTTCTATTCCTCTTGGTTTGTACTTCCACTAAAGGATTGCATGATCTTGCAACTTGGTCTAAGCCACTTTTATTTTCCTTGGGTCATCCACCTCATCAAACTCTTAAGTATTCTTCTATCTCGGTAAGCCAATCAATCAATTTTTCAGAGTTCAAAGTTTTTGAGAATCTTGGAGCATCCAATTTGGTTCTTCTTCCAATTCTTGAGATAGCTCTAATGAGCCTATCTTCACCTAAATCTAATTCATGCTCATTTGCTTGCTCTAGTTCTTCTTCCTCTATTCTTAGCTCTTCTTCATCATCACCCACATAATCTCTTGGTGCAAAACCTCTGCTTTTGCCTTCCTTGACAGCATACAATATAACTCTTAACCAATATACAACCTCTTCAAGTCTTCCTACCACATTGGCAACTCCTAATCTACCTATTCCAACCACTCTTATGGAAGGCATATTGACACTCTTTGTCAATCACAACCTACTTTTATAATCCCTCTTATCACATTTCTATGTAGGTTAGGTATACTCTTACAAATTGGATTCAAACAAGCTTTGATACCATTTAATACAATCAATGCAAAAGGAAATCAATTGAAAATTGTCGTCAGTTATTTTAACCTTGCAACCAAAAAATGAGGAAGGAAAACTATAGCCACTTAACACTGACACATGAAGGTCTTGATCTCACTACAAACCATGATTTGTTTCACATTGTTTCTCCCTTATCCATGTACTCGAAAAACCCCCACTGAATCTTGTTTTAGATTTGGGATGGCTGCTCCAATCGCTCCAACCTTCACCCCTCCAAAACGCACCTACTTTCCTTGCAGAGCTCCCTCTATCGAGTACACAATTTGATTTTTTCCAATAGTGATGGATTCCCCTTTTTTGTTGTCTTAGGCATCATCTCTGATGTTCTCTATTTTTTAGGAACTTTCTATAACAACCCAACTTCTACCCATTGCTCAAAACACCTCTCAAGGGGGAAAAAACGTCATGTTCTTTATTCGTCACTTGATCTTTTAGCGTTTTGTTGCTTTCTTTATATTCTCAACATCCCCACAATCATCCAACACCTTTGCTCCCTTCTTGCCATACCTTTTGTGGTCTCAATGATTTTCTTGCTCCCAAAAACACCTCACAAGGAGCAAATTGAATATTGCATTGAAAATTTAGGGTTTTTTTGGTTAGTGGAGCTTGTCCACATCCATTAACTATCACTGTACCTTCCACAACAAAATCCCTATAATGTCCCCAAATGGGACAAATTAGGGCAAAAGGGTTTTTCCCCAAAATCCTTAAATCTGAAATGAAATCAACAAGGCCTAAATTGAAAAATATATTCTCAAAACCCTTATTTAATTCAAGAAACCCTAGGCACCAAAAAGAGGGTTTTGTGTAAAATTCAGCCAATAAATTGCCCCGAATTAATCTAAAAATATACAGGAAAATTTTAGAATTAAATTCACACAAATTAATACCTTTTTCCCCCTTTTCTGAACCTCCAACGCTACAAAAAGATAACGGAAAAATCTTATTTAATATAAAAAATTATGTTGTTCGGAGTAAAAATCCTCTTCGAACCCTTGCCAAGAATAGTTGCAATCCTCCAAAAAAGATTAGAAAAATTCCAACGACTTGTTTTGGCATGAAAATTGCCAAATTAGCCCTCCTCGGTCATTCACCCCACTCCCAAAGTGCCTAAAAAAATAGCAAAAAAATATAGGAAATATTCTTGCCTTCCGCAAGTGATAAATTCTTCAAAAACCTGTTAGAAAAATAAATAATAATTCTGAAAATTATTATTTAATTTTTCTTCAAAACCCTTCACAAATCATCCAAACTTCACAATGATAATCAAAAAAATACCAAATTAAATCAAATTAATTAATTTGTGAATTTTTGACAACTGAAGCCTTCAAACCCTGGCTCCAAGCTCTCCAAGTGGTTTGCTCCAGTTGCAAAATTAGCACAAAAACTTAATAAACTCAAGATGCAAGGAAAATACCACGAAACCCTCAAAAACATGCACACAAACCCTCCAAAGCAAATCGCTCCACTCTTTAGGGCATAAACAAGCTTTCCTTTTGCAAAGGTGGTGTCAAAAGACACCTTTTAAATTGATCGATCACCAACAATAGAGAACCTCTATTGGGTATGCATCCCAATAGTCTTCTTCAAGCATGAAGAACAAAAATATCAAATTCAACATGTCCTCCATTGTAGCCTTCGTCATGTATTTATAACTTTCCAAAGGGGGTGAACAACTTTGGGAAGATAAAACACCTTTCCTTATCTTCACTTTAGCTCCCATGTCGATATCTCCTTTTTGAATAATATATTAATTATTGGTCTTAATTAAAATAGTAACTAAAATTACTTTAAGGAAAATAAATTAATATTTAATTCACTTAAGCACTTTAGTGGTAAAAACCACTTTTAAAATATTTTATTAATTAATTAATAATTGCCTTATGATTAAAATCACTATTTCGACAATTAATTAATAACCAATAAAATAGCATTCCCCAAAAACAACTCCTTTAATCTATGGGGAGATAGACTAAAGGTCTTCAATACCTATTTATTTATGAGGGAAAAATGGGGACATTACAATCCCTACAACAGTAGTCTAGCAACAAGAACTTTACAGCACTATTCCTTATGCAGCAATGATTATGCATTGATGTCTCACATGCAACAATAGTTCTACAACAACACCCTTCTGTTGTAATAGTTCTACATTCCCAATAGCGTCAAAGTACCAACAATTATATATATATAGAAGAGTCTCAAAAGACAATCCATATATTTAAGGAGACTTTTGTATGTGCTCCTAATCACATGAAGCTGAAGGTGTTCTCGAAACTCATACACATAATTTGCATTCTCAACAAATCACTAAGTATCTAATCAAGTGTAAGATTTTATCACAAGATGAGGCAAATGCACTCTCTATTAGTCTAGAAGTGGACTCACTAGTCTGTGTTTCCCTGCATTCCTTCTGCAGCAAATAGCAATTGGCCTCATCAAAGGTCGATGTTTGGGTTTGTGCCATCATGTATAAAGCCTCCACAAATGATTCATAGGAGAGCATCAAGTTGTTTAAAACAAGGGCAACAAAGTCGTCATCACCTACCTTTTTGTTTATGGCAGCGAACTGGTCTTAGAGATATTTTATCCGAAGATGTTCTAATAGGGACCCACCCTCATTCATCTTTGCACAAAACAGTAGACTCATTTTTATCTTAAGTTTGATACTTGTTTTGCAGACTAGTCCAAAGCACACTTGCCACAGTGGCATTCCAAACCTTGGGGATCAAATCCATCTAAAACAGATAACTTCAACAACAAAAGAGCTGTTTATGATGTTTTTTATAATCGATAAAATTCGTAGCAGGTCTTGATTTCTTGTTGAGAATTTTTTTTATCGCAATCATGATATTCTGCAATTGTTAAAATCTTAAAACTCCAGACCTTGTAGTTTTGACCAGTCAATTTCTGCGCTTCAGGCAGAACTAAATTCTAGATATTGGCCAATATACACACAATATTTGACCTCTGACCCGGAAATCAATGAAAAGTCTGCATACAGGTCTGAAAGCCTGTGTATAGGTCTGGAAATCGGTACAGGTCTTGAAATCAATCACCAAAACAAAAACATCAACCCTGCTGGACTGTATATTCTATAAACCCTTTTGTAATGTGTATTCTACAAAACCCGTGATTGTACATGAAAATCACAAAACTGAAAGTGGACTGTGTATTTTTGCCCTAGCACAATCTCTTTTTCCCATGCCTTGGACCGAAATCCTCCACTGGAAATCACTAAGAAAATCATGATAAACAACAAAAACAGACCATAAAATTGCAACTGTGCCTAGCATCAGATTCTGGTCTTCAGATCTTCTGCTCTTCCCTTATGCACTTTCATTCTGCACTTTCTGTTCGTGACAGCTGCAAATTGTCAATAGTCTAAATCGCGTCTTTCATTTTTGTTCATCTTGTGACTGTATATTGATCTTTGGCCTTCAGATCATCTACGAATTGTGAATCCTGTCCTTAACGATTTCTTCTTCTGTACGTGCCCTACAACAAACTGGTCAGCCTCTCCTCAACTCTCAATTTCTTTCCACAAAAGTCTATACAAGCAGATCCCAACCTTCTGCGATCTCTGCTTCCTACACGAATGTCACACACAAAATACATTGTATATAGAACATAATACAGAAACACAAAAAGGAAAGATCATCATATCAAATATAGACAACACATGAATGCTGAAATATCATCGTATTCATAAAAACTGCTCCAAGGACATAATATAGAATGACCTTCACAATGATATCACAAGATGCTACAAATGACACCAGTGAAAAATTGATGACCACGTTATTCTCTAGGAGAAATGTATATAAATAAGGCCTAGTAGGAATGAGAACAGGTGCAATGGTGGGAGTCCAACGCGTTGAAGCCACCTGTGTACAGAGTTTTCATTAGACACCTCCTAGCCTAATCACAACACTTCACAGTTCATGCTTCTACTCTTTTAGTATAAAGTTGTATGCACAATTGAATCTACATCCATCTTTTATTATTATTATAAAGTTCTATTTAACATTTATATAAAGCAACTTGGCTAGCAAATATTCAGAAATTTATCATCTGAAATAAGAGCAAATACATAAAGAAAGATCTGATGTATTCCTGAAATAAAAGAAGTATTATATCCATAGTTACCAAGTTCGGAAATCCGAATCTGTTTTGGAGGGCAAAAAAATGCGGAATCCAGAATTCTTGAAAAAGTTTGAAAAAATCCGGTTCAGAATATATGTGTGTGTGTGTGTGTGCAAAATAATTCAAAATAAACAATAAAATTTTAATTTAAAAAAAATATATAAAAAATAAAATATTTAAAATAAACATTATAAAATATAAATTATAATTTAAATATAAATACAATTATATTTCATATTATATATTATAATTATAATATAAAATAAAACTAAATTTAAAATAAAATAAATAAAAATGGAAATTTAAAATAAAATAAAAAAATATAAACAAAATAAAACGTATGTAAAAAATAAAAGATAGATGATGATAAATACGTAATCCCATCCGTCCATCGTCCATCAATTGGCAGTCCGTCCGCCCAGGTTAGCAAATGATTTTTACAAATAACAAATAAAATGATTTTTTTAAAACGAAAACTAACTGTGCACTCCGCCTGCCGTCTGTCTGCTACCGTCGTTGACGTATCCTGTCCCGTCTGCTGTCGTTGGCGTTGCAAGGCCTCTGTCCACCGTTGTCCAAAGCTCAAGCACACTAAAAATCAGATCGGGTATCCAGTCACGTAACAGTCTACGCTCGCTTGCCAGCAGTTTGACTGTGAACTTAGAGCATGCAAACAATAAGGATGGCTTTGACATGACATTGAAATGTACTCATTTTAAGCTTTGAATCTTGAAGTGGTTGTGAACATCTTTTGGTTGCCAAATTCCTGGCTTCGAGTGGTAACTAACTACATAAAATTCAACAGGTTTCTGTATGCATATTTACATGTATTCTTGGATTTGGCTTTATTTCTTGTTTTACTTATGAAGAATCTAGCCTCTTTTAAAGTTTGCTACTGATATTATAAATTTAAAAATCATGTCGCTGTACCTGCATTCATACCCACAAACCCTGGCAAATATGCATACAATATGTTAGATACATTAAGTTCAACACAATATTTTCATTATGTTGAAACACTGGCTTTATCAATTTATGCACTTTAAGGATGATAAAACACCACGTAATGTTGAAAGGGCCTAACAACAGTCCAAATTGCTCACACTAAAGAGCTCATGAATACAAAGTTGGAAGAACCATATAGCAGCAACATGTACGCATTCCTGCAACTCTCTGCTTTGCCTACAACATTATGAGCTAATGATTCCCTTGAAATTAATGCGGACATGCAATATAAATTACAACATCAACAAGACACTGAATGCACATACCAGAAGTGCACTGCAGTTCTTCCTTGGGCGTCCTCTCCGAACTCGCAAGACAAAGGGAATTTGGATACCACAGCCCCCAAGAGAATCCTCCCTACTCACCAAAGCCAATCTCTCAAAACCATTCCAGTAAGGTTTGGCACAAGATTTCACTGTTGAGCAGCCTTGATCTGAATCTCTGCAGGCATTTATTGGTTTTCCGCTATTTGGCCTAGCGTCTGTCTCTGACAACTCTTCAATATACCTTCTAGTTGGTTTCCGTGTTCTCTTTCCTGTAATCTTCTCTCCAAGCGGAACATCATCATTTGACATCCCAAACTCTCTTTTTATCACTATATCTGTAAGAAATGTGGTGGAAGATTTGTTGCCAAAAGGTCTTATGCCCGCTTCCTTTACATCATTACCATCAACTGCCATTTTACTCTTGGTTGGCTGTACATGAGCAGAATTGGTTGGAAAGTTTTCAGATGGACTCTTTTCACATCGAGATTTCATATATTCTTGTTTAATTGTCTTATTATTGGAATTTGTCGGTGCTATTGAAATGCGGCGCTTAAGCCATTGCTTGTCTTTAACTGAGGTATCTCTTCCAAATGTTGCCTTGAAGGTATCATGAAGTTCTTTAATGCTAAGTTCATCCAAAAAAATGTCACTTTTTGAAGTATTCAGGTCTGAATTTGGAACAATTGCTGTCAGAGACTGTTCTGATCTGCCAGCATCTCTTAGGATGTTAGTGTTTGTCCTCGGGCATGAAACATCCATGTTCATGTCTGCAAAAGTATGTGTTTTGACTTGTCCATTGTCAAACAAAGGAGGGCACTCTTCAAAACAAGCATCCGAGAGCAGAATATTTGACTCAGGATTTGGAATATTTTCATAGTAATCACCATCATACTGATCCCATTCATGTTTTCTCAAAAGATAACTGGAAGTGTGTTCAGGAAGCCCTGATGCTCGCCGAAGTCGTTCTTCTTCTTTTACTCTCTGTAACATCACATCAAGAAACTGCATTCCAAAGGTTTCGTCAGAATAACTTTTTCATATTTGAACTCTACGTAATGCAACAAACAAAAATTAGAGGAGTTCTTTCATTTTATTTTCCAAAGGTAAGGCATTGGTCTGAAACAATAACAATGTCACTAACTTTAGACAATGATCAAGAGGAAAAGAAAAAGAAAGAAAATGCATTACTCTCCAGTTCCAGAGATGACCAAAGGTTGACTGATGGTGATAGCAGACATGCTATATACAACCATGTGGATGTCATGATTTGCCATAAACTTATAATTTTCAAAAAAGTTATGTATATTTATAGCATCTATGAAATAGTGCAATCAGCATCTCCAGACAAATTCTAAAAAGTAATAATTATAGAAACTAGAAAGAAGTGAAAAAGGCATCTCCATCCAAATATAAAAGCTGGTCCATTGGAGCTTGGTGTTGTCAATAAAATGCCTTACTCGCGAATATCCCAGGTATCAAACCCTGCAGGTAACACCCCTTGCAGATCTGGCTGGTGTGCCAATGTCAGTTCTCTTCTTCCGTTTCTTCATATCAATATAGAGAAGCTACCTCTCTTAGTTCACCATTAATGCTCCTCATCTGACCGAGTAAGAAATCAATAAAGACATTTCCAAGGAGATCTCTCAGGTATAAAGGAAGGTGACATGGATAATCTCAAAGGTATTGGCAGGAATGTAACAGCCAATTTTGTGATTTTGTCTGTCTTGAGTGGGAGTCAGAATATTAAGAGATCTGTACAGGATGCAAGACACGACAAGATATGATGCAACACTGATAGGATACAATAAAAGCATGAAACCAATCTGTTAGGCCCAAGGATAATTGTCCATAATTAGTTAAAACTTAGGAATATTTGTTTTAACTGTTTGGCAACTTTATTGACAAGTATATAAACCAATATATTTCCATGACAAAGGATTGATTGGATGGTTGTCATTTGATAAGTTATGCTAGATTTTGCCTCTTTTAACATATGGTTCGGTAATTTATTTCCAGTATGCTAGTTTGTTCTAGCAAAGATCTTCAGATCTGTACTCCGTTTTAGCATCATCAATGAAGAAAGCTCCCACATGATGTATGTATGGTTGATTTAATTTTTATATTTGTTGAATGAAAGATAACAGTTATCTCCCAGATCTCTAAAACAGACCCTAGAGAACCTCTACAACTGCTTCCAATGAGGCATAGTGGTGTTCCCACCTTGATATGCAGCACTACGATTATATTCATCTCTAGACTACAACCATGCTAATCAGACCAAGTAACTACCGTTGTGACCTACGCACCCCATTTTTTCAAAAGAAATAAGGAACGCCTTTGTCTTAATTGAAATTCAAGTTTTATAAACAAAACCATCTTTTATCTCAATTTTTCAAAACCAAAATGTGAACCAGGTGAGAAGACAGAAGAGGAGAAATTAAAACTTCTCCCTTCTTGATCAATTTCATTCACTTTGTAATTTAATTTTATTGGCCATAGCCTTATCCCATATGTACCTGTTGACCATTTTTGGCCGACATATAAAGCTCTTGCATGGTTTAATGAAGCAGTGGATCAAAGGCTTAGAAGAGGATCCAAGCAGCAGTGTTCAAGGATAACCCTGCAAGCCAAAAGCTAAGTGCAAAATATCTTATTCGGCTAAGTCTTTACTTGTTCATTTCTTTCAGAGAACAAGTGAAAGGTGAATTCTTTCGGGCTTATTTTAAGCTTGGTTTCAGTTTCCTTTCAGGAAAATTGTCCGCACAATTTTTTCGAATGAATATTTCACTTTTTCGGCTAAGTGTTCTCTCTTCGGGAGTTTTGTCTCAGTGTTTATTTTTGTTCAAGTGTCAGGGATTCTTTTGGGGAAATTGTTTCGAAACAATTTTTCCGAAGGAAGTCTTTCAAAAGGGCAAAGGGTCAAGTTTCCTTTCGGAAAAATTGTCCGCACAATTTGCCCGAAAGAATTGTTCAAAGCAGGAATCCCGAGGGATTCTTTTCCAAGCAATTGTCCAAAACAATTTTTCTGAAGGGCACTTTTCTCGGCCGAAGGGTACTTTCCTTTCGGAAAGGGCACTTCAAGTGAAAAACAGGGCACTTTACAAGAAAACTGAAAGTCCATTTTCGAAGAAAATTGTTCAAGGCCAAAGAAAATGAATGAATTCTTTCGGGAGAATTGTCCGCAAGCAAATAGTCCAAAGAAGTGGACGAAAACAAAAGTTCGAAGGAATTAATGACGGGCCCACAAACGTCAAGCTTGAGCCCTGCAAGTAGCCGTTGCCTTTGGTCAAGTTTTCAAAAGGTTCATCAAGATTGCCGCGAGCTTGACACTTGTCAAGATCTAGCAAGGAGATCAATGGACGATAAAAAGCCAGGTTTTCAAAAGGATCCTAGTGGGATTTCGATAGCCAATGAACAGAAAAACACGAGGATTTCTCCTTTCAACGCCAATGATGTGGTCTACAGCGCACATTCAAAACATGTAAAGTGGCCAAACTAAGAATAGATGCGTCCAAGTGGAGCAACGAACATGCCAAGTGAAGAAACACACCAAGTTTTAAATGCAAAGGATCGAATCATTTACACTTGGCGGGAACATGCAGCTACCCACGACATGGCTCTCTTAGCTTCAATCAAGGGAGACTTGATGCGTGAAAGGCTCGACGAGATTTGCAGTGATTTTGGACAGCTCATATCATGGTCAAGGCAGTTGCATGCTCTGAATGCAAAAGGACTCAAGGACATAGTGGTGGTTGCAGCCATCTATGTCCCCTCTCTCTATTTTCTCACGCAAGCTCCGTCTTCTCTCACTTCTTTCTGCTATATATAGAGGCTTTTGAGCCTAAAAAAGGGACCCCTCAACTGGTGATAGAGTTACTCTATCAAAAATTGCTTTGTAAACACTCTTGAAGCAATAAGATAAACTTTTCTGATTCTGGTTTGAAGTCAAATATACATTATTGGAGTTTAACTTGCAGATGTATGTCCCTTTTCATCATCTGTAGATTCTCTACGTATCTTGCTTTAATTCTTTTGGTTCCTTGCAAGTTGTGTGAAGTGTTAGACATTGATGCCTTTCTTGAAGTATCACAAGTTCATGGTGTCTCATACAGACCTATTTCTTTCTGTCCTTCAAATTGTAGGGTTTTTCTTCGACATCTACACAAAATACTTATGCTTGTGGTCTTAAGATAGGATCAGATTAGTCTGTGTCTTGGTTAGATTCATTAGTAGTTGTTAAGGTTTCTAGGCTGAAAGTGGATCATTTCATCTTTGGTGCATCACCATCCTTAGCTTAGATTTCCCCTTTCATGTTATTTTTCTCTCCCTTTTCCTTCGTCAGCAATAGATTTTAGTGTGGGAAACAAATTGAAGTGAAGCATCTGAGGAGCTAGCCTCATTAAAAAGCCTAGAGGTTCAACCTCATTACAGGATACCCACACCTTGAGGTTGTTCCAATATTGTAGCTAGAAGTGAGAGAGCCTGAAAAACTCTCCCACAAGTGTGCAATTTCAGCCTACAACAGTACCTTTGTGATACTTCAAATTAATGGGTGACCACGTACTTATCCAAAGTTGAGGTTCTCATTTTATATTTTATGTCACTTTGATCTTTCTATCGAATGGACCCGGCCACAGTTTAAAACAAATTGCATATTCCAACACATCCGCTTAGGCCTCTCCTTATTTCAAAGCTAAGTTATCCTTTGTGACCCTATGACTATGTTTGACTGTCGCGTGTCCTTTTTTTTCCCACAAAGATTTAAGTTATATTTTGATCTCCATGACCCCATGGGTCTATTTCAATCACCATGCGTATTCACTTTGCTAGCACAAGTTTTATTAAAACATTAATCATGTTTGACCTTTGTGAAATATGATTATCGGTGTATTTATTTATGTGCAAGGAAAAGGTGCAGACACATGAAAATATAAAGTGGAGAAAAGAATATCTAATGGATCCATGCAGTCGACAAGCCACATTTGAAGGCAAAAAGACACTACATGACTGTGTGATTTCGTGACCCTGTTTTGATTGCCACGTGGAAAGCCACAGAAGTAAAGGAGATATAAAGCGACGACAAAGATCTAATGAATACACAGACTGTAGACAAAGGTAGATCAAAGTTTGGAGACATTGCATAACCCCATGATCATGAAGCAATTAGGGGCTGCTACTTGTATTACTCCAAGTGGTCACAATAAAGTACAAAGGAAAATCAGATTGAGAGCTCTGTGAAGAATACTCTGTACAAGATTATGCCACATGGCCACGATGGATACAAAGAATAGAAGAGCAGACATAAAGGTGAATTTATAATCAATGCGTCCACGCAATCCACGCGTGATAACTTGAATACCAAAAGTTAAATCAGTCACTTTGTAAACTCCGTGACCTCGAGGTTGCATGATCATGACACGTATGGGGCTGAGATTCTCAGATAAGGTCAAAGTCAAGAGTTCACATAAAGTAGTTGTGAAATAGACCCTGGAAATATTTAATTCACAGTGAATGCCACCACCATTAATTTACAGTGGGGAAATTATTAAATTAGGAAAGTGAATGTGATGTGTTAGTGGCAAAATACTAAATTGTGATTTTTAGTTGCAAATTATTAAAATGTAAAGTTGGTGTGATGCGTTAAGAACTTAGGTCTATGTAGTTTTATTACAAATACTCTATTGACCTTGGTACAGATAGAAAGATTAGAAAACAATTTGCAGCCTTGGGGAATCTTTGGAAATCACTATGGATGTTTTGTGAGTATGTTTTCCCTTTCTCGCCCAAATTAATGCTTTGTGCTTCTTTATGGATGTTTTGTGAGTATGTTTTCCCTTTCTCGCCCAAATTAATGCTTTGTGCTTCTTTAAGTTAAAATTTTCATTATTGTGAACTATATATTGTGTTATGAGTTGGTTAGATTGATTGTATGCTATTCCAACCCTTTCACTAGCAGAACTATGACCCTCAATTAAATCTGTGGATGAATGTGTTACGCTATTTTCTGCAGTGAATTAGCTTTTCAAGTATGCTTATGAAATTTACTCGTAGATTTATTCCTTAGACTCTGGCACACTATTTAATTTAATTCGAGTGAATGTTGGATTTAGTAAACATTAGTTTTTTTGCAATAGATCACATTGAATGTTTGCTTTAGCAAAAGATAGACGAGTGGCAATTTGAATCTTATTCTCTACCCTACCCTTCCCTCCTTTTGATGTTTAATTATCAAATTCCATCTCTGTAAAATAGCATCAAATTACCCCGTTAATGGGTCTCGTGTTTCTGGTAAAAGGTCTCAGAGGAAGGCTAATTCGATTTGGATTCCTACTCCCTCGGGCTTCTTCCAGCTCAATTTTGATCGAGCTATGTGAGGTAATCCTGGCACCTCCGGAACGGAGTGTGTCATCAGAGACTATGCAAGGTCCCTAATTCAAACCGCTTGACTCAAATTGGTTGATGGGACCAATAATGAAGTTGAGGCTCAAGCCCTTGCCTTGGGGGTGGAGTTGGTTGACCAATGTGGCATTGAGAATGTGATCTTTGAAGACGATTCCATGGTTCTGATACAAGCCTTGCAGAATAGGAGGGCGTGTGCCCAGCATATTGAGAATATCATAGGTCATGCATGGGATACTTTGAATTCCTTTTCCGACTTGGAGGCTTCACACTGTTATAGAGAGGCTAATTCAGTTGTGTATTTCTTGGCCAACCAAGGCATTTGGCAGGTTGAGGAGTTGATCATTGGCAATTCATGGGAAGCGTGGTCGGAGCGCCCCCCCCCCCCCCCCGTCTGACCAATGTGGCATTGAGAATGTGATCTTTGAAGATGATTCCATGGTTCTAATCCAAGCCTTGTAGAATAGAAGGGCGTGTGCCTAGCATATTGAGAATCTCCTAGGTCATGCTTGGGATACTTTGAATTCCTTTTCCGCCTCGGAGGCTTCACACTGTTATAGAGAGGCTAATTCAGTTGCAAATTTCTTGGCCAACCAAGGCATCTTGCAGTTTGAGGTGCTAATCATTGGCAATTCATGGGAAGCGTGGTCGGAGCCCCCCCCCCCCCCCCCCGTCTTTCACATAATCTTCGAGGCTTTTTCTATATCATGATTTGAATGATTGGGGTTTTGGCAGCGATTGTGTTGTAATCACTTGGTTTGCTGCACGCGTCGATGGTCTGGGTTGGAATGCATTTTAGTGAGTTGCGGTCCCTTTGCAAGTTAGTTTTCACTTCAAATTTCGTTATTGGTACCTTTCGAAAGTGTTGAGCCTGGTTCACAAATGGAGTGCAACCTTTAGCTGGCCATCAATGAGCCTTTAATCAGGGTAGGTGCAGAGAAGAGGGATATAGCGTTCAAGGGAAGTGTGAGTGAGATTAGAATCAAAAAAGTCTTCTTTATCTAGTTGGGGTAAGTTTTGGATGCAGTCAAAGAAATTGTCGAAATTGTGTTCCTTGAGACCCCCTTCCGTGTCAAGGTGAACTCACATATTGCCTCCCTCTTCATTACCAATTTCCTCTTGGTTGTGGATGACAAGGTTTTGGTCAAGGAGGTGGTGGAAAGATTGATTAAGCCTCGCTTCAGGGTCAGTTGGATTGAGGCCACTGATGATTTCCCATCCAAGAGCTCGACCTCCCTGCCTCTCTTGGGCGTGGAAAATTTCAGGTTAATTCCTCTTCCAGTCTTCCCTGAATTTGAGGAGCATCTTTGCTTGGCTTTATCCTTTGTGGATAATTTGCAGGCTCTCCTTTCTCCTACGTCGGTTGGAAGATCGATGGCTTGTTTGGATGTGGCTTCTTTGCGGGCTCCTCTCCCCTCTCTCTCTGCCATTTCGAGTCTGCGATGCTCGCCTCAGGTCCTTGTTGCGGTTCATTTGATGAATAGGGTTTATGGGGGTGGCCACCCCCTGTAAGGTCATCCGGGATTGGTTTCAGGGTTGATGCCCTTCCAAGCAAGTTGCTTCTACTGCTTTGCATGCACGCTTTGACTCCATTCTGAGGGCCCCGGGTCTGGGTGGTGTTCAGGTGGCTTTTGAGGTGGATGATCCTGATGATCGGTCTGTGGAGGAAGTAGGTGTTGTGGGCTCAATGGATGTTGCGTAGTTGTCAACTCAAGTTCAAGGGCAGAATTTTGGGCTTGCCCCCTAAGATTTCTACTTTCTCTTTTGTGTTCTATGTTTTGTGGTGTTCGAATATGTAATGGTGTTTTGGTTAATAGCCGGTCAAGGAGGTGGTGGAAAGATTGATTAAGCCTCGCTTCAGGGTCGGTTGGATTGAGGTTATTGATGATTTCCCATCCAAGAGCTAGACCTCCCTGCCTCTCCCGGGTGTGGAAAATTTCAGGTTAATTCCTCTTTCAGTCTTCCCTGAATTTGAGGAGCGTCTTTGCTTGGCTTTATCCTTTGTGGATAATTTGCAGGCTCTCCTTTCTCCTACGTCAGTTGGAAGATCGATGGCTTGTCTGGATGTGGCTTCTTTGCAGGCTCCTCTCCCCTCTCTCTTTGCCATTTCGGGTCTGCGATGCTCGCCTCGGGTCCTTGTTGCAGTTCATTTGATGAATAGGGTTTATGGGGGTGGCCAATTAATGCCACCCCTGTAAGGTCATCCGAGATTGGTTTCAGGGTTGATGCCCTTCCAAGCAAGTTGCTTCTACTGCTTTCCGTGCACGCTTTGACTCCATTCTGAGGGCCCCGGGTCTAGGTGGTGTTTGGGTGGCTTTTGAGGTGGATGATCCTGATGATCGGTCTGTGGAGGAAGCAGGTGTTGTGGGCTCAATGGATGTTGCGTAGTTGTCAACTCAAGTTCAAGGGAAAAATTTTGGGCTTGCCCCCTAAGCTTTCTACGTTCTCTTTTGTGTTCTATGTTTTGTGGTGTTCGAATATGTAATGGTGTTTTGGTTAATAGCCCCGTTGGCTTGGTTTTTTGTTATCTTGGGCTATTTTTTGTATTCCTTGGCGCTGTTTGTTCTCCCCTTGGTGGGTCTAGGCTAGTTTAGCCAAGCTTTGGTATTTTCGTTCCCTCATGGATTTTCATCCGAGGGAAACGACTGATATTTTACATCAATCCTTATTGTGGGTGAGGGACCCTTAAACCCTCAATTATCTATCCAAAAAAAAATAGCATCATTTTGAATATCCATGTTTTTTGTTGTTTTGAATATTTCATTGAGGTTGGGGTAACATAGGTGAATTTACTTGAAAGGTCTAAATCCACATTACAAACAAATTCTCTTTCACCAACTACAGCTTGTGCCCTAGGTCATATCCATATGATGCTAAAATGAGAGGGTGTATAGTGTATACCCATCCCCTGTTGGAGCCAGTACACAAACCCACATCAACAACTACATTGGGAACCTCTTATCACAATCCCAACCAATTGAATGGGCACTTAACAAAGAAACTTCTACCATCAACAATATCTGCAATTTCAAGATAGCTGAATTGTTGCCCAAAAGTATATCAGGAAAAGGTTACCTTGTTGATTGGGAGTTATTTTAAATCCATTTCAAGTTTGTTCCAACTAGCTTCACATGGAGTCAGAACACCCCCTCCCACATGAGCAATAGAACCACAAAACTTTCAAAAACTCAAGTTTGAGGATCATTTTTTCTATAGGTGTCCTCTCTATTATAAGATCTGCAAACGGACCACTGCTTATTCAATCACTCATTGGACTCTTTGAAGATATTCATTCAGTATGAAGATGAGATGTCTAGCCTTATTTATTCAGAGAATTTTCCAATTGATGAAAAACCTTTAGCACCAAGTCCTTCCAAATTGGGAGCCCTCAATTTGTAACATCTTCCTTCTAGCCTGCAGATGGTAGATGTTGTAAGAGACATTTCGCCCAACTACAAGTATGTTATTTTCCAAATAATGCAATATATAGAAACTTCAACTGAACGTCCACACTAGCTTTTTCTAAGCCTCAAATGATAGGAGGGTTCCTAACTTGCACACTCTTAGTTTATCTTTATGGGTAAAGTTGTGAAGGCCATTCTTCAAGCCATGTAGTGAAGGCAGATGTGAAAGGCAAGAAGAGTGCCATTGCTGTCCATGGAAGAAAATTGGCAAGAATTATTGCAGCCATTGCAATGTTGATAGGCATTAGGATCCAAGAGTTGGAAATCATATCCCAAGCTCAATCTCAAGAATCAGAAAGGCAATCCACAAGTTATATGACAGCCCAAATCAAGGAGGAAAGAAGTAGAGAATGTGTTTTTGATCCAAGAGGTACTGCAAAGAAAAAGGCAAATATCTCCAAGGAGAAGGCAAGCAAAGAGAAACATACCTTGAGTGTAACTACTCCATGTAAATCAGTAAATGCAAGATTGTTTTAAGAACCAAAGAATTTTCCAGAAGGACAGAGGAGCCTAAGATTCCACTTGGTGCACATAGATAAGTAATGGGGAAAATAAATGCAAAAATAAGCAAGTATGGAAGTTGAATTTTCAGCCATAAGTACTCTCGTTTAGATCAAGCCAAAACAAGCAAACTAAGGAAGTTGAATTTCCATCATCGGCACTCTCATGTAGCTTGAGTCAGTCACACAAGTAAAATGTTGTCTAGAAAACAAATTGCACCAGTAAATATTGGAATACAACTTGCACTTCCGTTTAAGAGGTGTTTAGAGAGGGATATTTTGAGTTTTGGAATGTGTCTCAGCAATTGCAAGGTCCAAAGTGGCAGTGTAAGAAGAGGACATTTGAATACTGCCTAAAGCAGGGATAATTTGTGCCACAACCACCACTTCTCATAGAAAATGGACAGCAAGATAGGTGTAAGAAGATGAAAGAAATCCCAAAAGTCAAGGGTAATAAGACCAAAATTTTATTGTGTGAAATTCATTAAGGATTCGATATAGAGTACTATATTAAAAAAATGTGGCTGGCATCTACACCAATAGTGTATATATATTTATAGTATCCAAGGGATATAATCCTAAGATATGTGACCCATCCAACCTACCTTTTAAAATATAACCTTGTAACAGGTAGTAGACTAAAAGCATATAGCATGAGGTATATATATATATATATATTTGATATAAGATATTATGTAAAAATAGTACCAAGACTCGAACTTGGCAAAAACTCAGCAAGACTTAGTAATTTTGAAAAATCATTAAAAATAGTGAATTCTAAGGTAAAACTATTAAAAAACATTCCATATCAAATCAACTTCAAACACACTTGAAACCAATCGATAACATCTAACATATACATGTAAACACAAAGAAGTAAATAATGTGGCATTGAATGTTTCAAGTTGAACTTGAAACCTGAAATTTGGGAGCTGATATTCAATAAGAGTTGTTTTATATTCATAAAATTGTTTCCTTGTACACAATATGGATTTAAAAATCCATGGCAATGGTGTCAACAAAAAACATAATATAAAAGATACAACTAAAGTTGAGAAGACCCTGCATCGCTTGTCCCAACATGGATGCACCATATTGGACCATGCGATATTTTGTGTACTATTTCTTTCAGCATTGTTTTTCTTGTTTTCAGAGACCTTTTTGGTTTCCTGCTTTTCCCTGACACATTTTTGTAATCTATAGTCCCTTTGACCTATTTTGTGGTCATTAGTTGGACATTAATATATTTATATTTATCTTTATCTTTATCTTATTTACATGCCCTTAAGGTATCAACAAGATCATTCTCCACAACATTTTTATCCTAAGATGCATGAGCTCCCTCCTTCTCCTACCCCAATGCCACAAACTAGAGGCCCATTATGATTACCATTCGGATGGAGTACAATGTTGCCAACATGATAGAGTATCTCTACATTTTTTAAGGAGTTTTCAATATCTTTCAGTGTTATTAAGTTATCGGTCGGTTGCAATCCTTGTGTTTTAGAATACATACATTAGAATGGTGGTTAATTCACCATAAGATAAGATAAGATAAGATAAATATATTGTCCAACAAATGACCACAAAAGTAGGTCAAAGGTACTGTAGGGTACAAAAGTGTCACAACAAAGCAGGAAAACCAAATGGTTTCCATAGTGATTAATGTTGTGAGTTTTTAACTCGTGTAGGTATTAATTTAGTTTGTTAGGTATCCTGCGATAAATATATCTCATAGATGTTTGTTAAGCTAAATAAGAGCTATGGTTACACCCATAGCTTAGAGTAGAATAATGGGTGAGATTGCATCCCTATTTAATAGAAGCTCTGTTGATTGTTCTATCGGAGTTTGATTCAGGTCCGGTTAAAGTGAGTGCAAAGGTCCAATGGTCACACAAGACAAACACGAGTGCACACCAACAATGAGTTGAAGCAAGAATGAAATTAGAAAACAAATATTGCACGAGACAACCAAAATGGGAAAGCCAAATATTCATTAAGTGAGAAAGTTCCTCGAGTGAAGCGTACATATAGGAGTGCTGAATAACCCCTCTACAAATGGTGGTCAAAGACCTCCCTAGAATAGACATGTAACTCCTCCACAAAAAATGGTCAAAAGAACTTGGAATAAAAGTGTAACTCTTCCACAAAAGGTGGTGAAAGGAGTTACATCCTAGTCTTTCAATCAAACCTATGACACCTATGACACACTAACTCCACCTAAGCAAGCATATCCCGAAATGTAGAAAAACTCCATGTGAGCAAATATAATATTCTCAAATAAATAAATTCGAGAAAATAAATACCTCCACTAACACCCCCATAAGCATACTTAGGTAGGCAGTGTAAAATAAAAATGGGTGCCGGCAACTAAGCTTGATCATGTACCCATGTACAAAACAATCTATCATAAAGCAAAGAAAAAGAGAATTCATAGGAAAAAAACTCCCTTCCAAAAGACAGACATAGAAGAAGTGAAGACGCTAGAAGGCCCCCCCTAAAAATGATGTTGCCACTGATGTAGACCGCACCCCAAGAAGAGTTCATAGATGAATGAACTTGCTCTCGATGAAGGGTTTGGTAAAAATATCTGCAACTTGCTCTGAAGACTAACAAAATCTCAAGTCGATGCCTTGACCATGAATAAGCTCCCAAATAAAATGCATGTGAATCTCAATGTGTTTGGTCCACTGATGTTGAATCGGATTCCTACATATATGTATGGTACTTTGGTTGTCACATAGATGATAGTGGGCTCCCTGATAGGAATGTCAAACTCGGATAGAATCCCCTAAAGCGAAAGAGCTTTAGTAGATGTGTTAACAACTACCCTGTACTCTGCCTTTATGGATGATATAGCAATAGCATTTTACTTCTTGCTAGAGCAACTGATAGGACCAAAATCCAAAGAAAAACTGTAACCTGAAGAGGACTTGCAAATCTGAGTATCTCCAACCCAATCTGAAAAACCAACCAAGTCAACCTCTGTGCCATATCTACATTAAATCTTGAATCTATAAGAGCCCTTAATATAGTGGAGTATTTGCTTAATTGCTTTCCAGTGCAACTCATGGGGCTCCTACATGAATCTTGAAACAATGCTTACTGCATATGAAATATCGGCCCTGATATGAGTCAAATAAATGAGGTTGCCAACAAGCTGTCGATACCGAATGACATCAACCAAAGGTGTAGAATAGTCAGCCTCAAGTTAGACTCTTAATAGAAAGGGAGTCGGACATGACTTACAATCAACCATGTGAAACTAGGCCAAAAGATCGAAAGCATACTTGGGCTGTGCAAATAAAAATCCCTGAATCAAACTGTGAAATCTCAATGCCAAGTAATGCAGAAGACCCAAATCTGTCATGTCAAATCTGTCCTGTAGAGCTGTCTTCACCGCTGCAATTGACAATGAGGAATTCCTGTTGATCAAAAGATCAACATAAAGGACCAATATCAGTAAAAAATTATCCTCCCACAAGAAGTATACATTGGGGTCTGAATGACACTTGGTGAAATCTAAAGTAAGGAGGAAGGAATCCATCTTGGTGTACCAAGCTCGAGGGGCCTGTTTGAGATCATAGATGAATTTCTTAAGTCTACAAACTAAAGATGAACCTTGAACAAACTCATGTGACTGCTCCATGTAAATCTCCTCATCAAAGTCTAAAAGAAGAAAGGCACTCTTAATATAGTGGAGTATTTGCTTAATTGCTTTCCAGTGCAACTCATGGGGCTCCTACATGAATCTTGAAACAATGCTTACTGCATATGAAATATCGGCCCTGATATGAGTCAGATAAATGAGGTTGCCAACAAGCTGTCGATACCGAATGACATCAACCAAAGGTGTAGAATAGTCAGCCTCAAGTTAGACTCTTAATAGAAAGGGAGTCGGAGATGACTTACAATCAACCATGTGAAACCAGGCCAAAAGATCAAGAGCATACTTGGGCTGTGCAAATAAAAATCCCTGAATCAAACTGTGAAATCTCAATGCCAAGTAATGCAGAAGACCCAAATCTGTCATGTCAAATCTGTCCTGTAGAGCTGTCTTCACCGCTGCAATTGACAATGAGGAATTCCCGTTGATCAAAAGATCATCAACATAAAGGACCAATATCAGTAAAAAATTATCCTCCCACAAGAAGTATACATTGGGGTCTGAATGACACTTGGTGAAATCTAAAGTAAGGAGGAAGGAATCCATCTTGGTGTACCAAGCTCGAGGGGCCTGTTTGAGATCATAGATGAATTTCTTAAGTCTACAAACTAAAGATGAACCCTGAACAAACTCATGTGACTGCTCCATGTAAATCTCCTCATCAAAGTCTAAAAGAAGAAAGGCACTCTTCACATCCATCTGATACACATCCCAACCATGTGTTGCGGCTATAACTAGTGTGAGTCGGATCGAAATCATCTTTGCAACTAGTCCAAAGGTCTTTGAATAGTCAATGTCGGCTACCTGTGAAAAACCATTGATGACCAGTCTCGCCTTGTACTTATCGACCAGCCCATATGCTGCAAACTTGCTCTGATATATCCACCTACATTGAACCATCTTCCTTTCCTTAGGAAGTAAAGTCAAATCCCAAATGTGATTTTTGATCAAGGAAGAATATTCTTCCTGCATAGCACTATCCCACTCAAGTATGCCTGAAGCCTCTCGGAATGTCTGTGGATACAAAATTGAAGCAAAGAAAGCATGTGGACCACTCTGATAATCTGCCCGAGTACGTTTGTCATATGTTGGATCCCTTGCCCAAATGCCTGCACTCTGAAGTGTCTGTCTGGCCCAAAGTGACTCCTCATCCTTTGAAACATGACGAGAGGTGGATGTAGCAAACTCCCCATCATTGCCCTCACTATCAGAACTAGAAGAAGACCCTGACTCAGGAACCCACTCTGGACGATCTGAGTCAGAGGAATTATCGAGTCTAAGTGAATCCAATGAAAGAGAAGTGTCAAGTGTTGAGTGTTTGGGACTCTCATAAAAGTGAACACCTCTCTATGAACAACTCATGTGTGGTTGGATGTATAAGGCAATATCCCTTGACACCATCTGGATAACCTACAAAGATGCAAGGCTTGGACTAAGGTTCCATAGCTTTGTGTATCTTTTTCAGTATACGTGCCATAGCTATAGATCCGAAAACCTTAAAGTGCTCAACTTCAGGTTTCCTTCCATGCCAAGCTTCAATGGGTGTTGGCCTTTGAAAGCTTTGTGAGGAACCCTGTTCTAAATATAACAAGCACAATTAATGGTTTTGGCCCAATACTAGGTGCCAAGAACTTAGAGTGAATCATATAGCTAGCCATCTTTTTCAAGGATATGTTTTTGCATTCTGCAACTCCATTCTGCGAAGGACTATAAGTAACTATCCGTTGCAAATCAATCCCCTTTCTGGTGCAAAACTTCTCAAATATGTTGCTGCCATATTCACCTCCATTGTCAGCTCAAAGAACCTTGATGGATTTCTCAAATTGTTTCTCAACAAGTGCCTTGAAGTCTTGAAAATATTCAAACACTTCAGACTTTTGCTTAAGAAAGTAGACACATGTATATCTCAAAAAATCATCAATAAAAGTGAGAATGTAATTAGCCTTTGTAAAAAATAGACTGAAAAAAAGCCTAGATACATCACTACGCACTAACTCCAATGCTTGTGAAGCCCTCCAAGCCTTGCCTTTGTCAAATTTTGCTTCGAGATGCTTTCCAAGAGAGCAACCTTCACAAAGTCCCTTAGAGAATTTGACTCAAGGCAAGCCTATGACCATATCATTTTTGCTAAGTTGTTCAAGGTAGCAGTAGTTATAGTGGCCAAACCGCTCGTGCCATAATTTGCTACTTCTATTTGAATGAGTCAGCAATGCAAGCAAAGAAGAATCAGGTACAAAATGTGAGGTGTATAACCTAGCTTGGTGATCTGTCCTACCCATTGCCATTGTAGAATCACTATGCAACTCCCTGATGATAATTGAATCTAGTAAAAACTCAACCTTCATGCCTTTGCCGATATGATTGATTTGATACACTGATAAGAGATTAGTTGAAAGAAAAGGAACACTTAGAACATTATTCAATGTTTTTCCATTTCAAAAAACCCTCCTTGCAACTGGTACAGGAGTGTCATCACCCAAACTGATAGAAGACATGCTACAAGGCTCTAAGGAAGAAAACTCAACTAGCAAAGAGCCCATGTGGTGAGAAGCACCCGAGTCAATAACCTATGAAGATGTTGAAGCTGCAACTGCTACAAGAGCCTTGCCCTTTTCTTTCTCTTTCCCCTTCCCCTTTGCCTTGGTAGAATCTTGGGTAGATAAATTATGCTTGATGGACTTAGGAAAACTATGTTGTTCTTCTCTAAGAAATGAGTTAGGTGATCTATTTGCTTGTTCATACACTTGTTTTCATCATGCTCATTTTTCTTACAGGAGGCACATTTAACCTTCTCTTTCTTAGGTTTGCCATTGGAAGAGGAGGCTTCGGTGTTGGTTTTGGTAGAGGTTGATTCCTTCTTCTCTTGATCCTTGGTCTTGATCTTCTTCTCTTTGTTTAGCATGTTTGATTTCCCATTCCCAGCAATTAGGGCTTGAGGTTTTGTGGATTTCAATGTGCCCATTTGGATCAACTTGTCTTGCTCTCTGGTTAAGTCGGCAATGAAAGCATCTAAAGAGGGCATTTTCCATGCAATGTCCAAAGCACTTTTAGTGGCATGGAAAGTAGACAGAAAGACGGAATAGTCAAGACCTAGTTTAGAGAGTATAGAAAGAATAAGTTGGTCATCTTCTTTCTTTATCCCACATTCTTTCAAGTACAATCTCAAGGACTTGAACTTAGTGAAGAAATCTTGAAGGGTGTTAAAGTTGCAAAGACTTAGGCTAATGAGTTCATTCTCAAGCTCGTGACCTCTCATCACATCTTGCTCCCCAAATAGCTTACCCAGAATGGTCCATACATCATGAGGTGCTTTGGTAGGCTCTAAGTGAAATAGAAGATCAGGTGCTATAGAAAGGCACAATAGCCCATAGGCTTCATCACTACAATTATACCACTTACCTATCTTTGCATCTATGCTTGGTTTAGTTTCATCACCCATGGTTATCCTATACAAGCCCTTGCTCCTTAAAATGATTGTCATCTTGATTTTCCATTCGTGATAGTTAAAAAGAGTTAGTGGGTTTACTGAACTTGAATCTATTAGTGCAGAAATGAGTTGTAGTGGTGCAAGTTATAGTTGTTGTAGAATCAAAAGTAAAACAAAATAAAAAGAGAGACGCAACAAAATAGTACACCCCCCTAAACTATAAAATAGTGACCCCCCCCCCAAATGTTGCAAATGCACGCTCAAAAAACATCGGACTCAACTGATAGTGCACCTAAAGCAATCAGAGTGAGTGTCCAAAAAGATGAATTTTGCAAACAAGGTGAGGACGTCAGACTCAACTAATAATGCGTCCAAGGAAGCAAGTACAATGAGCAAGCAAGAGAGAAAATATTGTTTTGAATGCGAGGGGGTTTGGCCACCTACCAAACCAGACCTCACCCTCCAGTCTTCGACTGGAGAAAATATGAAGGATATTTTTAAAAAACTTCTCGTCTTAATAAGCCCACAATATATTGTTTTATAAGAAAATCAATCAAAAAACAATTAATAATGAAGTACCGACCCTTCCACTCAAAACCCCACCCAAAGCTTTATCATGAGCTTTTAAATTTTAATATCACCAACACTTTGATGTTAAATCATACAAAATAATCTCTTTTTTTTTGGAGTAAATAAAACTTTATAAAGCCATTATTAAACTTTGAATGAAACCATAGCCCCCCCTTTTTTCAATACCACAAACTGAACAAAAGTAGTATATGAAACCATAAATTTAAAAAAAAAAGTTGAGTTTAGAAAGACCCAACTACAACTAGGACAGCACAAAGGAAGGAAGACTTTGAATGGCGAATGCATGCATAACGACAAGTTTTGTTTGAGAAGGTTGTGGGACAGTAAGAGCACACCATCAGAGTTCAAAAAATTGCTTTACCAGATGGTAATACGTTGTTGACTATTCACCACAAACGATCTCCAATTGTGAACACAACCAGCGGTTTAGAACCATGCTTAGCAAGTGGAACATGGCTTCAGCCGAAGACGTGGGAGAGAGAACAAGGAGATACCAGCTTGCTATGGATCTCCACACGCAGATTATGTAGTTCGTAATACCATGACGTAGGGTTATGAAGTTGACCCGTGTTATCTCCACAATGAAACGGACGCAGGTCATAGAGAAGGTCGTGGATTCCACCATAGGCAAAGGTTTACACTTGCTTTGTATACCCTAGTCTAGAAAACAAAAAAAATTGTCTACAAACACATGAGAACCAACCAAGAAATCACTGCTACATGCACAGAGTAATACACTCAATTACAGAAAAAAGCCTCCTACAACTTTTTTTAGTCGCCCCCGAGGTTTTTGAGATTTCAAAAAAGACCCCCAAATTTTATTTTTCAAACCCTCGAAAAAATTGTCGCGATATATATAAATAATCCCAAGATTTCAAAAATAGCTTAACAGCAAATAAAAATCAGACAAATGTTTACCAGATTTTGGCTCTGATACCATATCGGAATTTGATCCAAGTCTGTTTAAAGCGAGTGCAAAAGTCCAATGGTCACATGAGACAAACGCGAGTGCACACCAACAATGAGCTGAAGCAAAAATGAAATCTAAAAAAAAATATTGCATAGGACAACCAAAATAGAGAGTCAAATATTCATTAAGTGAGAAAGCTCCTCAAGTGAAGCATACATATAGGAGTGCTGAGTAACTCCTCCACAAATGGTGGTCAAGGACCCTCTAGAATAGAAATGTGATTCCTCCACAAAAGGTGGTCAAAAGAGCCTGAAATAGAAGTGTAATTCCTTCACAAAAAGTAGTAAAAGGAGTTACGTCCTAGTCTTCCGGTCAAACCTATGACACATTAACTCCACCTAAACAAGCATATCCTCAAATGTAGGAAAACTCCATATGAGCAAATATAATATTCCCAAATAAATAAATCCGAAAAAATAAATACCTACACTAACATATTCAATATCTATAAATATTGCACTCTTTGTAATGTTTTAACTTGATCAATGATAATAATAATAATAATAATATCATGTTGATATTATTTGGTATCAGCGCAGGTCACTAAGAAAGCAAGGAGAATAGGTGAAGAGAGGAGGTAATAGAGCCAAGGAGGAGCCACAAGTACTCAAAACCGTGCAAGTTTCAAGTAGTACATTTTTCCTCTCATTTTTGTTTGATCATTTAATTTTGTATAGGATCATTTTATTTGATTTCATTATCATTTGTTAATTTGATTTCATCTCATAGCACCCACAATGAAAGCACCATTTAATTTGCTATTATTTGATTATAGCATGACAAAATTCTGATTTGGAGAGGCGCCATTGTCCAAAGCATGGAAAATATTGCAGCTAAAAGAGCACCTAGAGGAAGTGCCTACCTGCAAGAAATACCATCCTCAGCCATACAGCCCAAAGACAAACAAAAACCAGTCAAAAATCTTCATTTTCAGCCAAGGAGAGCACGGGAATGCACACCACGCTTTTTTTTAAAAAAGCTTCATCTATAGGTGAACCGTGAATGTTTGTTGGGTGAAATAGATTTAATGAATTTAACCCAATGTTTTAATTCCTCATAGATTTAGTGAGTCTAGCCAATAGATTTTTTTTTTTAAATTAAAAACTTTATGATTTTTTTAATTTTTTCCTAATAGAGTCTAGAAGACAATTAATTCCATATTTTGAAAACCGTATGACCTAGAACCTGAAATTTTGCATGGAATGTTTGTCCGTAAAGACCCTTTTAAGGAATTTGCTACAGCCATCATGGTTTTTTAAATTTAATTGTTTTCCCAAACCTGTACCTAGAATCGTAAAATTTTGACATCTAGAGTTATGGGTCAAATTTAAGCTGAAATATTACGAGCATGCCTAAAATACAAGCATAAAAAAAAAACCTTTTAAGGATATTTGTACAGCTCTTATAATTTTATAAAAATTAAACTTTAGAGAAATTTTAATTTTTACACTTAGGAGCCCCTAAAAATCAAATTAATTTAATATCTCAAAAAACATGCATACCTAGGTGCTGAAAATTGGCCATATTATCTATTTTTTTGTTATACACCATACAAAAAAAGAATTTTTGTTAAAAGTTTATCAACTTAAAAATTAATTGTTTCCTTGCACATGCAAACCTTAATGCAACATTCAGTATAAATGATGCCTCTAGTTGCCATTTACGGGTAATGTCGTCGCGCTTTGAACTACTACAGCTATAGCCTAACATAGTTGCAACGTCTGTGGCATAGTCTCTATAAATTATTTGAAAAAAATAAGGTTCAAATAATTTCATTAAACTTTCCCTCTGTTACCCATTCGCCATTGTCATTCGACATAAACCTTGACAATTGAAAATTCCAAGCATATAGGAAAGTTACGTCCATGTACCAGGGATTCCTTCTAAGCAGGGGTCATTGGCAGGATGAATCTCTTTCATGTATTGTCCACATACCACGTACCACTCTGCTCTCACGTGCATTAACGTTTGAATCACGTACCATCATGTATATTGAAAGGAGGAACTCCTTCCATGTACCAACAATTATATAGGAAGGGCACACATGTTGAGAGGTTTGGTATATCGGACTGACGACATATAGAAAGGGGAACCCTCTGAAGTGATAAGGAACCAAGCCATCTCCCACATATAGTTTGCACAAATGGTTATAACTAGACCGAGATTTGTTCTAGCAAATAAATAGCTTCTTCATGGAGAGAATTACGCTGCATAGAAATAGGAAGGACACGCATATCAAGAGATTTGGTATATTAGACTAACGGTATATAGAAAGGGGAACCTTTTGGAATGATAAAGAACCAAGCCATCTCCCACATGCAGTTTGCACAAATGGCTAGAACTGGACCAAGATTTGTTCTATCAAATACATAGTTTCTTTGTGGAGAAAATTATGTTGCATAGAAACCAGAAGTTAAAACACACCTAAAATTTGAATATCTTTGGTCAGTTGTTGACAGCGCGTACACTCGACATGCCTCAAATGTTGACCAGCAACGAAAGTTTGACAAAGCAAACCAAAAGGCAAAATTAATTATTAAGTTTAGGGTATCGGAAGAGGTTCAACCTCATATCCTAGATGCTACTACAGACAAAGATGCCTGGGATAGACTCAGTATAGTCTATGAAGCCAAGAATCGGAATACAATCCTTCACTTACAAAGCCAACTTCACAATCTCAAGTTGAAGATAAATGAAAAGGTTGAAGGATTCCTTCATAGTGCTGCAACATTATGGGCCTCGCTCTTAACATTAGGCGAGAAAGTGTTCAATGACTTCTTGGTACTCATCATCCTGAGAGCACTGCCACCCTATAAGATCTTTGTGATTTATTTGAATATATCAGAGATGAAACCAACGTTTGAAAATTTGGTTAATATGTTGCAACCAGAAGGATCCATGCATGCAACGGATGAAGATGCAGAAGAATATGCACTTGCATCACATCAGAAGGGGAAAGGGATTGTGAAGCCTAAAAAACAATCCCCTAAGCAAAGCAATCAACAGCACCAACAAGGGAACAAACCTCATTCCAATAAAGTTTGTCTAATCTGAGGGAAGGAAAGGTCGTGAACTGAAAAATTGTTGATACAATTAATTTACACAAGGTCATTCAACGACAAAAAGCCTACCCCCTAGCAATCGCCACAAGGACAACAAAAGAAGCCACAGTCCACACATGTGGAAACAAAAGCCTTCTTCAAAGCAACAAGGGAACGTTACTAAAGATAATGGTCCTTCATATGAGGACTATGTTTATGCTACATAGACAACAGAGGAAATCCCTCCAAATTTAGTCTAAAACTTGGATTCTGGTACCACAAGGCACATGACAAGACACAATGATTGGTTGATCACTCTGGCCTCTTCAACTTGTCGAGGTAATGCATCTCTTGGAGATGATACACCCTATAGAGTCCAAGGTACAAGGGATATCTCCTTACCACTTGGTAATCATGGATGTACAATCACTGACGTGCTTTATGTTCCCACCTTACCAAAAATCTATTGTCATTAAATCAACTGCTTGATCACAACCTTATGGTTGAATTTGATCAGCAAAACAACAAAAAGTTGTCTCATTCGAGACAAGTCTCGAAGCTCGAAAATTGTTGCAAGAGCTTCTAGTGTAGAAAAATTGTTCCAACTTGATGTTGTCCATAAAGCCAATCAAGCTTTAGTTGCAAAAGATACTAACTAGGCTAATATCTGGTACAAAAGGTATGGACACTTAAGTTTTGGGTACCTAAATGCAGTCAATAGACACAACATGGTGAGAGGCCTTCCCTCATGCAAAAAGAATACAAATATATGTTCTGGTTGTTTAACTAGAAAACAACATCGAGCTTCATTTGGCACAAGTACATATCAGGCTCTTGGTCCATTGGATCCAGTGCACACCGATCTTTGCAGGCCCATGGGACCCAATCTTAGAGGCTTCCAATAAATTAACTCTTTGTTGATGATTACTCACACAAAATGTGGGTATATTTCTTAAAGGCTAAGGATCAAGCATTTCAAGACTTCAAAGAATTCAAAGCCTCTACAGAATGTGAATCTAGTCATAAAAATCATGTCCTCTGCTCAGATCAAGGGAGAATACACCAGTAAAGAGTTCTATGAAATTTTGAAAGCACATGGCATTTGCCGACAATTATCCGCAATTTATTCTCCACAACATAATGGTGTTGCAAAGTGGCATAATTGCAATATTATGGAAATGATGCCCAACATGGTTGAGGATTCACACATACCAGGTAACAGCGATTCGCACAGTGATCTACCTATTGAATGGTATTACTCCACAAGAAGCATGGACTGGGAATAAGCCTTCAATATCACATCTTCGTGTTTTTTATTGTAAAGCATATATGGATGTCCCTAAAAATAAGAAAAAGAAAATAGACAAGAAATCATTGGCATACATTTTTCCAGGCTACAGTGAAGAGTCGAAGGTCTACCAACTCATGGATCGAAAAATAGGGAAGATACATATCAACAAGGATGTAGTGTTTGATGAGAAGGGTGAGTCCAATCCACCCTCCACATAGTCACCTAATACAGACATTAGACTTGTAAACATTTCAAAAGTTGATAGTGGTAGTGATATGAGAACAATAACGACAATTGGCCAGCTCCACCACCCACTGTTCAACGTATGCCCAACCAGTATGCCAACACAATTCGAGATGCAAAATTGGATGGAGTCCCAAACACTTCCACCATAGGACCAAGGACTCGTAGCATGGCTCGCACAAAGGTTAATTTGGCCCTAATGAGCATAGTTGCAGAAGCATTTAAGCTCTCAATGGTTCGAGAAGCCCAAGAGTCCAAACCTTGAAAAGAAGCCATGTATGCAAAGTATCAATCGCTCATGAAACAAAATACATGGAAGCTTGTTGATCTTCCACCAAGGAATAAGCCTATCGGATGCAAGTGGGTATTTAAGACCATGTACAAAGCAGATGGCAGTATAGACAAGCACAAAGCAAGCCACGTAGCAAAGGGCTACACTTAGAAAAAAGGCATACACTATAAGGAGACTTTTGCTCCCACAACCAAGATAAAAATGATTAGAATAATATTTGCTATGGTTGCACAATTTGGATGAAACATTCATCAGATGGACATAAAAAGTGCCTAAATGGAGATCTACATGAAGTATACATGACTCAACCAAAGGGTTATGTCACACTTGGTCAAGAACAGATGGTGTGCAAACTTATAAAGTCACTATATGGTCTCAAACATGCTCCTAGCGCCTGGTACACAAAAATAGATGCGTGTCTACTACAACATGGATTCTAGAGGAGTCCATATGATCCAACCCTCTACCTCAAAGACCACGGGGGAAAGTTGTTATAGTAGTTGTTTATGCCGAAGATCTAGTCATCACTAGCAATTCAGTGAAGATGATAGATGCAATGAAGAATGACCTCAAACAATCGTTCGACATGACAAATCATGGGCTACTATAGTACTATCTTGGTCTGGAGGAATGGCAAAGGGGGCACCACATCTTTCAAAACAAATAGTTTTGGCTTTGTTGAGCATTCAATATCTATAAATATGGCACTCTTTGTAATGTTTCAATGAATGAAAATAATATCACGTTGATATTATTGTGGAACATGCTCGCTACATTTTGTTTGAGTTATGTAATCCGGCATTCCATGCCTTGTAATAAAAACTCAATTGTTTTAAAAAGTAAATCTTGAATTTAAAAGGAGTTTCAAATGGGCTGAAATACAACATAGATAAAAAAAAGTTTGACACACTTATTTATGTTGATAAGATTTCAACATGGCATCTCTCAATGCAAAAAATCCTTCAAATGAAAACCAAGCCCTATATTAAGGCCATATACTAAGATATAGATGAAATGGTTCATAAAATGCTCACATTCAGTATTTATAATCAGCTAATGTATTAAGATTCCTTTGAAGGCACAAACCTGGTCATAAATGCAAAGCACCCAAGTAGTATAACATCAATCAAATCAAGCACAAAAACAAGCATCATGGCCTCAAATCGTCCTAGTCAAGATATCAACATATTGCTTGTTGATGGTTTTTCCCACTCAGCCATATTGCTTGTTGATGGTTTTTCCATCACTAGCCATCAAAACAACATTAGAGAGAAAAAACACCATAAAATCCCAGTAAATCAGAAAATACCAATAAAACCTTAGTGAGACCAAAATAAAAACTATTGACTAGGATGAACTAAAGTGGTAAAAGTGTTGAGGCTTTCATAACTAACAAATCACAAAAAAGTTGTAACCCATCAATGTTTTTTTTACGTTTAAACACTAAAAAAAAACCGCAGACTCGCCGAGTCCAAATGCAAGACCCACGAGCATGACCAGACACATGATTCTAGCAAGACTCAAAAAGACTCGCCCCTAGACAATGGGAAATTGCCGAATTTTCTACAATTTTTCACAGAGGTGGACTCGGGCTCAGATTTGCAAGTCCTTGCCAGGACTTGCTAAATCTCGATTCTATGATTGTAATATAAGGACTAGGTTCACTAACCCCTTTTCTTGAAAAGCTTCAGCCTCAAAGTATTACTAAAATCTTCAAACTGATGATGATAATGTTCTTTGTTGATCTAAGTTCTTTCCTTAAAAAGATTGAGAGTAAGATCTTGCTAGGTTTTTAGATTAATGGAATATTGAATCAGGATCAATAAGTTCTTGATCAATGTTGATAGGAATCTTATTTGACTACAAATTCCAAGTAACTACTCCAAACTTGAACCATGTATGTCTTCGATAATATGGATTATAAGTTTGTTTCGAAAAAAGTCAAAACTTGTTTATCTTTCAAGATGATATGGTTGTAGATAAACTTATTGTCGACAATGACTACTTTATTAGTAGCGACAAACTTGTCCGCACACTCAATTGCATTTGTATATATTTTCTAATTAAAAAATTGCATTCAAGTACCATATTGCAACTTTTGATCTTTCCTCAAATTTTTGACATGCACAAACTACATAGGAAAAAAATTGTCATCCTTCTCTTATAAAATTGTATCAAACTCTTATAATGCCTTCTTGTAAGTTCCATGTTCTTTCTTAAAACTTTTAGTTTTAATTTACATTGATAGGTCTTTATTTTGATCTTTTAGTCTTAGGATCTCATTATCTCATTCTTTCAGTTTGGATCCTGACGATGTGATCTCTTGTTCCAGCCTTTCCACATCAAGAACTTTCTTAGACCATTTGCCTAAGGATATCTCTTCAAACTAGGCCCAGGTTAAATTTTGTATTAATTTAGAATCGAGGATATGTTGCCATTTCAATTCCTTGTCTTAAAATAAAAAGATATCAAACAAATTAGAAATATATAATAATTATAGTACATATTCCTCCAAACTTCTGCCTCTTACTTTCCCAAAACGTAAGATGTAGGAGTCATTATTTTTGTGTTTTTTTCATTTTGAGTCCTTACGTATCTTGTAAAATCTCGTATTTTAGGTCACTCTTTTGTATCTATGGATGCACCTTTTTTTCTCGAGTCGCACCTTTTCACCTCTCGGGTTGCACCCTTCCATATCTCATGTCACACATTTTTATATCTCAAGCCACACCCTTTCATATCTCAAGTCACATCCTTCCAAATCTAAAAGTGGGAAAATGTTAATTGGGAATAGGGAATGTTGAGGGGTGTTGGTCAAACATTGGTCGAAAATAGCCACTAAAAAATAAAAGAATATAGCCACAAAACAAAAAAGAAATGGGTCACTAACCAAAATTTGAGCCACATGTCCAAGTGGCTAGAGCCTATGTATGCTTCAGTACAACACGTAATAGATCAAATGTGAGATTCGTAAAGGAATCAATATAGGATTATATTATATAAAAGATAGAAGGACGCCATCTAAAACAATGGTAAATGGATATCTATAATATCCAAAAGATATAATCCTAAGAGTCATGACCTATCAAATGTCCCTGCTCAAATATAACCTAATAATAAGTTATAATGTAAGTTATGATTTATATGTATTAAAATATATAATTTTGATCATAGTTGCCATGTTCATTCAAACATGGATGCTATTCGGTTCGAACCGAACATTTTCCACTAACTAGATTTATTCAATAAATTTTGGTGCATTAATTTTTTTGATTAAAATAAATTAAAAAGGATGTTTAAAATATTAACTTTTACACACAAACGTCAAAAACCTAAAAGCCAAACCAATACAAAACATTAAAATCATTGGCCCCTATTTTTTTGAGAAATGCAAAACCCTAGATGAGAATAAAATAGTAAACAAGACAGCCATTCAATCTATGCAATCGCTAATTACTGAAGCATGAAATACACAATATTTCACTAATTCATGCCTTAAGATCCATTACGCAACATGCAGTCATGGTTTGAAAGCTATCCATTATCACATGGTCTGCAGTCGTGGTTTTTCATCATGCTATCTATAGTCTATTTCAAATCATCATGCCATCACACAATTGTGGTTCAAGTAGTGCATGCCTAGAGAGTGGAATGGGAGTCAGAGACCATTCAAGAACTGGTCGTTTCAAACTTTCAACTTTTATCCCCTGCAAAGACTTGTCAAGCCCTAGGGAGATGCGTGTACTCTACAGACTACAATGTGAATTTTGGGTAGTTTATAATCACCATCTACCATAGCTGCATCAAGTATGTTCATTGTTTTGTTAGTATTTGACATCTTTAATATAATTATATTCATTTATCAAATAATCAATGTCTTTGTTTTGTATTTATATTATCAACGTATTTATACTGCAAGATTTTTTTATTTGTGTTTAGTTTTTTTAATTTAATTTTAAAATTTATATTATGTTATTTCTTAGATTTAGATTTAAGACTTTGTTTCATTTTAAATTTTTTACTTTATATTTATAATCAGTGTTTGTTTCATTTTAAAAAAATTAATTAATATTTATAAATAGAGACATTTTAATACATTTTTAATGTAAATGATAACTAAATTTAAGTTTTAGTATATAAAATTATAAATATCAAAATTATTAAAAATGTTTAACATTTGCAGGTGTAGAGGTTTCATTAAATTTCAGCATTGATATCAAAAGTTCAGAACAATATATGCAAGGTTGAGCAGTGAGCAACAAGGGTACAGTTAGTAGCATGTCTAATCCTCCATTAGAGATGAAATATATTGACTAGAGAAATGATATATATATATATATATGAGATGCACCTTGTACAATGATGATATCATGAGAAGAATAACTATAATTCAGTACCATTACCTTGGAGGATCTCCAAAAGTGAAACATTGTGACGTAGCAAATGAAAATTCAAATGAAGTGGAGTATGCAAAGTTCATAAATTGAGTGCAAGCTAAATATCATGTGAGTCGTGTTGAATCATTAGTTTCAGATGCAAAGAAGACTAAAATTCAACACTCTGTCTCACAAATTGGCTACTTCAATAGTTCAAGTTGTGTCCTCCACCACTATTTTCTAGTGGAAGTAGAAGTGGCGCCGAAAACTCTCGAGGTTCATTGAAGTCCATGTGAAAGCCACAACAAAAACATGATGTAGACAAGTTGGCAGCTAAATTGTTTTATGTAGAGGCCATTCCTTTCAATGTTATTCGTTTTCCACATTTCAAAACCTTCCTAGATGCGGCTATTGAATTTGGGAAGGCTTACAAATTGTCTTACAATGAAAGGGTAAGAACTAGTCTTCTTGAAGAGAAGGTGGCAACCATATCCACTAACCTAAATGAAATGAAGAAAATTTGGAAAATAGCAAGGTGCACAATAGTAAGTGATGGGTGGTCTGATTCAAGAAAAAAGCCCCTTCTAAATGTTTAGGCAATATCCCCTGAAGGTGGTATGTTTATATAATCAATTGATACCAGTAATGAATAAAAAACTTTTATTTTCATTTCCAAATGCATCAAATCAGCGATTTTGGAGACAAGAGAAGAGAGTGTTGTTCAAGTTATTACAGAAAATGCAATGAATTATAAATGAGCAAGTGATATACTCATGGATAGATTTCTTCATCTATTTGGACTATAGCACGTGTTAGATCTTTTGCTTGAAAATCTATCAAAATTGGAGTGAGTAAGTACTATTGTGACTAAAAGAAAACAAAATTTTAAGTTAATCTTCAATCATCACTTGACAATGAACTTGTATCATTCTATTGTAAAGCATGAGCTTCTATCCCTTGTTGAAACAAGATTTGTCATAAATTTCATTACTTTACAAAGGGAAGTAGAAGAAATGACAGCATTGAGAAAAGTGGTGGTTACTAACAAATGGACAAAGTCAAAGCTTTTTATGGAAGTCCATTCAAAATATATATTGAAAGAAATATCCTAGGGGACCCATGTTGAGAGGGGCCCAAGACGATCATAATGATGTTTGAGCCACTTGTTAGAATTTTGAGAATGATTGATGACAATCAACCTTGCATAGGATTTGTATATGAGGGAATGGACAAAGCAAAAGAAGAAATTCAAAAGTTACTTGCGGGTGATGTTAAAAAAGTCAAGTATATTTGGAGAATTGTAAACAAATGATGGTTCATGCTACATTGTCTTCTACACGCGGCAACTTGTTATTTAGATCCTAAATTAGTAGAGGTAAATCATGATGTAGATGAAAAGATAATAAAAATTGTATTTGCAACAATAGACAAGTTGGTTCTAGATAAAGATGAGAAGGAAGTAATGAGAGAGCAGCTTACTATTTTCAAGAACCAACTAAAAATGTTTGGCACTAAAGAAGCAAAGGCAAGCAAGATGAAATGGGAACCATCTAAATGGTGGCAGATTTATGGGGCTTCTGCATGTGAAAGAAACTGGTGTACACACGATTTAATCCATGCTAATAAGAGGAATCGATTAGGGGCTCAAAAAATTTGATTTTGTATTCGTCTACAGCAATTTACGATTGCTTACTCTCTTGGTGAACCATACTTTGAAGATGAAGAAAATGTTGATGTTATTGATAAGCATACTACTATAAGATTAGATGAAAATGCTAGAAATACTTTTGATGTAGACACAATTTTTGATGTTGTAGATGTTTAAAATTTCATTCTCATTTTTCGTTAATACTCAAAAGTTTAAAGATAAATAATGGAAAATTCTCATTGTTTTAGCTATATGTATGAACATTAAAATTTGACACTATTGGATTTTGCTATGCATTTATTTTTTTTTGGTATACTAATGTCACATGCATATGTTTATTTATTTTTGTGTAAGTGTTATTTTCTTTACAAATATGTATGATATCTATTTATTTTTATTTTTTGATTTTATTAAATTTTCTTAACTAAACCGAAACTTTTACAAAATCCCAAACTTCCAAAAACAAATCCCCTTTTGAACGACTTCAAACTTTTCGAACATGGTAACTATGGTTCTGATATAAGAGAAGATTGTAATATAATGTAGGATCTAGGTTCACTACCTCAAGTAAGCAACCACACAAGCGAAGTCATTATTCAAGTTTTTTGTTAGTCATTCTCACAATGCAAGGGGGCATCTATCACGTCATTGTTGGGACCATCCATGCATATATTGTAGGAAGAGTAATCATTGTTTCACTATGCATCATAGAGAAAATGTTACTAATGGTATGTTCAGGGCTTCTAAAGAGAGTGCATGTTAGAAAGCAAATTCAATGTACCATTGTCAAGTCAATGAGGATTAGGTATTGTTGGATATCATCTCAACCATAGTTACCAAGTTCGGAAATCTGAATCCGTTCGGGAGGTCAAAAAAATGCGGAATGCCGAATTTCTTGAAAAAATTCAAAAAAAAATCCGGTAAAATCCGGTTCGGGAAAAAAATACACACACACACACACATATAATATTAAATGTATATGTGCAAAATATTTCAATCTACTAAACAATAGACATTAATTTAACACTTGCAACATAATAAAAATAGATTATGCTATTGTTAATTTTAATTTTATCATATATTATATAAATAATTTATCTGTAATATAAAATAAAATTAAAATTTTAAAAAAAATATTAAAACGAAACATATTAAAAATAAATATTATAAATTATAATATAAATGAAAATACACATAAAAATAATATTATAAATACGTAAACCTAATTTAGATTTTTTAATTTATATTTAAATATTTATAATATGAATATTAAATACACAAACTTAAAAAACAAATTTTTAAAAAATTTAGACAGCAATATTTTTTTCTTTTTTTAAATAATTTAAATTAAACAAAATAACAAATAATAATAAATATAACCTAAATATTTTTAAAACCCTAAATCCCAATTATGTTTTTTAACCTTAATCCTAACCCTAACTATCCTCTTGCTCGAAAATCTTCAATTCCAAAATAAATTTCTGTCAAAGCAAAAAGAGATTATAGGAAAAAAAATCGTTTTCAGTTATATAAGCCATAAAAATCGCACACAGCAGCAAAAAAATGTGATTTTTGGGCAAGATTAATCGGGTTAAAATCGCGTTTTTTTAAAAAAGGGGATTTTTTTTGGCGATTTTTGATGTTAAGGTAAAAATACGATTTTCAACGTTTTTTTTCCTACATGTTGACTGTAAAAAACCTACGATTTTCCCCTATTATTTCCATGGTTTAGGGCACGCAACTACTCTTTTTAAGATTCGTTGATGTTGACGGGTTTTTTTTTGAGGGTTTTTTTGGACTTTTTATTTTTTTATGGGATAAAATCCCCAAACCGCATCGGATAATCCTGCAGATGAAAAAAATCCAGATATTTCTGGATTTGGCCGAGATGCGACCGGATCTGGTAACTATGATCTCAACTATAGAGTAAGGTTTGCAATCAAATGAAAAGGTTGTATGTCCTCAACTCCTCTCATGGAAGTAAAAGGATGGGATGTTGATCTCCAAACCCAAGCTAGGAGAAGGGTAATGCGAAGTAGAGTCTTCTATTGCAACATGCACATGGAAGGAAAGGCAAAAGGTAACATGAATCAAGCATCAAAACAATTTTAGCATGCAAATCCATAGTTGAGTTGAGGCAAAAGCTTGTAACATGCACATATGAAGTTGATTCAAGTATCGCAATAGTTGTATCATGCTTCCAAGTATTTCATTTGAGTATAGCAATGGATTTAACATATACGTATGAAACTGATTTGAGCATGAAAGCAAACATAACAAGCATATGTGAAGCTGATTTTTGCATAGTAGCAATACATCAGCCATGGTAGGAAGGTTGAAATAATCAACCATGGAGTACCAAGGTTTGTATGTGCAAGATAGAGACTTTGGAGAGGTGTGTCGGTACTCCATCTAGATGAGCATGACAAGGAGGAGATTGTACCTCGAGGAAGAGTTTGCACAAGTTGAACAAGACTCATCTCATGTGGAACTCCCCTTGTACCAAAGTAGGCCAACAGTAAATCAGCCATAGTAGGAGGGTTGGAATAATCAACCATGGAGTAACATGTGCAAAATAGAGGCTTTGGGGATGTCCATTAGTGCTTCATCCAAATGAGTATCACAAAGAGGAGATGGTAGCTCGAGGAAGAGTTTGCACAAGTTGAACAAGAATCGTCTCATGTAGAAGTCTCCTGCCAAAGTATGCCAGCAGAACATCATCAATGGTAGGAGGATTGGAATAATTAACCATTAAGTACCAAGGCTGCTGTGTGCAAGAAAGTGACTTAGGGGATGTGCATCAGTACTCCATCCAAATGAGCACGATAAAGAGGAGATGGTACCTCAAGGAGGAGTTTGCACAAGTTGACCAAGATTCATCCCGCATGGGAGCCCACTTCTACCAATGTAGGCAATCACTTTGAAGATAGGATGAAGACTTCCAAGATATGAAAAAGGGTATATAGATTGAACCAGGATGCCAAACCATGGGAAGGATCAGATTTGTACACCTCAGAGTGTGAGAAAAAATCTTGAACACCATAACAAATGGGATAAAGAGCCAAGTTAATGGACATCACTTGAGCTAGCGGTAACTCCAAGGACAAAGCAACCTCCAAATCAATCAGAAAGGATGCATCAAAGTTGCAACAAGCAGATGGAAGCAAAACACATAGTAACCAACTTCCAAAGAGAAGGCATGGTGCCATGTAGAGAAGGTAGAAAGAAAATACTTCCCATTGGGGAAGTATCTGAAATGGATTGGTAGATCAATTGGTCTTAAAACATCACAAAGACTAATGTCAGATGGCATTCACCTAGTCGATTAATGTTAGATTGAAGAGATGCATTAGAACTAGTGCCTAGACACCTGGAGACTCTATCAACTACACATGGTTGGAATCCAAGTGATGCCACCATGATGCAGACCCTGACAAAACCGAGAAAAAATCAACCGCACCTAGTTTTCCAGCTTGGGCAAAAAATCTGTCCACAAGTGTGAGCCAGCCAATGAAACTTGTATGGGCAGGTCTCCATGACATCATCGTTTAGTTCCAATTGATGGATTTGAAAAGCAATCATCCATGACAAAATCACTGTCTCAAGTGGCAAATTATCCATACCATGAATTAATAGGAGAAAACTTCACTAAAACATCTGAAGTCAGTAAGAGATCACATATGAAGTTTCATGTGGAAGCTTAATTGTTTGGTAGGCGCAATGTTTGTTGTTGTCATTAAAAATTCCCAAGATTACCTGGGTGTGGGTTACTTTTAGTTCCTTGAGAAAAAAGAGAACGGATATAAAGGAGAACAGGGGAGCAATGAGAGGAGTGTTGTAGCAGGCCATTTATAGAGGTTTCAGTGCACCATGCTCCAAAGGGAGCCAAATACCCATTTCCACTTATAAATACCCATTAGTCAATGAATAAATAAAGCATCACCAAGGTAAATATGCTGTCATATTTATGTGAGTGCCATTGATTGTGATGTGTTTTATATTCCTTGCTGTTCCCCCTGTTGCAAATTCGTTGTGTGAGTTATTTGGACAACCTAGAATTGGGGTAGGGCGTTTATATGTTGTTTGCAGTAGCATGGTTCAATGTTTCAGCATTCTTAGCTGTAGATACAAGTGTGCATGGTATATATCAGCATTGACAGCAATAGTTGCATGTATCAGCAAATAAATGTAAATACATCTGTTTTTCCAGTAGTGGAGACATGTATTTCAGCCATGACCAGATTCGAATCAGAAATAAGGATGTAGATGGTAGCATATAGATGTAATAAACATCAAATCTGGCATATGTATATTGAATTTGAGTAGAGCTTACTCATTGAATCAGCAATATAATCTATTGATAAGATCTAACTGAGAAGTTTCATTAGCTATAGATTGAGCAGTTACAGATCATAATACATTTCATAGAAAACAAAATAAGAAGACATGCATTCCTTGAGAAACATAGTACAAGCGACAGTACCATAATATAGTCAATCTTAACAGAGACAAATCTATTAGTGATGTTTCAACAAGATCCAAGATACTCATTTTAAACGATGTCAATACAATGCAACCAGGTCTAATATTCCCACCCCAAATTTGAATAAGATTCCCGAACAATTAATGCAATCAAGATAAGGGGGTCAAATTAATGACTACCTTGTCCTTGCAGCCTGTCAAGCAGCTCCTGCCACATACACTCAAAATATGCTTCATGGTACTACTTTCCATTGATTTTACACATCCAACCATGCACACGTGGTCCTTCCAATGGCATTAACAACTTAACAAAGAGGTCAATGATGCTTGAAACCAACTTAAAATTAAAAGAGGTTATTAATGAAAAGTGTTCAGCTCATATCACATATACTTGAAAGCACTTAATATTTATTGGCAAACTCGGACAGTTTTACCCATTCCAAAGCATACAAAGAGGTTGAAAATGCTACAAAAACTTGCTGATCAGATTTAGAAATCATGCATTGATGTCCTCTAGACACGAGCTTTCCAAAAACCTACAACAACCTTTACAACTCACAACTAGGACTTTTATAAACAAAAAATGAATGTGACCTTTTTTGTAAATGCTTAGCCTTAATTTTGTGGGTTAAAATCTCTAGCAAAACAAATTGTTGTTTTGCTTTTGAAGGTTGGTCCTTTGTCTACTCAAAATACCCATATCTAAAATGCTATCCTTTCTTCCCCAAGTGTCCAAAACTCCATACCCTTCACCTTGCAAGAACACCTATGTTATGCTAAAAACAATCTGTATGCAGAGGAGGATAGCCCAGACTCAAATTTCTGAACATCCTTACGTTCTCCATGCCAAGAGCTTTCTATTGGTCACTTGGGTGCCCTTTGAAACACGCCCAATCTCTCCATATTCATGCCCCTTCACAAACTGGTTTTTGGAAAGCAAAAACTCTGTTTTTCTTTCTGTTCTTGATTCTTCTCTCCTAGCAGCAATTCACCACTATTTTTGGGTGAGAAACAAACCTCCTTCCAACCCCCTTCAACGTCCTTGGGCATGGAATTACCAAAAATCAGAATTCACCCCAAAATAATGGTGTTTTGCCATGTTTTTCCTCCTTCCAGGTAGTAAAAATGTCCCCCTTTTTGCTGTTCTTGTCTTGGAGCAAGTTTTTGTCTTTCCTAAAGAGAAATAAACCAATAAACTTATGCACGAGAAGCAATGCTAACAGAATCTTAATCTATAACATAAAGGGAAAACGGCACACACGTTGTACACAAGATTTTCTCCTGGGGAAACCCTTTCAGGAAAAAACCTGACATAACTTTCTTCCTTATTGCATTAGCTCAACATGTTGGGTGATACAGTCCATAAGGGTTGTAAATCATGCAAAGTAAACAACACATATCCAACACTCCCCCTCCTTTTGGACAACTGGGAGACATTGCCCATCCATTTTTTTTTATGGTTCTGCAGTTACCACGTTTTCTTCTTGCTTCGTTCAAAAAAACAGCTCGTTTTTTCTTCAAATGGTAGAAGCATAGACTTTGGCTTTTGAAATACATTTTAGACATCATGAATATATGCCCCTTTGGTGCCAAGATCTATCCTTTCTCCATATCCTTCAAAAAAACCCTTGTTTTGGGCTTCACGTAAGCAAAATGCTTCAAATCTAAAGAAAACGTTTTTAATTCAAAATTGGAGGATGCACACACCATCTCTACCAAAACCCCAATTGGAATATACGTTCAGATTGTCATGAATGTTTCTGAAACTTCTCAACCTTCATCATGACTCCTTATGTTTTTTATTCAAACGGCAGAAGCATAGACTTTGCCTTTTGAAACACATTTCACACATCATGATCAGCATGAATATATGCCCCTTTGGTGCCAAGATCTGTTCTTTCTCCATATCCTTCAAAAAAAATCCTTGTTTTGCACTTCACGGAAGCAAAATGCTTCAAATCTGAAGAAAACGTTTTTAATTCAAAATTGGAGGATGCACACACCATCTCTACCAAAACCCCAATTTGGAATATACCTTCAGATTGTTATTCATCAGACCTCATTATGCCTTAGTCCTAGCTTGGCAACTTCCTTCGGGTTAGAAGACAGAGTCAAACACTGAGATTGATCACCACTTTATTGACCAATAAAAACTGTTTTTTTGTGATGCAAGATTGCCAACTAACCTAGATGCTCCTGCATCAACCATAATCTACTCTTCAATTCTAAAAACATAATCATTAATTCCAACAGGAGCTGTCAAACATCCAATTTCATACTGAAAGCGATACAAAGTATTTTTGCTTACAAATAGCAGAGGTGAAAAATCTATATTGTATTAACACTTCTTAAAGGCTAACAAGAAGTATTCTTATAATAAATCTTTAAGAACTAAGACTTGGTACTTCTTTAAGTAAAACATAAAAGGGATCTTGCAAACACACATAACAATGCATATCTCACAATAAAGAACACATCTCCAACTTAACAGAGACAAATCTATGATTATAGTACAGTTTTCAGAAAGATTACCAAACCTGAATATAGTCTTGGGGCCTGAACATTATCGTTAATTCCAACCAGAGCTGTCAAACATCCAATTTCATATTGAAAAAGATAGTATTTTCTTTATAAAGAGCAAAGGTGTAGAATCTGTTGACCATTTTTGGTCCTGCAGACCAAAATCGGTCTCCCTTTTCTTCTCCTTCCATTTCCAAGCTCAGACATGAAGGATAATGCAGAAGTATACTTCTGCAACTCGTTTTTTCTCTTGGCATGCAAAAGGCTTAACTCCAAGCGTTTGCAAGAACAGGCAGAGTTGGAAGGAGCGATTATACAGGAGTTTGCAAAAAGTGCTAGCTTCATGAGAGTTCCCAAAGTTGAGTGTAAGTTCCGTGTCTCAAACGTCTAAGGAGCTCCATGATGTGTTCTCGGGTTTGACAGAGCAAATAAACTGTTTCGGGGGACTTTTATCGGCAAAATAGACCAAGTTCAAAGGGCCAAAGGAGGGCGGAAAACACTTAGAAAGAGAGCCAAAAAGGCAAAGTTTTCCTTCAGAAGAAAGACTAAGGCATTTCTTAAGGAAATTCAAAGGATGAATTCCTTCGGGCAAAATGTCTGAAGGAATTCCTTCGGACTTTTGTCCGAAGGTATTCGTCGGAGGTTTTTTCCGAAAGAAAGAAAGGGCCTTTGCAACTCTTCCGAAAGACAATTTTGAAGGCCAAACAGCCCTTGCGGAGGGCAGCTAGTCAAAAGGCCCAAAAGGGGCTTACCCTTCGGAAGGAAGACCAAGGAAATTTCCGTAAGGCAAAGATAGAAGAAAAGGCAAAGGCCGAATTTCTTCAGACAAAATGTCTGAAGAAATCTTTTCGGAAGAAAGTGCCGCGGCAAAAGACAAAGCAAATCCTTGGACAAAAAGTCCGAAGGAATTCCTTCGGACTTTTGTCTGAAGAAATTCGCCCGAAAGGGAAGCCCGACCGAAGGGAAAGCCGACAGAAAACAAGCGGAAAAAAAAACATGAAGATTTTCTTCAGACAAAATGTCCGAAAGAACCTTCGGACATTTTGTCCGATCGACCAAGGAGCCCGAAGGACCCCAAAGGGCAAGTACCCTTGCGGGGGACTCTCGGCCACAAGTGAAGGGACCTTTCTCCAAGCCCCGAAGGGACACCTTCCCTTTGGGAGAGTTAAAAGACAAAGGCCCGGACAAAGGAAAAAGGGCCGAAGGAAAAAAGGCCGAAGGAATGAAAGCCGAAGAAATTGCCAAAGGGGATGACAGGCCCGCAGACGTCAAATTGGGTATCATGAATTAGCCGTTGGAATCCGGATGTCAAATGACGTCCCCGAAAACATCAAATTTAGGCCAATGAAATAGCCGTTGATCTTTAAATGCTTGAGCGCCAACCCGAAGGAATTCAAAGGCCTTAAGGCCAAAAGGAAGAGACCGCTGAGAAGGGAGCCCAAAGAGCCAAAGATTGATAGAAGATAGCCCCAAGGGCTCAGATTGCCGGAAAGAGTCAAAAGAGGTAAAGACAAACCAGGAAAAGACAAAGTTGGGAAAAGACAAAAGTTAAGAATGTGAATTCAGTGACCTGCTGATGAAAGAGCCCAAGGAGCCAGCAAAGGACGATAAGATAGCCCCGAGAGCTCAAATTCCAGGAAAAGACAAAGCCAGGAAGAGACAAAATGAATATGGACAAAGCAGCCCAGGTGGCAAAGGGGACGCGAGTTATTCCTGCAGTTGGAACAGTCTCTGCCAAGTGGTCATCAAAGAGCGCAAACAATGAACGACACGACCTGTTTTTCTCCACTTTGCATTGATAAACAGAGAAACCGCATGAATGTTTTGAAGAAGCGGTCTTGTTTGCAGAAAAAGAGGCGCAACCCATGCTTTCACATTAATGTTTGAACGCCAAGGTCAAAACAGGCAGTCGACACAGCATCCTTTTTCAGCGGCTTCCTCTTCCCAACGCTCTCAACGCACATGGGCCAACTTGTAAAAAGGCACCAAAGTCTTTTCCAAAGAGGCGCCTTTACTTCCTCTCTCTATATAAATTGTAACTTCTCATTTGAGAAAGATATCTCTCATGCTGTAAGGCAAAGCCTTGCCAATTTTCACCTAAAATCAATAGAATACGCATTTTTACCTCTATTTTGGTTGGGTATATCTCTGAGTGTTAACCTAGTGTTCAGTCATTGTTCCATGATGTTTTCACAAGCTTGATCCCAGCACACCTGGTATAGACAAAGCACCATTCTTGCAGATAGCAAAAAGAGTTGTATATGGAGCGCAGAGATAGGAGAGGGTTATCAGACAGTGTGCCTTCCTACAGCACCTGTGGTAAGTTCATCTTCTGTGTGTCTTCATTAAGCCTTTCTGTTAAGTTCTCTGCAGTCTGGTCCTTTTACCAGATAAAGTGTATGTGTTCTTATGGTTCAAAGTGTGAGTATGAGTAGATCAAACTTGTTTGGTGCATCACCAACTTAGGTTAGGTTATGTTTTTTAATAATCTTTCTCTCTTTTCAACCCCCCCATTATATATATGTATTAGCAATATTACTGGAATAACTCAGAGATGCATCAAAGGGAGCTAGCCCTTATCTAGAGACTCTCCCCTTAGTTTTGCCAGACCCACAGGCAAGAGAGGAGTTTCCATTGTGCCGCGTGGAAGAGAGAAGCCCAGCCTTCTCTCAAGGGTGAAATCCATAGCGTCAACAATTTTTGGCACACCCGGTGGGACAATGTTTTAACACTCAGAAAAGTTCCAGGATTGGTGTTGGTCCTATTACAACAAGAACGAACCACTAATCTAGCATCTGACCTTTAATCAGGCGATTATGGGACATTTTGTCTAAAGAGTTGAAGAATTTTGGTGTGTTCTTCAACCAACCAGCGTTTGGAGGCTTTTTCATCAACACCAATGGCGACTCCGAGTTGAATCAGCTAGTTAAGCAATCCAGGTGCCATCAAGAAATCTTATTTTTGTATGTATAATCCCATTGCTCATAATCATGGGCCTTGTATTCCTTCATATGGTTTTGATCAAGCTCAGGTTGTTCATGGAATCACCTCGAACAGCTCTTCTAGTTGCCCTTCAACAATAAGGGAAGTAACACTGGAATTTGAGAAGCAGGTGATGGAGATAGACAGATTGGATGAGCAGTATAGATATCAGCAGGAGCTTATGTACAAAGAGGAGTGTTTGTTTAGGCAAGCTCAGGTCTTGCAATCCCTGGAGGAGGTAGCAAAATGGAAGAGTCCATTCATTCAAGGCAGTCAGCCTTGTGTGCCCCCTCTTATTCTAAAGAAAGCCCCCTCTTATGCACCAAATCCTTTCTACCAGATAGCACTTGCTCACTCTAGCTCATCTGATGCAAGAATCACTCTTGCTCCTAATCCCTTGCGCCTAGCTTCCCAACATCAAAGGGCATTAGAGCAACCTTTCATGGAAATGAACCTTCTCAATTCTTTAGAGTGTGAATCCTCCTTGGAAGGGAATACCATGAACCAGAACGCCTCTCTTCAGGAAACTCTTCCTGTACATCAACAGTGCCTTCCTAATCTTCCTCAGCCTCCTCAAGTCTTTCAACATGATGTCAAGATTCCAAGTTGGAAAAGAGAATATCATGAACCAACTCGGGACCTCGAAGAAGATAAAGTTGCTACCTGTTCACAAGGGAAAAGTTCCAATCCCAAGGTCATGAGTTGGAAGGAAACAATGGAATCATGGGGCAGAAAGGATGAGGAGAAAGGTTTTACTCAAAACCTTGAAGAAGGAGAAGCTACTCCTACTCATCATGATGACGCTTGTGACCTCCAAGAAAGGCTCTTTCAAGAGAATATAGCCAAGCAAATTGCAGAATTGGAGTCCAGAATGAGGTTCCTCAGCCAAAATGTGATGGACGGTTCAGATCAAGCAGAAGATCCTACATTTGAACACACCCCATCTACACTCCTTCAAGAGAGCTATCAAGCCACATCTGATATAGATGAGGTGCTGGCCAAATGGAAGGAAGAGAATCATTCAATTCTAGCTCAAGGACTACCTCCTCTTCCACATGGTTTTAACCATCAACCTTCCACTTCATCCCTTCTCAAGGAGGACCCTGTTTTGCATGAGCAGAGTGAAGAAGAGAGGATCCAATTTGCAGCTGTCCAAGAGGCTATCATGGATGACAATGAGGAGGAAATCATCATGGATGCTCCCTTTGAAGACATCATCAACAATGGAGAAGACACAAGTCATGCATACATGCGGATATTCCAACAATATGAAAAACGTAAGCATGGTGAGCTCTCTCCTCCCTTGTTTGATGAACTTCCTTGTTGCTTTGATGAGAAATATAACCATGCCATGGAAACCGAGTTGGAGGAGGATCAGGGGCATGTCTGGGAACAACTAGAGACTCTAGTCTTTGAGCAAGAAAAGGAGAGGCTTGTCCATCTTGAGAAAAGCTTTGAAGAAGAGAGCCTTGCACAAGGTGTTCTATGGGATGAGCAATCAGTCTGTGGTCTCATTTCAGACATCACAACAGTCACCCTTCTTCAAGAAAGCCATGATCAAGCAGAAGATGAGTTTGACAGCGTCTTAAATGAGGCAGAAGGAGACAAGCCAATCTATGATACATATCAAAGGGCTTATGGTGCTGAGCCAGTAGCCATTGATTTCTTGATGAAACACACCAGCATGAAGAACCAGCAGGAGGCAAGCTTCCAAGAACAAGATGAATACATATATGTTGGAAGCATGTTTGCCCCCGATTCACTCAAATACAAGCCAATCAAAGTGGCAGGCAAGAGGAGCAAGTCACCAAATCTCCATTCTATCCAGCCACTTGTCTGGCATCATAAGTTTTCTTGCCATGAAAGAGACTTAAGAAGTTTTCCCTTTGATCCAGGAGGGAGGCAAATATACTTGGTTAGTTGTACATAGTAGTTTGCTTTCAATTTTTCTTTCCCTATTTTCCCTAAGTGTTGTTTGCACAAGTAGTGTTTTTTAGCCTTTGTTGTGTGTGTGTTTTCTTTTGTGTTTGGGGTAAAAGCTTCATGATTGATTCTTGGATCTCTCGAGGCTGTTGCTAACTTTTTCAAGCTATGTTCTGACTCCGTGCCCAATCGATTCTGAGGCTACTGGTTGCTAAGCATAGCAGGCATGCTTCCCCTGGGAATCGCCAAATTGTTGACCATTTTTGGTCCTGCAGACCAAAATCGGTCTCCCTTTTCTTCTCCTTCCATTTCCAAGCTCAGACATGAAGGATAATGCAGAAGTATACTTCTGCAACTCGTTTTTTCTCTTGGCATGCAAAAGGTTTAACTTCAAGCATTTGCAAGAACATGCACGGTTGGAAGGAGCGATTCTACAAGAGTTTGCAAAAGGTGCTAGCTTCATAAGAGTTCCCGAAGTTGAGTGTAAGTTCCATGTCTCAAACATCTAAGGAGCTCCATGATGTGTTCTCGAGTTTGACAGAGCAAATAGACTGTTTTGGAGGACTTTTATTGGCAAAATAGACCAAGTTCAGAGGGCAAAAAATGCTTGAAAGGGTCAGAGTTTTCCTTGAGAAAAAGACTAAGGCAAAAGAAATCCAAGGGAATTCAAGGAACGAATTCCTTCGGACATTTTGTCCGAAGGTATTCGTCGGGGGTTTTTTCCGAAAGACAGAAAGGGCCAAAAGATAATTTTCAAAAGCTCTAAGGGTAGCAACCCTTGTGAGGGGCACTCAGAAGACAAAAGGGTCTTTGCAACTTTTTCGAAAGGCAATTTTTGGAGACCAAACAGCCCTTGCGGAGGGCAGGTGATGAGCAAAGTGGACCATTCCAAAGCTCTGAAGGGTAACTTTGGGTTTGTTTTAGCCCTTGCGGAGGGCAACTAGTCAAAAGGGCCAAAAGGGACTTGCCCTTCGGAAGAAAGACCAAGGCAAAGAAGAAAAAGCAAAGGCTGAATTTTTTCAGACAAAATGTCCTAAGGAATTCCTTCGGACATTTTTTCCGAAAAAATCCTTTCGAAAGAAAATCCCGCGGCAAAATGTTAAGGCAATTCCTGCGGACAAAAAGTCCGAAGGAATTCCTTCGAACTTTTGTCCGAAGGAATTCGCCCGAAGAAGAAGCCCGACCAAAGGGAAAGCTGACAGAAAACAAGCGAAAAAAGATGAAGATTTCCTTCGGACATTTTGTCCGAAGGAATTGAGGACCAAGGAGCCCGAAGGACCCTAAAGGGCAAGTACCCTTGCGGGGGACTCTCGGCAAAAATAAAGGGACCTTTTCTCCAAGCCTCGAAGGGACACCTTCCCTTCGAGAGAGTTAAAAGACAAAGGCCCGGCCGAAGGAAAGAAAGACGAAAGAATTCAAAGGGGTGACGGGCCCGCAGACGTCAAATTGGGCATCATGAACTAGCCGTTGGAATTCGGACGTCAAATGACGTCCTCGAAGACGTCAAATTCAGGCCAATGAAATAGCCGTTGATCTTTAAATGCTTGAGCGCCAACCCGAAGGAATTCAAAGGCCAAAAGGAAGAGACCGCCGAGAAGGGAGCCCAAAGAGCCAAAGATTGATAGAAGATAGCCCCGAGGGCTCAAATTGTCGGAAGGAGTCAAGAGAGGAAAAGACAAACCCAAGAAAAGACAACGCTGAGAAAAGACAAAAGTTAAAAATGAACTCAGCGACCTGCTGATGAAAGAGCCCAAGGAGCCAGCAAAGGACGATAAGATAGCCCCCGAGAGCTCAAATTCCAGGAAAAGACAAAGCCAGGAAGAGACAAAATTATGAGTATGGACAAAACAGCCTAGGTGGCAAAGGGGAGGGGGGTTATTCTTGCAATTGAAATAGTCTCCGCCAAGTGGTCATCAAGGAGCACGAACAATGAACGGCGCGCCCTGTTTTTTCCTCATTTTGCATTAAATGAGCAGACAAACCATGTAAATGTCTTGAAGGAGCGGTCTTGTTTGCAGACAAACAGCGCGGCCCATGATTTCACATATGGCATTTAATCTATTTTAAACGCATAAAGTCAAAGCTAGGGCCGACAGCATTCTCTTTCAAGCGGTTTCTTCTTCTCAATGCTCTCAACACGCTTGGGCCACTTTAAAAAAGAGGAGCCAAAGTCTTCCAAAAGGGGCACCATTTGCTTCCTCTCTCTCTATATATATTGTAACTTCTCATTTGAGAAAGATATCTTTCAGCTTGTAAGGCAGAGCTCTGACGAAATTGCCTCCATTTGAGCTTGCACTTTTGCATGTCTATGGCTTTGTCTTGTGTTAAGTCATTTTCCCTTATGCTTTCACCGAATGATTCCAGCATGTCTAGTGTATTGTGAATTCTTCCTTTGCAGGTTAGCCAGAAGTGTCTACAGCAAAGTATAGGCACATGTGAACAGGCTGCGATAGTGTGTCTTAAAACACCTCTGGTAGTTCTTCCTCCCTGTATCTCCAGAGGACCCCAAGCTCACTGATGCAAGAGAATTTCTCATATCAAATGAAGTGTATATCAGCTTGTTCTTGGTGAAAAGTGTATGCTCAAGCTAAGTAGATCAAACTTTTTGGTGCACCACCCTCTTAGTTTAGGTTATGTTTCAGTATCTCTCTCTTTTCAACCCCCCCATTATATATATATTAGCAAATGTACTGGAATAAATCAGAGATGCATCAAAGGGAGCTAGCCCTTATCTAGAGACTCTCCCCTCAATTTTGTCAGACCCACAGGCAAGAGAGGAGTTTCCATTGTGCCGCATGGAAGAGAGAAGCCCAGCCTTCTCTCAAAGGTGCAATCCATAGCGTCAACAGAATCTATACTGTATTAACGCTTCTAAAAGGCTAACATGAACCATTTTAATAATAAATCATTAAAAACTAACACTAGGTACTTATTTAAGTAGGGCATACAAGGGCTTTTGCAAACACATGAGACAATGCATATCTCACAACAAAGAACACACCTCTAACTTGACGGAGACAAATCTATGACTATGGTGCAGTTTACAGAAAGATTACCAAACCATAGTCTACTCTTGGGACCTGAACATTATCATTAGTTCCAACAAGAGCTGTCAAACATCCAATTTCATACTGAAAGCAATACATAGTATTTTCTTTATAAAGAGCAAAGGTGTAGAATCTATACTGTATTAACACTTGTAAAAGAAAGAACAAGAACTACTCTTATAATAAATCTTTAAGAACTAACACTTGGTACTTCTTTAAGTTGGGCATACAAGGGTTTTTGAAAAAATAGGAAACAATGCATATCTCACAACAAAGAACACATCTCCAACTTAACAGAGACAAATCTCTAATTACAGCAAAGTTTCCAGAAAGATTACCGAACCATAGTCTACTCTTGGGACCTTCAACATAATCATTCATTCCGACAAGAGCTGTCAAACATCCAAGTTCATACTGAAAATGCTACATGGTTTTTTATTTAGAAAGAGCAAAGGTGTAGAATCTATATTGTATTAACACTTCTTAATGGCTAACAAGAACTATTCATGTAACAAATCTTTAAGAACTAATACTTGGATGATACTTCTTTAAGTCGGGCATACAAGGATTCTTGAAAACACAAGAAACAATTCATATCTGACAACAAAGAACACATCTACAACTTAACAGGCTCGCAACAAAGAACACATCTCCAACTGAACAGAGACAAATCTCCAATTACAGCAAAGTTTCCATAAAGATTATCAAACCATAGTCTACCTTTGGGACATTGAACATAATCATCAATTCCAACAAGAGCTGTCAAACATACAAGTTCATTCTGAAAATGCTACATGGTTTTTTATTTAAAACAAGCAAAGGTGTAGGATCTATATTGTATTAACACTTCTTAAAGACTAACAAGAACTATTCTTATAACAAATCTTTAAGAACTAACACTTGGATGGTACTTCTTTAAGTCGGACATACAAGGATTCTTGCAAACACAAGAAACAATGCATATCTCACAACAAAGAACACATCTACAACTTAACGGATGCAAATCTATGATTATAGTACAGTTTTCAGATAGAATAAAGTAAAGCTTCCAAGAATCAGAATCTATAAGTTAAATTCAAACGCGGCAATAAGGAGATTATGATAACAACATTCCTCAATGATGACCTTTATGTAGAAGCAGACTACATAGAAATTAAATGTAAAGCACAACTTAATTCAAAACCAAGACTAAAATTAGCTCATAACATTTAAAATCCACAGAAAAACAAACTTCAGATCAGCTAAATATTCCTTACATTATGGATCAAAACTGAGATTTTGGGATCGTGACACTTATCAGTATGCTCCATTCAATGTTAAGCATGCATTTTTAAAGAAGTACAACATGACTACCATATGCTGCGAAAAAAGACTCTAGTCTTGACAAGATAATCAGTATAAAATAGATTCTGATCTGCATCTAAGAAGCACAATCAATCCAAAAACTTAAGAATGGTGAAACATATGAAATAAAATTAAATTTTAATATCTGCAGAACCCTCGCAATCCAGCAGACTGTGACGGTACTGAGCCATCACAAATATAGTACTCAAACTAGAATAAATAGCGATAGCATACCTCAAGCTTAGCATTCAACTTCCGTCTTTCAGCTTCTGGATCCTCTGGCTCTGATATACCTGCAAAAGTGATAAACTATAAACAAGTTTGCTAATAGGCAATGGTGATGTTCAACCACATAAAGATGGTCTAAGCAAATACAGCTGCATAAATTTATTCAAGCAGCCTTGATAAAGCTCAACTCACCTAATGATGCCCCGTATATGCAGTACATGAAAAAGATTCAAGTGTAAACAGAATAACATAAATAAATAAAAAATTGAGCAAACAAATTGAAGGGAACTGAGCCATAGATATAAATACATATAATTATTAATATATATAGATACAGAGAGAGAGAGAGGGACTTTATGTTTCAAATTACAATTAAAGCCCTGGGCATGCTATACAGTAATGTGATATTAGTAAATCAAAATCCCTAGTAAAAAATGCTGAATTCAGAGCATAAAACAAAAAAAAACATAACCAAAGTAACAGTAACTATCATTAAAAAAATAGCTTCAAAATAAAATTATTACAACCTGGTATCTTTGACGTGATAAGATGTAAGACACAACATTGAACCTTAACAAAATTCTTGGAGACAACCTAATAGGCCAACCTGTAGTGCACAATGGATTTTCAGAATCTTTGAGAAAATCGTATCAGGATTTTCAGAATCTTTGAGAAAATCGTATCAACGGATTTTCACTTCGGTGGGATTTGATCCCTTGAGAAGTGCTTCCATGGATCTCGTTTGTCCCTAAAAAAGTTGAAAGGTTTGAAAGAACTTATCTCTTGTGAGAGAGAGTTAGATGAGTTGGAGGCTGCTATTAAAGAGCCGAATGATAAGTCCACGGGTCCAAATGGCCTTCCAGTCGAAGTCTACAATAAGTTGTGACATGTGATAGGACCAGCCTCTCTAAATATGTACCAAAAACCTATCAGGACTGAACAGGTGTTGGAGTTGATTAACGTAGGCCTAGGCCTTCGGTAGGGGGTCACTCTCCCAAACGTGTCATACAAAACCCTAGCTAAAACTCTTGCTAGAAGAATTAAACTGTTAGTTGCTCAAATAGTTAGAAGGGAACAAACAAGATATATATAGGGCAAATTTATATTTGATAATCTAATTACAACATGGAAAGGTATTGAGTGGACCCTTGACTCTAATCAAAAGGCTCTCCTCCTAAAGATAGACTTTGACAAGGCTTATGACATAAGTTGGATTGTCTTGGCTTTTGCTGTTTTTTTCATAGGAACCCTCCTTTCAAAGGCCTTCACAAGTTAGTGTGTATGGATCCCACTCTAATCCTATTTTCTTACAAAGATTTTTTCATCTACGTTGTCCCTAAACCCCATATCTATATGTGGTGGCAGTTGGTACCCTTAGTTCCTCGTTAGAGACAACTATTACAGGGGCAAATAAAACGAATTTCCCTTTCAAGGGGTAGCCAATTACTCAATGTTCATTTTGCAAATAATTTAACTTTACTTTTAAACTAACTCGACACTCAATTGAGGGCACTCTCTTTTGTTTAGATAGTTTTGTTAAACCAATTGGAGCAATGTTTAGTGAGTCAAAAACAAAAGTTGTTCTCATTGGTCAAGATGAACCTCCAAACTAGCTAAATAATAGATGGAAGCTAATAAAGCTAAGGGAAACCATCTAGTATTTGGAAATTGTATTTTGTAGGATAATGCAATGTCGCTTCAAGATGGAGCCAGGTACTAGTACTAAGAAAAAGAGATAGGTACCATTATGTCATTTTCCAAAAAGAATGGGAGATGGGTACTCAAAGACTTATGCTGGTGTCAAGAGAACATACTGAAATGGCGACAAATGGGAATGCAAAAAACAAATTGTAGCATATATTCAATGTCCTTTCATATCTCATCTAATAGATCAAGTTCTTCTCCAACATCGGCTATGTTTTCCGTCTCAAAGTCTTTTTGTCAAGACACTCTCTAGATACTCGTCACTCTCAAGCTCTAGCTCCAATATAGGCAATCAAATTGAGGGTAAATCATTGAGGCCATTTGCCTCAACCACCTTGTCCTCCAAGGTTGGGGCTTCTTCATCAGTGGTAACTTGGTCCTATTAAAAATAAGGGACCCTCTTTGTACCTTTGGGTCTATACAAGGCAAAATCCGAAACATATTATGAACATAGACTAGGTTCTCTACCTTTTTTGCCCCTAATTGACTCCTCTTTAGTGAATAAACAGAACCATAAGTACTCTAATTCCTCTTACAAGCTGAAATAGTGGCTACTTGTGAGAATAATTGTATTGCAAATGATTGCAATTTAGGTGTTTCACTTCCATGGTGCACCACCATTCTATTGGGTCATTCTTCACACGCCCGTCACAAAAGGCTTCCTTCCACATTAGAAAACCCATCTCGTCACGTGAACATTTTGACCCTTGAGACCTGATAACAAAACCATCTTCTTCTCAGCTATAAATCTTCCTCACCGCAACTCCAAATCCCTTGATTACCTCTCCATCATTACAAGAAGGCCTCTTCTTGGTGACTTTTGACTTTGGAATTAGAGCATAAACAGCCACATGTATGGATGTGTTCAAATTGTTCCATCTCCAATATATTTTTTCCTTTATCAACGGATATATAGAAGGATCCCTCAAGTCTATTATATTTAATTCTTTCACATAGAATCAATTTCTCCATAAATCTCTCTCCAAAACATGACTTCTTTAAATTTGCAAATCAAATTACCTCACAAATGGGCTCAATGAAGTCAACCAAAAATTTAACACCAACCCAAAAATGGTCATTAAGGACCATTTGTCTCACCTCAATTGCAATTCCTGATACAAATTGCCTCCAAGGTGCCCACGTATCGCTAACTACAAAGGAACATAAAGCCTCCTTGACCTTATAAAGACATTCAAGAACTATAAATTAAGAAGCAAACCATGTATCAATAGGTTTGAGGAGTTCCACCTAGGAAAATTTTCAATAAACGACTTAAGTTTAGTGATGATTGCACATAAACCTCTGTATTTTTATACCATTTTCAATGAACTCAGAAATCCACTGAATCTACCAATGTCAATGAGTGTTTTCCACTGAAATCTACCAATGTCTTTGGGTGTATTTTTAGATGCATGCACACAAAAGTGTCCAAAATACATCCCAGATTTTTTATGCCAACAAGTCAGTGGCTTTATAAACTGGGGCAGCACCTATAATAATTTGGACAACATTTGATGCTCTCACCTCTTCAATAGCACCACAAAGCTGGTTTTGATGAAACTCTTGCATTTTTATCTTGCCCTAAACAATCTCTTGCCTTAAAAAAAAAAAGGGCGTGTTATAGAAGTTATCATAATATTTAGAAGTTGACAACTTTTAGCATCATTCCAACTATACATGACAATATTGCACGCTTCCATAAACTTGCTCTTTTGATTGGTTCAATTTGTTGTTCTACCTATAGTTTTTCTTTGTCGATAAGAGGCGTGCAAAGTTTCTCAGATCTATGTGGTTTACACCGAATCATTCCATTGATTACAACACAAACCATCCCCTCATAATAAGGTGAATGAGCAACATGAAATGGCATGCCATTTGCCTAGAAGAAGTGTGCAATGGTTGCATCAACTACATATCAACCTTGCACATCAAACAAGCTTCCAATAAGGTTTGGCCTATTGCGAGTGTGTGGTCTCTTACGACAAGATCACGCATCGCATGCCACTTGCATCACATCTCTAGAAGACACGTCTTTAATTCTAGTTCTCCTATTTCTCTCCTAGGTTGAGGCTGAGTTGCACGTGACGCTAAAGTGTGAGATCTTAAACGAGGCACTCTACCATCAACCTTTTCTTGTGTCCTCATAGCTTCATACCATTCTTCATTTGAGCAAGGTTTGACCCCTTTCCCTTTTATGTGGAAAAAAAAAGCCTTCACCCTCTTGTAAGTGCCTAAAATTTCTTCCCACAAAGTTTGCATATGATAGTGGATGTCTCACCTGTCCCTTTGGCCCCCAAAATGCAATTACAATCATTCCATAGGGGTAAAAAGAGCCCTTTTGCCTCCTCTAGACATTCTGACCACAAAAAAATAGAAATATTATAAATAATCCTTAGAATATAGAATTAAATAAATAATAACAATTAATTAAAGACTATTATTTTTATTATTTATTATGGGTAAACACTTTTGAACTAAGCTATGAACCACAAAGGAGATTTTATAGAGATTGGAGCTCCAAAACCGTTGTTGGGACACAACAGAGGCCCAGTCCCCAAAACAAAACACCGTTAGAACCAACTCAAAAACAAAAGAAAACCAAAGAATAGACAAGAAAGAACCAGAAATTACAAAGGCCTAACATGTAATGACCCCTTCTCGAATCTGATCTCATAATGACCGTTGGCCTATCCCTGGAAATCCGTAGGCTGTTCGGAAGGTGCAAATGAGGGTTTCCTATTTTTTAGGATGTCTTTGTTCGAAGTTTTGATGGCGAATTCTTTCTGGGTTTTTCGAGAGCTTCGCGGAAGTATGTCTGTTTCAGTTTTCTGAGCATTTCCAGGAATTTACTATTTTTAGTAAATTCTATTTTTGGCAGCTAGCAGGATTGTCACAAGGAGTTAACTTTCCTTTTTAAGTTGACTCATTCAGTTTTGGGCTTCAGCGTTCGGTCTTGGTGGAATAAGTGAATTTCACTTAAATAAAATAATAATAACGTTATATTTTAACGTTGACCTTGGCCTAGACAAAATAACTTAATGTTGTTTTAAAAGAGGGACTTGAAGAATTTTATAGAATTTTTAGAAGAAGCATTGAATTTCTAGAGCAAGTCACCCCTTTCAGCTGGGACGCCCCTCTGGGGTTTGCATTGGTTTTTGTGTAACACATTTGGATGCAGATTTCACCAATTTTTTGATGCTAGCTTGGGCGCCACATCCAGGGAGAGACTTTGCAACAGAAATCAGGAAGATTGATTAAGTTTTGCATGAGTTATGAACATCTGAAGAAATTAATAGGTGGCTGGTTTTTCTTCTTTCTAAGAGCAAATTCTTCTTATTTTTATAAGCTGACAATAGTACTGGCAGCCCTTCTCTATTTGTTCAAAGCTGATTTCAAAAGTTCAATTTCCTTTAAAAAATTGTAATAGTTACAGCTCCACCTTATGGTAGCTACTTTCCCTATTGGGTTAGCAAGCACATTCTGGGTGTAGAGCATCCGCCCTATGGTAGCTACTTTCCCTTCTGGGTTAGCAAGCACATGCTGGGTGTGGAGTAGTTTCCTTTTCAATATTTCCATTAAAGCATTGTTATTAAGCTCACTCCGTCATATGGTAGCCCCTTATTCCTCCTTGGATTGGGTAGCACATACTTGACGTAGAGTTCCTTTGTTAGTAATTTACTCCGTCTTATGGTCGCCCCTATTCCGCCTTGGATTGGGTAGCACATACTGGACGTAGAGTTCCTTAATTTTAATTACTCCGTCTTATGGTCGCCCCTACTCCGCCTTGGACTGGGTAGCACATACTGGACGTTGAGTTCCATTTCTTGCATTCTAGTGGCAGAGTTATTTCAGTTTATTTGAGATTAACTTCTAATCTTGACGGAATTTGCTTGTGATGTTGTAATCCAAAAATCTAAAAAAATCAAAAAAATTGGTCCGGAATATTTCAGTGGTATAAGAGCCACGTATCCTGCCATCCTATGGACAAACCATCTATGAGTGACCGCGAAAAGAGATATATTGCAAGAGAAGATAAGAAAATTGCAAAACAGTTCCAGTGGTATCAGGTTCCCGAAGGTCAGAGTTCTTGAGGGCTCATTGGGAGTCTTCTCAAGAAACAAATATGGCGGAAGGTGAGAGATCAGTAGGGGGTAACGAGAGGTTTACCAATCCTAGAAATGATAGTGGGAAGGGTAGAGAAAGATCACTAAGTCCTGAAAAGAGATTTGAAAAGAAAATGGATGCCTTAATGGATATGGTATCCCTCATGTTGGGAAAAGTGGGTCAGAACCCAACTCTCCAGAACAATTCAGGATATAGAGGAGAGCCTAGTGCCTCTAATCAATTTGATGGAAGTGTTGCTCAACCTGTTTCAAACAACACTTACATTTCATCAAGGCCCTTCAAACCCACCTGCTTAGCACCGGTAAATATCCCACCTGATCCAGAAGAGAATTCTTCTTTTGTGGAACAATTGAGACGTGGTCATGCGGAGTATGACTCTCTCCCTGAAGACATCAAAATGGACATGTCCTATAATGAATTTATTGATCATAAGAGAAAGAGTAAGGGACAAGGGAGAAATTATGATCACAGAAGAACTCCAGCACAAGGAGACTTGCATCAAGCTATCATCAAGCTAATGCTTTCCCACTTTGATGGAAGTGACAATAGTTCTGCTCGAGCCTGGATTCAGAAATTAGACAACTATTTGGCCCTTAGGCCAATGGCTGAAGAAGATACGATTAAATTCGCCACGCTACACCTAGATGGGGTAGCGCATGAGTGGTGGTACCATGGCCTAGTTACTTTGGGTCATGGATCAATCACTAGCTACAATGAATTCACCAATAGACTCATTGAGAGGTTCGAGAAGAAGGACCCAGAAGTGCATTTTAGGGAGTTGGCGCAGTTGAAGCAGTATGGCACTGTTGATGCCTACATAGCTGAGTTTCAAAGACTTTCAGTTATGGTCACTGGGATCACAGAAAGAAGATTAGTGATCTTATTCAGCGAAGGTTTGATGGAGCCACTCAAAGGATGGATCAAAGCTTTTGATCCACCGTCTTTACAAGAAGCAATGAAAAAAGCTAGAAACATGGAGTGGGCTGCTCCCAAAACTAAGTTCCATCCTAAACCATCCTTCCACAAGAAGGATAGAGGGAGAAGGTTTCAACAAAAGCCTTTCCAAAAGGAGTTTAACCAGCAGAAACCTCTTGGCAAAAGATTGGATCCGGAAACTATCAATGAACTCCGAAGAAAGGGGCTATGTTTCCGATGTAAAGATAAATGGTCTCCAAATCATGTTTGCCCAAAAGGAGTCAAATTCCACCAGATTGAGTATTACTCCGCTGGTGAGAGTAATTCTGATTTTTCGGACCAGCAATCTGATTCCGAAGAGAGTGAAGTTGAAAGTCCCTGAAGAGCCCGAAAGCGAAAAAGAAAGTGGTGGTACGTTGGCTCAACTTTCAAGCTTCCAAAAGAATGAGTCTTTCAAAATACGTGGGACAATCAAAGGGCAGCGTATCGTTGCTCTAATTGATACTGGAGCAACCCATAACTTCATTGATGAAGCTGTGGTGGCAAAGGAGTTGCAAACAGAAGATTTTGAAGGGTTCAAAGTTATGGTGGCGGATGGATTCCACATTTCTTGTACCAAAAGGGTTCCCAACTTGTCAATGCAATTGGGCAATTACGAAGTCAAAGATGACTTCTATGTGGTGAATATTGGAGATACGGATGTTGTCCTTGGCATTCAGTGGCTGCGATCTCTTGGAGACATCTCTTTAAATCTGCAAACCATGGAACTCAGGTTTCAATCCGATGGAAAGAAGGTGGTGTTGAGAGGGATGTCAAATGGTGGCCCTCGAATTGTATCATTCAAAAGGATGGCAAGATTGATACAACATGACCAAGTGGATTGGGCCGCAAAATTCATGGTTCTTCCGACTAGTCCTGTTGAAACAAAAATAGAGCATCCTTCTGATATTCAATCTTTACTCACCAAGAAGAGTAAAGTGTTTGCTGATTTACCTCCCAGACCACCTCCTGATAGAGGATCAGAACACATCATTGAGCTCAAAGAGGGAGCAAAACCAGTGATCATAACTCCATACCAGTATCCGAAGAGGCAAAAGGACGAGATCGAGAAGAATATTCAAGAACTCTTGAAGATGGGTTTCATACGCCCAAGCAAGAGCCCCTTTGCTTCTGCAGTGGTTCTTGTGAAAAAGAAGGATGGTACCATGCGCATGTGTGTGGATTATCGTGCTTTGAATCAAAGCACCATCAAAAACAGATATCCCATACCCAGGATAGATGAGCTCATTGATGAGCTACATGGTGCCAAGTTCTCAAAAATTGATCTGAGATCGGGTTACCATCAGATTCGTATGAGGGGATCGGATGTTGAGAAAACAGCCTTCAGATGCCACTATGGCCATTTCGAATTTTCAGTCATGCCATTTGGATTGACTAACGCCCCGGCTACCTTTCAGTCTTGCATGAATCGTATTTTTCAGAATCATTTAAGGAGGTTTGTGTTAGTATTTTTTAATGACATTCTGATTTACAGCAAGACTTGGGGAGATCATCTTAAGCATTTGGAGGAAGTGCTTAGTATTATGGAATCTGAGAGTTTGTTTGCAAAAGCTTCCAAATGTGAATTTGGGATGACAGAGTTACTATACCTTGGCCACATAATCAGTGCTGAGGGAGTGAAGGTGGACCCAGAGAAGATCAAGGCAGTAGTTGATTGGCCACCTCCTGAGAGCTTAACTCAGTTGAAAGGTTTTTTGGGTCTTTGTGGGTTTTATCGGAAATTCGTAAAGGGGTATTCACAGAATGCTGCTCCCCTTACCGATCTTACCAAAAAGGGAGCCTTTGTTTGGTCAGAAAAGGCTTAAAGTGTTTTTGACAAGTTCAAGAAGATCATGAGTTCATGCCCGGTTTTGGCAATACCGGATTTCTCCAAGCCATTCGAGCTGCAATGTGATGCATCAGGTGAAGGAGTGGGGGCTGTCTTGATGCAAGACAAACACCCTATCGTGTTTGAGAGCAGAAAATTATGAGGAGTTGAAAGAACATATTCAATCTATGACAAAGAAATGCTTGCTATTATGCATGCATTAGCCAAGTTCAGACAATACTTGGTGGGGAATAAGTTCGTGGTTAAGACTGACCACAATAGCCTCAAGCATTTCATGCATCAAAAGGATCTAAATGAGAGACAACAGAAATGGGTGAGTAAGCTTCAAGCTTACGACTTTGATATTGAATATGTCAAAGGGAAAAATAATATAGTGGCCGATGCTCTCTCTAGGAGACCTCATCTTAGCTCATTGAGTGAGCTTACTTCAGATTGGAGAGACATTGTGCTTGCTGATTATGCTAAAAATCAGTTTGCAACCAGCATTCTTGAGGGTACTTTTCATGATGAAAGGTACAAGGTGGTTGAAGGATTGATACACTATAAGGGAAGAATCTTTCTGGTGAATGATTCTAAGTTGAAGAATAAAATTCTTTTGACTTTTCATGATATTCCAGTTGCTGGCCACCAAGGTTTTTTCAAAACATATCGACAGATCCGAGAAAGGTTTTCTTGGAAGGGATTGAAAGGAGAGATTCAACGCTACATTCAGGAGTGTCATGTTTGTCAAGCGAATAAAAATGAGCATACTTTACTAGCTGGTTTACTACAACCACTCCCTATTCCCAATCAAAAATGGGAAAGTATTTCGATGGACTTCATCACAGGGTTACCCAAAGCCCAAGGGAAAGATTGCATCTATGTAGTGGTGGATCGGTTAACCAAATTTGCTCACTTCTTCGCCATCACCAGCACTTTTTCTGCAGCCCAAGTTGCAGATCTTTTTTTTCGAGAAGTGTTTAAGCTGAATGGATTGCCAAAGAACATCGTGAGTGATAGGGACAGCAAGTTCCTAAGTTTTGGCAAGAAGTCTTCAGAATGAGTGGCACTATGCTCACCCCAAGCACTAGCTACCATCCCCAAACTGATGGACAAACTGAAGTGGTGAACAAGTGGTTGGAAGGCTACTTGAGAAATTATGTGTCAGAACAACAGAGAACCTGGGTCAAGTGGCTGCATATTGGTGAGTATTGCTACAATTCTACTTTTCATATGTCAATTAAGATATCTCCTTTCTTGGCACTTTATGGGTATGAGGCACCTAGTTTTGCAGATTTAGTGTTTGGTGACAGCAAAGCACCCCTAGCCAAGGATTTGTTGCAGAATAGTCAGGATATAATGAAATCCTTGAAGGATAATTTGCAGATTGCACAAAATCAGCAAAAGTTGTATGCGAATCAGAAACGTGTTGAGCGTTCCTTCAAGGTTGGAGATATGGTATATCTGAAATTACAACCATATAGACAATCTACTCTCAAGAAGAGTGGAGCTGAGAAGCTCAAACCTCGCTTATATGGGCCCTTTAGGGTCATCAGAAAAGTTGGAGCTGTAGCTTATGAATTAGAGCTACCTTCTGATAGCAGAGTGCACAACGTCTTCCATGTGTCTCGCCTCAAGAAGGCACTTGGACATAATGTGATTGCTTCATCACAGCTACCACCTTTGGATGAAGAGGGACAGTTGGCACTAATTTCAGAAGAGATACTTGATGTTCGAGAACGTTCTTTGAGGAAAAGAACCATCAAAGAGTACCTGGTTAAGTGGAAGGACCTACCTATGGAGGATGCAACTTGGAAAAATGAGATCTTGCATCATCCTAGTTTACAATTGCTTGAGGACAAGCAATTTTGGGAAGGGCGGACTGTAATGACCCCTTCTTGAATCTGATCTCATAATGACCGTTGCCCTATCCCTGGAAATTCGTAGGCTGTTCGGAAGGTGCAAATGAGGGTTTCCTATTTTTTAGGATGTCTTTGTTCGAAGTTTTGATGGCGAATTCTTTCTGGGTTTTTCGAGAGCTTCGCGGAGGTATGTCTGTTTCAGTTTTCTGAGCATTTCCAGGAATTTACTATTTTTAGTAAATTCTATTTTTGGCAGCTAGCAGGATTGTCACAAGGAGTTAACTTTCCTTTTTAAGTTGACTCATTCAGTTTTGGGCTTCAGCATTCGGTCTTGGTGGAATAAGTGAATTTCACTTAAATAAAATAATAATAACGTTATATTTTAACGTTGACCTTGGCCTAGACAAAATAACTTAATGTTGTTTTAAAAGAGGGACTTGAAGAATTTTATAGAATTTTTAGAGGAAGCATTGAATTTCTAGAGCAAGTCGCCCCTTTCAGCTGGGACGCCCCTCTGGGGTTTGCATTGGTTTTTGTGTAACACATTTGGATGCAGATTTCACCAGTTTTTTGATGCTAGCTTGGGCGCCACATCCAGGAAGAGACTTTGCAACAGAAATCAGGAAGATTGATTAAGTTTTGCATGAGTTATGAACATCTGAAAAAATTAATAGGTGGCTGGTTTTTCTTCTTTCTAAGAGCAAATTCTTCTTATTTTTGTAAGCTGACAGTAGTACTGGCAGCCCTTCTCTATTTGTTCAAAGCTGATTTCAAAAGTTCAATTTCCTTTAAAAAATTGTAATAGTTACAGCTCCACCTTATGGTAGCTACTTCCCCTATTGGGTTAGCAAGCACATTCTGGGTGTAGAGCATCCGCCCTATGGTAGCTACTTTCCCTTCTGGGTTAGCAAGCACATGCTGGGTGTGGAGTAGTTCCTTTTCAGTATTTCCATTAAAGCATTGTTATTAAGCTCACTCCGTCATATGGTAGCCCCTTATTCCTCCTTGGATTGGGTAGCACATACTTGACGTAGAGTTCCTTTGTTAGTAATTTACTCCGTCTTATGGTCGCCCCTATTCCGCCTTGGATTGGGTAGCACATACTGGACGTAGAGTTCCTTAATTTTAATTACTCCGTCTTATGGTCGCCCCTACTCCGCCTTGGACTGGGTAGCACATACTGGACGTTGAGTTCCATTTATTGCATTCTAGTGGCAGAGTTATTTCAATTTATTTGAGATTAACTTCTAATCTTGACGGAATTTGCTTGTGATGTTGTAATCCAAAAATCTAAAAAAATCAAAAAAATTGGTCCGGAATATTTCATAACAATCCAGAACAACATTTAATAGTTTTAAAAAAACTTGACCTAAAAATATATATAAATTAAAATAAGATTTAAATTTAAAGATAACGAGAAATTAAAATAAAAAATCATATTAAATATTAAAATCTAAACAAGCCATAGTCCCAAAATTCAAAAAGGGAAAAATATAATTAACATTATATAAGTTAATAACAAATAACAAACGTAAAAAATAAAATTATATAAGGCATCTTTAGCAAAAATAAAGAAAAAGCCCTAAGCCCTAGGGTTACCTAGAAATTTAAACATCACTGAATTTAATTTGGTATCATTTTCTTATTTACCATATCTAAAGTAAAAATGGCAAGCATGTGAAACCGCTCAAACATTGTTTAGCAGTGGATGGAAATGGGGGTATCTAAGAAATGAGTAGTATGAGTTTCGATTGTCATCCCACGTTGGACATCTGACATTTTTCGTAACCTCGTGTTGAAAGTTGAAACCCTTCACAATTAAACTCCAAACAATGTATTCTCTATTATGTCTAATAATCGGACTTTTTCCAAAATGTCATCGATCAAACATATTTTTTTAGCAATGGATGGAAATGGGGGTACTTGAGAAATAAGTAGAGTAGTATGAGTATCGATTGTTATCCCATGCTTGACATCCAACATTTTTTATGACCTCATGTCGAAAGACAAAACCCTTTACAATTCAATTCCCAACCACGTATTCTCTATTCCATCTAATAATCTGATGTTTTCCAATGAGCTTCAAGCTTTTAAACGGTCAATCATTTCACAATGTCATAAGCAGTTTCGGCTAGTGTTCAACATTTTTTGTTAGGGGTTGGTGGGGCCACAAAAAAAAATTCTTTTTTTTAGGAGATGTTGATAGGAAGGGGATGGGATGTCATCAGTGGGGATTCATGCTTTTTAGCTATCATTTGTTTCACATTGTCATAATGGGTTTAGGCTAGTGTTTAGCATTTAAGGTTAGTGGTGGACGGTGGCCATAGGAATAAAATATGGTTTTTTTCTAGGAGACCATTGACAAGAAGAGGACAACACAATAGATTTACAAAGACTCAAACGAGCATCTCCGAGCATAGGAGATATCTTTGTACTTGTCTCCCATACCAAATGCGCATCTGCATCTTCTAAACGTGTCTCAGTGGTCAAATATGTGTCTCCCAATGTCCTTGGGGATAATGCCTAAGTTTGAAAAATAGTTACTTATAGCAACAAGGCACATTTACTATTCATCGTGTCTTTCGCTTATCCAAGTAGTAGCCTTTAAAAGGGTGGATAAGATGATAGTAAGTTTCCTTTGGCACACACAAGAAGGGGTACAAGGAATTCCTCTAGTGGCTTGAGACACTTGTACTCTTCCTAGCTAGTCGCAAAAAGCTCCAAGGAGAGGGTTGTTTTCCATCTTGAAACTTTTCAAAAATGCATCTTAGATGCCAGAAAAAATTTCCCTCAGTATTTCCTAATTACAAAACTTGGCAGAAATGTTTCGAACATGTTTATGACAATTTTTTCTTCATTTTGACCCCTTTCAAAAAAATATATATATATTGGGGTGTTGTGTGGGGGTTCAACATGGGGCCAACACTTCCCCACTTAGTAGAATGTTAATTTTTTTACTTGCAGTTCTTTTGAATATATCAATCAAGGGTATATTTTGTTAAAATCAATCAAAGGTGTGTAAAGAGCACTCGGTTAGTGGAAAAGGACTTGGGAAAGTTAAGGTTGGACATCAAATACTTATGCACTTGCATGTACAAGTGAGGCTCGAGTTTGATTCCCATGTCCAATACTTGTGGTACCTGAAATAGACTTTTGGAGATCAATAGAGCACTAAGATCCTTTCCAATATGAAAAGGAAGACTTTGGAAAAATCTATGTTAATAATCTTTTGAAGGATCAAGTTCACCTCCATGTATGACATTATGGTTAAAGTAATGTTTATCCCATTGCTAGCTAAGCTTACAATGGCATTCACAAGCTAGGACCCAATGACCAATTTGAGAGAACGTCAACCCTAAAAGGCATCATACCATTCCAATTTTTTGTAGTTATCACTCTTATATTCTTAATATTTATAAACAAAGTAATTTGGAATAGTGATGTCAAATGCCATCAAAAACATAATCACGCACTACTTTAGTGTTTTGCGAGTATGATCGAGGGCATTTAATGTCATTATTATTAGTTTCAAAAATCGAGTACTATTTATAAAGGACATCATCGTGATTGTGTGAAAATCAATGTTGACATAACATGTTATTTTGCATGGCTCATAGACAACCTTTAACTCTAATGTATAGCCTCATCTTTAAAGACCTTTAGCTCTAATGTATAGAATCATCTTTAAAGACTAACTTTTGATCTTACACATTGTATTTTTATACAGATTAAATACACAATAATGTTTTTCGTGCATTCGTTATATTTAACTTAGTCATTTCCGAATCCGTTTCCGTGCTTTTGGGGGATCCGTGGTTCACATTTCAAAAGGTGTTTTCGTTGCAGAATCATAGCCATTTTCAAGTTTCTAGCAACTCAACTTCCTAGAGACCGAGGTCATATGGGTGTCCCTATCATAAGATGATCTATATAAGATTAGAAAATAAACACATCATGCAAATAGCCAGCAAGAAACAAAATTCAAACTCAAAAGGAGGAATTATCAATATAATGGAAGGACCCCCTACCCTGCGAATAGGCAGTTGTGCATGTTAGTCTTGCAGTTATTGGCAATTGTGCATGTGAAGGTGGCATTCTTGCCCTGCAAACCGGCAATAATGCCTTGTGTGCCAGCACACATTAGTAACAAGTACATTTTGATGTCTTGTAAGTTTATCAATAGTCGAGGGTCCCTTTAGGGCATGAAAGGATGCCTCTAACATTTGTATAAAAGAGAGGCAAGAGATATGAGCTAAGACATGGAAGTAGGAAGTGTGGGTGATGAATTCAGTTGTCTTGTTTCAAAAGAAGTGTAAAAGTCATAGAGAATTGAGAGACGTGTAATGGCAGTATTCGATTGTTGGTTGCAGAATTCACTTATTGTCTTTATAATTTTCCCAATAGCTTAAGGGATGCGGTGATCAGTTGACACTACCAAGTTGGCTTTCCCAACACTAGGGTTTCCAAGGTACAATCCTTCGTGTTGCATTGTTCTTGTATGATTTCAATTGTTATTGTTCTTGTTTAATTTTAACAATAAATTCACATTATACCTCCTCTCATCTTGTTGACAATATTTTGTCACTACAGTTTTTCTTGTATTTTATTGACTCACCCAACAGAAATGGCATAAACTTGCAACATTAAAGAAATCACTATGGAATGGGTGATTTTCCTCTACATTTAAGAGAGGCAGCTCCCTCATATAATAGGGTAGGGTATTTTTGGGGTTTTTGAGAACTTATAACCCAAAATTACAAAAATGATAAAACAAGAAAAAAAGGGGAGAATAGAAAAAAAGCAAGATAGGCAAAACCTTTGATGGAATAAACACATAAAACCACCTAGGAAACCCAGAAAATGAAAAATGGATATGTAGATCTTCTCCTCTTTATTGCAAATGAAAAAAAAAATAGATATTTGTGATCAGAAAACAAATTCAAACATTAAAATCTTCAAGTCTATCAATGTCTTCCATATACATATGGTGCAAAGCCCATTGCTCAAATCCCAGTGAGACAAACATTACTAAGAAAGAAATGCACATAATAATGAAGGATTTCTTTCACATTCAATATAAATTTCATTTACATGATCAAGGCATACAAATATGATAAAGAAAACATAAATTGCAATCCCAAAAATAGGAGAGGAACCTGTGTACAATGGAAATCATCACTTTCATACCCACTTGGAAAAAAACAAGTAGTTGGATAACTCCCTTTTGCTCTAATCTTCACCTAAGACTTTACTTGCCTTAATTCTAACGGCCTGGTCCCGTGGTACTACAACTGCACATATATTTGGTGGTTAATGCAGAGATTATTTAGGAGTAAATACGCAGTGAACGGTCCCATGGATTTTTAAAATTGCAAAAATTATACCTGCACAAGAAATCTACGAGGTTTGGATGTAAAAAAGAATTATAAAACAATTTTTTATTGATTGTAAAGTACTTTTTTTGTGCCTAAATTTTCTCTACGGATGCTGCAAATTCTTGCCCCCAACCTCTACCCATCTCTGAAAATCTCCTATGCAACCGTTGCTCCTACTTTTTAGGGAAAGATTCTAGTTTTTGCAATTGAAGAAATTTAAACTTGCATGGGAACCCCTGCAACTACAAAATAGTTGCAGTTGCCCCCTCCAAGGGACCACCCTGTATGTTTGCAAATTTTTCACTCTTCAATTGATACAAGCACTTTTACATATGTTGTGCAGTATTGACTTTTGCACTTTACAATATTAATTAATTCTAAAAAAAGAAAATATATCCTCAACATTACCAAATCGTTATGGGTCCACATGACTCTTGCTTACTTGGCTCGATTTTACTCAACTTGACATTAACTTGAGTTGCCATTAGCTCCACCTTCGCCACTCACTCATTTATTAATAATTTACAAATGAATTAATTTGACCCATTTAATGCAAAGTTACTCAAATTGGACCCAAAAATTAATAACCCTTTTGACATACTAAATTTGCAACTCATGCATGACTCTGAATAAAAATCAATTAATCCTAAAAGAACCAATATGATTTAATAAATTCATTCAATACATTCTCTTTGGGCTGGCTTGTAGACTTGTCCTCTTGATTTGCCCTATGTAAATTTGATTTGTCCATTGGGTGATAGAGTCATATAGAGTATTACAAGACGTAGAACAGTTATTGGGTGGTAAAATTTTGACGACAAAAATTTCACTACAACACACCTACATTCTAATTCATTGTAATTTGAAATACAATTCAAGTAGTAGAAACAATTTAATTTTCAATTTTTTATTTATTTTCCATTAGGAAGTTGGGAAATTACATATCATATTTGTTTCATAGCGGTTTAATCTTTTGCTTTTGTGGAAGCGGTTGAATTGTTGAATGACAACAGCTATATCCAAGAAGGTAGAATTGCAGCCTTACCTATCAGAAACTTTTATAAAGACGTGGAATCAAGAAGTGAGGAAGATAGCTACAGAAGGTGAAACCTCACATGAAGGCCTTAGAAGGAGAGTTACCATGTTAGTGTCAACCCTGGGGTATATACTAAAATCTCAAGAGAACATGGCCAAGACCCAAGCGTCCATGGATATGTTCCATGCTCTTGCCAAGAAACTAGGAGTGGAATGAGAGCAGCTCCATGAAGAAGAAAAAGAAGAAGAAAGAAAAGAATTTGTGGATGAAGAAAAGCAGCCCAAAAAAGACAAAACAAAAGCCAAGAAAAAAGACTTGAACATCCTACTTTCAAAATTGAAACAAGAGGTAGAAATCAAAGCATTTGAAGGGAAAATAGATGTTGAAATGGTAGATAAATGATTCAACCAAATGGAAGTGTATTTTAGCATACATGAAGTTCGTGGGGCACAAAATATTTCTTTTGTACGTCTCCAAATGGAGGGTTGTGCTTTAGTTTGGTGGTAAAGTTATGTAGACTCCTTGAATAAGCTATAGTTGCTACATGGAATGATTTCAAAGAATTGTTGAAAAAACAATTTTATCTAATTAAATAGCACTATTTTAGACAAGATTATGGGTATAAGTGTGCAAGATTATACTAGAAGGCTTTGAAGACAAGCTATGCAGATGGGATTGGAATTTGGTGAAGAGAGCATCTTGACTAAATACCTTGGAGGTCTCCGTCAAAACCTAAGGAGACAGGTCACACTTAGTAAGCCACAACACCTTGATGAAGCATGTGTGCAAGCACACTACACTGCGAGAGAAGAAGCTAAGGTGTTGCATATTCTTCCAAACAAAATCAGCATTCAAATCAGTCACAAATTTACATGTTTGCAAAGACCTAAAATCATTTTAATTGTTGTGTTAAAGATGAACATTTCACACAAAGTGTTGGAAGATGCATCCAAAATTGCATCCCCAGAACCACACCAAAGGGGACTCCAAGAATTCCATGGCATCCTTGCTAGAAGGGAAAGCAGCTGTAGAGGACAACTCAAATCTAGATGATAATTTGGTGTGCACTGCTATTAATGTGGCTAGCAAGGATTAAGGAAGGGAAGAAATGAATAAGCTTTTTCCATATTAAAATCCAAATCAAGATGACAAAAGGTAAATGCCCCTGTTGACACCAGTTCACAATCTAATTTGATTTTAGAAGAGCTTGTTGAAAGGCTTGGTTTAGAAATTTTCAATCATCCACGCCCACATCCATCGGGTTAGGCGAAAAAAGAGGGTAAAAATAAACGCAACCAAACAATATAAATTTAGATTGGTACTCATTCATATCATATTGAAGAGATGGAAGCAAAAATGATTCCACTTGATACATTTGATTTTGTGTTTGGACATCATCACTTGTATATTAGGGATGTGATCTTCATTAGGAGGCAAGCAATTATTGGTGGGTCATTGATGAAATCGTTTATAATATCAATGCACATAGAAACAAGCCCAAGTATGCCATGGTGGTAACTACAAATCAAACCAAAAGACTTGTCCGAGTAAATTAAAAAAATTGTTTTCTTCTTTTAAAGGATAAGCAATAGGATGGGGTAGGGATTTCTAAAATCAAATATGTTAACAAAGGGTTGAAAGATTTGAATGGTTTTTTTCATTTTCACCATGAAGCACCAAAAAGGGAGATAAAGCATGAGATTCATTTGCTACTTGAATCTCCTCTACCCAATATGAACTTTTATAGGTAATCACTTTTGGAGAGTAATGAAGTGAAAAGGCAACTTTAAGAGTTTCTAAAAGAAAGGGTATTCACCCTAGTACTTCACCATGTCAATCTCCCATATTCACAATACAAAAGAAAGGTGGCTCTTAGAGGATGTTCATTGATTATAAAGCCTTGAATAAGTTTACCATCAAAAACATGTATCCACTCACAAGATTAGATGACTTGTTGGATGAGCTACAACATGCTCATTGCCAAGTACTTCACAAACCCGAATTTCAATCCAATTGCTATCAAGTTCACATTAAGGATATATGGAAGACAACATTTGAAAAAAAGACTATTTGTATGAGTGGTTAGTTCTTCATTTTGGTTTGTGTAATGCATCAACTACTTTCATGAGGTTGATGAATGATATCTTGTGGTCGTTCCTAGATACACATGTGAAAGGTCATCTAGATGATAGATTGGTTTTTAGTGCTACATGGGAGGAACATCTTGTTGGTCTAGACTTTTGTCCCACTGATTTTTGTCTACACAGAGTATTTTAGCTTGCTTAGGTTATTCTAGGTCATTAGTAAAAGTTTATCCTACATGCATGAGTTTGTTGGGACTTGCCAAACTTTCGCCTATAAATATAACTTTCCTATTGTTTTTATGGCTAATGCAAATATTCTTTCCACAAATTCTCTTTGGTGAGACAAGTTTCTTTCTCTTGAGGGTTTTAAGATTTTATGCAGGTTTTCCATGCAAGCTTCATTGTTCAGTTGATCTTGGTTCAATCTGACATGGTATCAGAGCCATTCTGACAGTCGTTTGCTATTCGAATCTTGGTGGGATCTGTTCATTGCAATCCTATTGTTTTCTTGATTTTGGTTTTCAAGGGTTTGGTGGGGTTTCTCGAAAACTCGTGCATATCTTTACAGCAGGTGTCTCCAAACAAAAAATGGATAGTGCCATTGGATTTAGAGGTGTTTTGCCCAAACCCTAGGATTGGCTATAAACACGACCTAATTTTGTGATAGCTATTTTAGGCCATTTTTAAAGGGTTTCAAGTTGTTTTCTTGGCCTTTGCGCATTTCCATACCGCCAGAGTTTTCAAGTAGAAAACGATTTATGGGTTTTGTTGATTACCAGTGGGTCTTTGCCAGTTTTGCAAAAGGCCAAACCAATTTTCATAGATCTGAATTATTATTGCAAGGTTTTTCGGCATTTTTCACTAGCTCAGGAGACTTTTTTACAGAATTCAAGACTCAGAAGAATTTTTGGATTCTTCGAGCCCTCCTCTGTGTGACGAGACAGGTCATAAGCGCACGCATGTTTTTGCTCATCTTACACTTTAGCTCTCTGGTTATATGGTGTGGTCACATGAGACAAGCACCCAACTTAGCCCTTAGCTCTTGGTCATATGGAAATTAAGGCCATGGTCACTTCCAACCCAAAAATGCTTAACTTTTGCTCAAAAGAGGCTTAAATTTTTCTTTTGAAAGTTGGTACGTAAAATTTCCACCTTCTTGCCACCAAATTTTTCATGCAAGAAGATTTTCAAATACGCATAACTTTTGATCGATAGTTCGGATTTGAGTGTCGTCTTCTTCAAAAGTGCTTGTTTTTTCGTGCTCTACGCATTAGTGGTAATTTTAGGCCTTCTACAACCACTTAAGTTTTTCACATATTGTAACTCTTGGACGCATTCTCGATAGAGCCCAACGTCTATACAAGCATGCTTGTATCTGCAACATTATGGGGGGTCATTGTGTTGTGCATTCTATAGTGTTTCTTATGCACATTCCCATTTTTTACATTGTGTTGATTTTTGCACATACTGCTCATTTGAACACATTCTCAGTTGTGCCCGACGTCCTCTTCATGAACGTGCATTTTTCTTGTAACTAGGGGGTCATTGCAGTTGTGCACTTCTTTAGTGTCTTCTCTCAATCATGTCGGCTTCACTTGAAAGACACTCACAGGAGAAAGTTGTTTCTACACCAGTGGTTCTTCTTGGAAAGACCAACTATGCTTCTTGGCGTGCTTACATAGAACACTTAGTCACGAGAAAAAATTGTACTCCATTTCTATATGGACAAAATCCTACCCCTTCTGACTCAAGTCAATTCAATAAGTGGGCTCACACTTGTGACAAGGTTTTGGCACCTTACTGTCACATGTTTCTATGGATCTTCGTTGCCGTGTGGAACATACAACATGTCCCTCCATTGTTTGGAGCATCCTACAGTCTCTTTTTGGAGATCCTACTGAGATTTACATCACACCTCCTCCTCCACTTCCTATCGTCTCTTTAGAGACTATTGTACTCTCACCTCCCACTTCTACTTGTGAGGACACATCCATGGTGGAAAGAGCTCTCCTTCATTCGAGCCATCACTATAGGACGAGATTTTGCCCAACCTCAACTGTCCTGCAGATTCTGCCTCAATCCCTATTCCAAATGTTGCTCTTCCAGAGCCTTCACAGATTGGTACTTCAGAGGACTCTATTGTTTCCCATGAGATTACACCTTGTGAGAGCATCAATGACTCTTCTCTTCCTGTGGATATTCAGTCTGTGGATCTATGTGATTCATCTACAGTCTCTTCTTCAACTTTGAGGGTTGTTGAGTCGTGCCCTCTACTTCACATGGGCATTCCTTCAATGAATGTTTCATGCCATTCTTCATCAAACTCACCTGTACTTGATGACACTTATAAGCCTAAGTACATTTTTGAGACTGACTCTTCTTCTAGCATATACGACTATAGTACTAATGGGGACACACCTCTGCCATCTCCTTGTCACCTTCCAGATATTGAGGAGTTATTTCCTAATCAACCTACCTCTAGGCCGCTTCTGACATTACAAGGTGCAAGCACACTGATTCAAGAATCATTAGACATTGGGCAATCTATTCCACAGGTACATGGCATTCTACAATCCTTTGTTGTCTCTGCTCCCATTGCACCATCCTTGCATAGAGCAGTTGGCCCTCTTTCTATGCACGAGTAGTGCAGTTCCTTGGAGTTCTATCAAGCACTTGGTGGACCCATTCACTATCCCAAGGTGATCCACTCTTCATTGTACCTTCCTCTAATAGGTTTGCTTCAGTGGCATTACATTCAGCTCTTGTGCGTGATCTTGCCAAACCTATGCCACACTTCTATTTTGGACCCTACACAAAGTAATTTGTACTATTGCCTCCATCTTTCATTGTGGAATGGGCAAACTTCCAGTACACTATTCGTGTTCTTCCTTTGGCAAAGGGAAGAAACATTGTTCGATAAAGATGGAGCTTCTTTAGTCTTCAGGTAGAAGATCTCGTTAGCAACATTCATCATTTTGCGAGCTCTATTGTAGGCATCTTCAGCGTCTTCTATGGGGACTTCTTAGTTCTCTCTCTATGTGCTCTATTGCTCTTACTTGTGGGCATATTCTCAATCGTGCCCAGCATCTTAGAGCATGCATTATTTCTTGCTTTGCTCTGTTTTGGAGAGGAGTTTTGTCCTACGGGTTTTCTCTTTTTCCCCGCTTTACGGGAGTTGCATTGTGCTTGGGTACCTCATTAGGCTTCGTTGTCAGGACCCAATTCTTCTACACACCTAAGCTACACTTAAGGAGGGGTGTTGGTGTAGACTTGTGTCCCGTTTGGTTTTGTCTACACGGTCTATTTTAGCTTGCTTAGGGTATTCTAGGTCATTAGTAAAAGTTGATCCCACACAAATGAGTTTGTTGGGACTTGTCAAACTTTCACCTATAAATGTACTTTTCCTATTGCTTTTATGGCTAAAGCAAATATTCTTTCTACAACTTCTCTTTGGTGAGACAGGTTTCTTTCTCTTAAGGGTTTTAAGATTTTATAATTACATCCTTAAGAAATATTTTAATCTTGAACAGACTGTTAATTTTCAAAATTATTTTTATAACATGAGTAAATCCTTTATTAAACCTCTAACATTATGACCTTGGTCTAATGATCATCATCTCATTTTGTATGCATCTTATAAACCATCTCAGTCGGTAAAATGCTTAAGTAATAAGATGAGTCTAATAATTTTTAATATTAAATTATCAAACAAATTTTTTAAATTCTTCTTCATATATATCTCCTTTCTTTTTTCAAACAATTAACAAAATGCTTATTTCTCTTTATATACATTTATTTTGCACCTCCTACATACAATTGCTAATGTATACACACAAAAAATGAACATCATCATAGTTAATATATAATAATCAAGATAAATAATGAACATCATAAGTCATAATGAACATGTATTATTATAAATTAAAATGGATTTTTGATTTTTTTTTTTATAATAAAAGATATAATGTTCACCGTGCAAGCTTCGTTGTTCAGTTGATCTTGGTTAAATCTGACACATCTAACCCATTTGAAGTGTTTAAGGAAAATTAGCTTTCGTGCAACATGGAGAAGTGTAAGGTTGGGATACCAAGGAGTGCAAGGGATACCAAGAGCTTTGTCTAGGCAGTCCACTACATGGCAAGGAGTGCAATGGAAAAAAGGAGCCTTCTTGGGGCAGTCCACTACATGAGATAAATTATTCATTCATTCTTCATAATAACAGAACATTTGCATGCCATCACAAAATTGGTAAGAGTTTCCTTTGGGATAAAGAATTTCATAGTGTTTTTGATACTTCAAAATATAAAATCAGCCATTCACCAATTATTGATCTTCCTAACTTGCAACAACCATCCTAAGTTGAAACAAACATAAGCGAGTATGCTAAGGGGGCAATTCTACTGCACAAGGTAGCCAATTTTTATTTCCAAACCCGTGAGATATTATTCCGTATACAATAGATAAATGTATGCACTTGTTCAAGCAAATAAGAAATGGAAATATTATTTGTTGGGCAAGGAGCTTATTGTTCATATGAACCACAAACCTCTTCAATATTTGCAAGCATTAAATAAGATGCAACAATTTTATGCATGGAGTTTCTCCAAAAAAATTATTTGACGATCAAATCCGAGAAAGAGAGCACAAGCATGGTGGCGGATATGCTACTTAGGCCACCCATTGCAAAACAAATTTCAGCTTTAGCCACAATTTTACAGCTTCAGTGATTCACACAATAGGCTTATGAAGAAGCATATGTGAAAGATGCATATTTTGGAGGGATATGCCAGCAGTTGAAGTTGAAGAATTCATATTTTGAAGACAAAGCCTAATTTCTAACTAAAAATGGCCTACTCTACAAGTTGAAAAATTGTGTGCCAAAGGAAGGGAGACCTCTACTGATGAGGATGACGCACACTTCCAAAGTTTCAGGCCATTTTGGGGTCGGCAAAACAGTGACAAAATTGCAAAAGTATGTGTGGTGACCTAAATTCCAAGATGTTTCCAAAATCATTAAAGGATGTATGTTATTCTGTACTTGTAAGCGTGAAATGAGGAAGGATTGTACATGCCTCTACTTGTTCCTAGTAGGCCATGGGCAAGCATTTCTATGGACTTTGTGGGGAATTCACCAATGCATGGGTATGATTATCTCTATAATTGTGGATAGATTTAGCAAAATGTGTGTATTATTTCTATGTAAAAATAAAAAATACCATCCAAGGGCATGAGGCAGATGAATTGTTCTTCATTAATGTTTGGGTGCATTTTGGTTTGCCTCAGTCTATGTTTTAAAGAAAGATTTCAGGTTTTATGAGAAGTTTTGGGCCACCTTGTGTAACAAGATCAATTCCAAGTTGAAGAGAAGCACCACATTCCATCTTCAAACAGATAGGCAAACAGAAGTGGTCAATAGAACCTTGGTGCGACAACAAGCATCCAAGAATATCGAATGAATCATTGACATATATTCAGCATTCCTTCAATATTCATAAATCCACAAATAAGTCACCTTTTTCAGCATCGTTGATGATTTTCCTTCTAATCCACTTGATGATTCATATGGATAGAAAAAAGGAGAACAACAAGACTCAGAGGTGAGAACGACAGCTACTTTTATTGAGAGAATTAAAAAAATCCATCTCAAAGTTCAAGAACAGCTAGAGAACTCTCAAGCCAAGTACAAAGCTAGGCATAACCAGCACTATCAAGAGCACACTTTCAAGGTGGGTGATAATTTATGCTTTTACTTGGTTTTAACGAAAAACAAGAAAGTATTAAGCCACTAAGATATGAACCATTTACCATCTTAGAGAAAGTTGGAGAGAATGCTCTCAAGCTTGATTTACCTTCTTTCATGAGATTGTATTCGGTTGTAAATTGTGAAAACTTACAACTTTATGTATTCCATATTAGATGAGGAGGAATAAGGGCAATTGCTACCTTACATTGAAGATTTTGCCTTGGACGGACAAAAGGAATTAGAGAGCATTGTGTTACAGAAGGAGGTCAAAGAAACCAGAAGAGGGCCACAAGAATCTTGGCAGGTTGGGGTCAAACTTCAAACACCAAGACAAGAAAAATGGTTTTCCAACGAAAAAGTGGGAAACTCTTCACCCATCTCATAAAGAAGTAAAAGCATCCTAAGAAAGGGAGGTATGATCCATATAGGATCAAAAACAACACTCTACAAATAGCTTGCAACTTAGTAAAAAACAAAATCAAAAGGAGGAACTACCAATACAGTGACATGACTGCCTCGGTTGCATGCATGACAATGGTAGTTGTTCATGTGACATTACAAATCCTACAATTATCCACGTTTGTGCATGTAACAATGGCGGTTGCACATGTGACAGTGGAAGTCCAGCCCAAACAAGAAGCGGTCCTAGCCTGTGTGCTAACCCACATCAATAATAGCTGTAACTCTATGTCACTTCAGTTTCCCAACGACTGGGAGTCCTTTCCTACATGAAAGGACACCTCTGGCACTTTTATAAATAAGACACAAGGGATATGGGTTAAGACATGAGTGCAAGAAATGAGTGATGATTTCAGTTGTTTTGTAGCAGGGAAAGTGTAAGAGGTAGTAGAGCATTGAGAGAAGTGTAGTTGTAGTATTGAATAGCAGATTGCACACTCTATTTATGCTCTTTGCAACTTCCCCAATTGCCTAATAAAGATAAATGATGACTAGTTGACACTGCCGAGCTGGTTTTTCCCACACGAGGGTTTCTAGGGTAAAATCCTATGTTATGGTGTGTTGTTTCTGTTTTCTTTTATGATTTCAAGGTTGGTTTTGCTTAAGTGCATCTAGGAAACTTGGCAGTTGGTAGTTGTTAATGATAACATTTACTTGGGAAGTGCATACACAGCCATCGTATGGCTTACCATGGGTTACCTTATTTGTGTAAAAAATAAATTCTATGTTTCTTTCCCATTTCTTTGAGTGCTTGTACTTGTGCATGCTTCCACTTGCTCTTGGGAATGCCTTGTGAATCTTCCACTTATAACTATTCATGCTTATGGAACCCTCCACTTGTGCTTTAGCATACTTTGTGTGCAAGTCCATATATTGAAAGCGTGTGCCTCATTGCAATCATCTTAGATTCCTTTATTGTAGCATATACTCTTAGAAGTATTTGGATACTATTTGTATCCACCTTTCGAGCGTCTACTTGTGTCTGGTCTTCTTTTGTGCTTTTTCATTCTAATATGTGTATTTTGTCACAATATGGTTTCAAAGATATCTCTTTGGTTTGGTTATCTTAGCAGTTTTCTTGCAACCGATGGCATGAGTTTGTGATTCACAAGCATCGAATACTCTTGTTCAAAGTGGGCTTTTCCTTTTAGCAAGAGAAAGTTTGGTGCAGGCTTGAAGTTGAGGCTTACGCTTTCTCCTTTTGACATCTCAACAGGAATTTCACATTGTGCATATCAATATGTCCTACAAACAGTTTAGATTCAGCTTCCATGTACGGTCTTTTCGTTGCACCTTGGCAATTGTGTCAGAATCAACTTGTACCATTCATTTTGAAACTTTATAAGAAGACACATATCAACCTTTAAATCAAAAATTCCTTCTCCTCAGGTTCTTATTTGGCATTCGTACGACAATTTTGGGTGACCTCACAATTTGTGCCAAAAAGTAAACTTTTCTGTTCAGGCTGAAATTTTGCAGGGAGGTGTATTCTGGGTTTCTAGGCAATTTTCTCCTCTGCTGCTAAGCCTGATTCCTTACCATTTTCAAGTTATGTCAAGTTTATTGGCCAAATTTAATCTTGGAGCTTTTCAGGATAGTGTTCATTTCTGCTAATTCTGCTGGCTGATAGCTCCAGTGTTCCCATCACGTGACACAAAATTCCGAGTTAAATCGTCTTAACTTCTATCTTTGGAGGAAGAAAAAGAAGGATCTAGTTTGTTGCAAAATCCTCATGAGCATTGTGAAGAAGTAAATAGCTCGCATCACTCCACTGAATCCATATCCTCAGAGATGGTTCACTAACAAAGTCAAGGCTCAAACTTGATATTTTAATAATGCAATACATTATGATTACAGCAATACTTCCATATTCCATAGCAAAAAGGACTCTCTTAGCCACAAGATAATCAGAATGACATTCCTACTAAAGACTTGTACTTTGACAGGTGGAATAGACTCCATTAAACCATCTTAAGAAATGTTACATAGCATGTTTTGGTATGCCTAAAAGTTATGAATAACATTTCCACATGTCATGTCTTTTCTATTAAAATAGGCGCGCATGCATCTCAAATAGAATACCTGCAAACTAAATGTAAATTATAATTATAAGATCAAAATCACCAAAATCCGGAATTCTTGAAAAAGTTTGGAAAAATTCAATCCGGAATATATACAGATATATATGTGAGCATAGTTTTATAAATATGCAAAACTAACAAATACAATAAAAAATATTAATAAAATAATATAAAAAATGTTAATATTATATCATACTTATGGTTTCTGGGTGTTTTTTTGTGCAGAAAACCTTATATATATTGAAAAAAAACAGGGCCGACCCAGACGAACTTATCCGAGCTGGCCAAAAAATTTGAATCCGCCCAGATTTGGTAACTATCAAAATGTCATTTATGCAATCACCTGTAACATTTTCCTCTTCATGATCACTGTCACTACTCGACAGATCTTCCATCGCTAAATTCTTTGTCATATCAGACAAATAAGAGCATCCCCCAGCATTTTTGGCAATATTTTGATCCTGATCCTCATCCAAGAAGTATTCCACCTTCATGACCTCAAGAGTCAATTTTTGTGGCTTGCACTACTGTTCCATCCCCTTCAACATGAAAATCCAACCTGCACACAATGCACTCTCCCAATTTAAACCAGAAACTACTCATAAATAAAGAAGACTATCTAAAGCAATTTACACGCACATTCCATAGAATTTCAACAATTCCAAATCACATACAAAAGTAGAAAACTTTTGGAGCAAGGATAGCAAAATCAAATTCCCAATCTATTTGTCATTAGAAGAGGACATACAACCTAAATTATATATAGGTAGAAGAATTGATATGGAAGTCCTTCCAGAACTATATAATCAAACACACACAAACAATGGTTTCTTTTAGAGGTTTGTATCAACCAAATATTAACTACCTAAAATTGTCAAGGTATTAATTTCTTTGAAAGCCACATTTTTAAGCACAAGAAGTTAAAAATACATCAAAAGCAATCCTTGCTTACAAACTTATTAAGAAAAAAACAGTCGGAAACAATCTCTAATAAACAGTCCATAGTTTATGAGATGCTGCATAAATTAATAATATGCAAGTCTTAATAGTCATTATAAACTCATAGAGCTCAGCTTCTTTTCATTATAAACTCATCAAAATTTCAACTTTTCTAAATTTATAAAAGCTCGTGTTTATTTTAAACATGTTCAAAATGAATAAACTCATTTAAAATTAAATGTAAACCTGTAAAAATATCAAATTTAAAATCAGTAATACTTCTTTAGCTAATGCAGAAGGCCTTAAACTATTTGGTTGAGAAAATGGAATGTCCATTGAGTAGGCAATCCTAGAATTTAAAAATAAACTATGAATTAAGAAATTTGAGGCTTACCTACAAAATCTGCAAACATTAACAAACGCGTTTGCAAGAGAGAAATAAATTATATATAGCAGAGCATTTATTATTGCACTGCATAGGAAATATGGGGAACAAACAAATACCAAATTTATTATCTATTCTCATAACCACAAAGGGAAAGACACGCATTATAAACACATACACGCTGAGGAATTGAGGAACAAACAACTTCAAAGTTGATTTCACAAAGTAAAACTTTGGATTCTGGCACTATGTAAGAGATGACTGTGACGTAGCTCACTCAAAGCTCAAATAATGTTGATCGTTGGTTCATTAATTAAAAATTTCAATGTTAAATGGGTTGTGCAAAAAAATTTAAACAGGTTTATCTCAATAGTTAATAAATGACAATTTTCTTGTTTATTTTTATGCATTTTTTAAGATGGAAATCATATGCAATCATACTCTAAATTGTGTCCCAAATTTTCTTTTCCTGTTGCCATGCAGTCAGAATTGTAAAACTGATGATAAAAACATTATTCAACTTCAAAAACTCTAAAAATATTAAATGCAAAAGCACAAAGTAAAAGAAAGGTAAGCAAACCATGCTATAAGGCTAAGTCACAAGGTTTGAGTTCGAATTCGACGAGGATAAAATTCGATTCAAGTTCAACAGTAGATAAAGTTCGGAAAAAAAATCTCCATTAAATTCCAAACATAAGAAAAAATAAAAACAAGTCAGTTTAGAATGTTAAAGATACTTCTTGAAAAACTAAATGTCTTATAATTTAAAAAATGTAATACTAAGTTCTTAAACTTCATACAAACTATACCCTATGGCCTTAAAGGCTGCTTCTTACAGCAAAAAGTTATATATCACGAAGAGCCAATAAATCAAAAATAAAATAAAAGTAATTTTTTTTTTAAGATAATAAAAATTAAAAAATTAAATAAAAACAAAGTTAAAATAAAACTAAAAAATAAACTTAATATTGAAAAAATAGCTAACAAATAAAAAATAAATGAAAATAAAATTAAGTAGAAGTAAAAAATTAAAATTATAATAAAATAAACAAATAAATTAAAAAATTTAAAAGATTATTAAATATATATATATATATATAAAAAATTAAATAAAATCAATTTTTGAAAAAATAAAAAAGAATAAATTGAATATAAAATTAAGAAAAAGCTAAGAAATAGAATCAAAAAAATGCAGCTATGGAGTCTGTCGCCGAGCTAGGGCAGCCGTGCCCTGGCTCGTTTTTTGTTGTGTTTGGGATCGCACTGGAGGGGAAAGGGAGTCTGTCTGCTAGTTGGGGGTGGGGTGCCGCAGCCTTGGCTGTTTTCTCTGTATAAATCTTTTATCTGACTATATTTTTTGCACGGTGAGAACCCCTTTGGTCAGCGCACTGTGAGTGGGCAGGTGGAGTTGTCTAGGGCGAGTCTATAGCTGGTGAGAATTTTTGGGCAGGCGCAGTCATGGCCAAGAGTACACCTTCCAGAACTAAAGCTGGTTTTAGCTTCAGCGAAGTGGTGGGCATGACTTTGCCAGGACAGGGAGTACAGGGGTATGAAAATACCCTTTTTTCTCAGAATACAGGTGCCAAAGAATCGAATTTGCCTGGAGGATCCAGGATCATGAAGATTAACGAATATCTGGAGAAATGCAAAGAGAGACCAAAACTGGTAATTCCTTTTGAAATGATTGCTGAGGATGTAAAATACTATTCTAATCATTCCTTGTTTTGCAAGTTCTTGGGTTTAAAAGTCTCCCTTCAATTCCTGGAGAGTTGGGCTCGGAGAGTATGGGAACCAGAGGGAGAAATGGAGGTCACAATGCTTGCAAACAACTACTTCATGGTGACATTTCTCTGCCTGGCTGACCGCAATAGGGTCTTCGAAGGGGGGCCTTATTTTTATAATCAGGTGGGATTATTTGTAAAACCATGGCATGCAGGTTTTAACCCTTCTAAGGAGCTCCCAAATAGAGTGCCAATGTGAGTTCGATTGCCCAGATTTCCAATAGAATGTTGTCGTGAGGACGTGCTTCATATGCTGGCATCGATGCTTGGAAGACCTGTAGGTTCTTCTACATAAACCTTGAGTAAGAAGATGAATTTTTCTCGTATTTGCGTGGAAATTGATTTAAGTAAACCATTGCCAGATGCAGTAGAGATGAGTGCAAGTTCATATTCCTGGGTACAGCAACTGGGCTATGAGACTCTTCCATTCCGCTGCCGCCTTTGTCATGAATATGGCCACCTGGTGCGAAGATGTCCAAAAGCCAGGCCAGTGGAATAGCAATCTACACCTCCTCCTAGTACCATTCCTAGCAACGACAAAGGGAAGAAGCCTATTGCTGGGGAGGGCAAGGATGCTGAGGGCATTGTTCAGGTAAAACCCTGAACTCGTAGCAGAGGATTGAAAAGAACTCTAAGGGAACGTCAGGAGGAGGATACTTTCAACAGGTTTGAGGTCTTGGATGAGTTGGGGCAGCAAGAAATTAATCCGGAAGTGAACAATGCTGATCACCTTGAGGGGGATTCGGGATTGGAGATTAGCTCTGCTTAGCCTCCCTGTGCTATGCAAGAAGAATTCGCCATGCCTATGCTCACGGATGGACAGATGGGGGCGCAGGTGACGGTGGAGCCAAATGCTGATATGGGGCAGGGAGTAGAGGAAGCAGCGCCTATAGTACGGACTGTGGCTGCAAAAACGGACAAAAGAGGTAAATCTACTCCTAATCTGGGCATCTTTCAAAAAGATGGGAAGAAAGGGGTTTCGGAGAAAAATACTAAAATAGGACGTAAAAAGGACCTGGAGAAGATTAAGTTGATTGGGGAGAACTTGGTGGAGTCAAGCGCTGTTAAGACCCTGGACTCCCACTTCTTGACTCCTCCCAAATGATCATTATCTCTTGGAATGCAAGGGGCTTGAACAACGGCCCCAAACAAAACGATGTTCGGGAATTAGTTCGTAGGCATTTGCCAGATGTTCTCTTTCTTCAGGAGACTAAGGTTACTGTTGATTGTATGATGAGTATAGCGCCCAAGCTATGAAGACAAGGTCAATGTCAGTGCATTGGAGCCCAGACATCTTCGGGGGGTGTGGCATATCTATGGAATCCGCGCAAGATCCATCCTGTGTCCTGAATTTCATTCAAGTCCTTATCCATGGCTTCTTTGTGCATTGAATCTGGAGAAACTATTGTTCTCTCAATGTCTATGCTCCAACGGATTTCCGAGGTAAGCTAGAGGTATGAAACAATATTCATGAGGTGCGTAGTTTGTTTCCTTATTTACCATGGATTATTGCTGGAGACTTTAATGCCATCCTGGATTTATCTGATAAACGGGGAGGTATTATGAGAACCGAGCCCTCTTCCATTCTGCTTAGAGACAATATCTCAGCACTTAATCTAGTAGACATCAAGCCTAGCAATGGCCACTTCACGTGGAACAATAGAAGGTTGGGAGACAGGAGTATTGCCGAGCGCCTGGACCGATTCATGGTGTCATGTTTTTGGGTGGGGGGGTCGTGGTCTTCCAGTTCTGAGATACTTGATTGGAGGGGTTCGGATCACTGGCCCATAAAGCTCACTATTTCCTCGGCCAGGATGCCTCAGAGGCCGCCTTTTAAATTCCAGCTCATGTGGCTCAAGGACCCAGACCTGTATGGTTGTGTTGTTGATTGGTGGAAAAGAGGCAGACCGGGTTTTGGCACAACAATGTATATTTTTGCCAAGCTCTTACAATTTGTTAAGTATCAACTCAAGTACTATAACAGACAATGTTTCGAGAATATTTACCAAGAGAAAAATGTGGCGCAAACACAACTGAATGACGTTACTTGGATGATTAGGGAAGAGGGGCGTCTGAATTTCTGTTAAGAGAGGAAGCTAAAGCTCTAAAAGTTGTGGAAGAATGGGAGCTAAGAGGAAATCTTCTGAAAGCAAAAGGCGCAGAATGTTTGGCTTCAGGAGGGGGATAGGAATACTACATTCTTCTTCAACTCAGTGAAAGCCAGGCAACATGGTAATAAACATGGTAATACTATATCCTCTTTGGTGACGGACAGGGGGGAGATTATTCATTCCACCCAGAGTATTTGTAATGAGGCAGAGCAGTATTTTGCTTCTTTATTTCGGGAGGAAGCGCAGGGGGACTCAGCAGCTGAGGCTCAGGGTCTTCCCTGTATTCCCTCTTTGGTTTCTTTGGAAATGAATGAGCATCTTATGAGTGCCATTTCTATGGAGGAGTTAGAGAGGACTGTTTTCCAGATGCAAAAAAGTAAAGCGCCTAGACCGGATGGATTTTCGATAGAATTTTTCCAAGAGTTTTGGGACACTATTAAAGTTGATCTTTTGGCTATTGTTCACGAATCACAGACGAATAAGCAGATGCTCAGGGCCCTGAACTCGACTTTCCTGACTCTTATTCCTAAGGGGGAGGGAGTTGATCGGTTAAGTCAATTTCGTCCCATTTCCCTTTGCAATGTGATTTATAAAATTATTTTTAAGCCGATTGCTGAAAGATTAAAAAGGTGGCTTACATTGCTTATTTCTGAAGAGCAAAATGGATTCATGGAAGGTCGTCAAATCTTGGATGGCGTGGTTGTGGCTGCCGAGGCTATCCATTCTATGGCCAAGTCCAAAAAAAAGGCTATGTTCATCAAGCTGGATATGAGTAAAGCTTATGACAGAGTCCGATGGTCCTTCCTTCAGAAGGTTTTAGGTGCTTTTGGATTTAGAGAGGATTGGATTCGTTGGGTTATGAGCTGTGTGAATTCGACTTTCTTCTCGATTTTGATTAATGGAGAGCATTCTAATTTATTTGGGACCTCTCGGGGCCTGCGGCAAGGCGATCCCCTCTCTCCTTATCTGTTTCTTCTTCTGGTGGAAGGGTTGGGACGATTGATCAAAAGGAATGTGGAAGAGGGATATATTCAAGGCTGGCGATGGGGAGGTCTCCCAGCACTATCTCACCTTCAATTTGTGGATGATGCGGCTTTGATGGGCATGGTGACTATTAGGGAGGCTTCTAACATGCGCAAAGACTTGGATGTTTATCTTGAGGCGTCAGGGCAGCTAATTAATGAGGGTAAGTCTTCAATTTACTTCTTCAACACCCCACTTCCAATTCAACGGAGAATTGCTAATATCTTCAGGTTCCAAATTAGAAGTCTTCCTTTGCTATACCTTGGTATCCCCATCTCGATTGGAAGGCAGTCTAGGGAGACGTGGCAGGGCTTTCTGGACAAGTTTCGTGCTAAGATAAATCATTGGACTAATAGCCGACTGTCCTTTGCTGGTCGGGTTCAGCTGCTTCAATCGGTTGTGCAGGCGCTCCCTATATACAGGTGTATCATACAGGTGGCGCCGGTAAATTTTGTGAGACCTTGATTCCTTAGCAAGGCAATTTCTATGGGCTGGCAATTTATCAGCGACTAAGTGGAGTCTCATTAAATGAGAGTTAGTTTGTAGTCCCAAAAGGCTGGGAGGTCTTGGATTAAGACAGTCGCTATTCTCTGGTATGGCTTTGGCAGCGAAATTGTATTGGAGGTGGTGTGTTGAACAAGACCGGCTGTGGGCTAGAATCTTATCCCATAAGTACCTGGTTGGGATTCTTCAGAGAGATACTCCTCGGCATAGCTTGGCAGAGAAAGGGTTGGCGATTTGGTCTACGCTCAAGAAAGGGGCTGCATTCATTAAGCATGGATTGCTCTGGATATGCAAAAATGGGATGGAGGCACGGTTCTGGCAAGACTCCTGGGATGGCTTTCCGCCCTTAGTAATTCAATATCCTCAGTTAAACATATTAGCTCAGAGATTTTGTGAAGCTGGCTGGTCGAAGGTGGGCGATTTTAAGGTGTTTTCCCATCAGGGGCAGGTGGTGGAAGCGAGATGGAAAACCCCAGAGTGGCCGATCGTTGGATTGAAGGCTGAGTGTGAGGAACTCCAATCCATTCTTGCTGGACGCAGTTGTAGTGCCCTTTTGAAAAGTGATGCTCTGGGATGGGCCCCCAATCCGAAGGGATCATACACGGTGTCTTCTAGGTACCAGGAGTTGATCTCTCAGCAGCTGGATGGCGGGAGGGAAGTTCTTTGGTGGAAAAAAGTCTGGAATAGTTTCTCTTGGCCGAAGTGTAACTGTTTCATTTGAATTTTGCCCTGGAATAAATGCTTGACGTGGAATAATATCCGGAAGAGAAGATTTGCTGGCCCTTTGAAGTGTGCTTTATGCAGTAGTGAGGAGGAAAATTCTCTGCATTTATTCTTTCAATGCCCCTTCTCAGCGCAATTACGGCACTTTTGGTGGGAAGCGTGGAAATGCCAGTGTGTTCATGCATCCTCCTTGGCTGATTTTTGGGCGAGATTGGGGAGACCGCCCTCACCGGCTTCATTTCTGCAAGATGTATGGTACGCTGGACCTATATTCCTTTTATGGCAAGTCTGGCTAGAAAGAAATCGCAGGATTTTCCGAGGAGAAAATTTGGGAATTCAGCAGGTATGGACTAGAATATTGGGCATGGTCCGAGAAACCGTTGGAGCTAAGAGCGAGATTACCCTGCCGTTGGCGAAGAGCGATGCTGAGATAGCGGAGAGGCTGGGCGTACAAGGGATTTCTTTGGTCTCAGCATGTGTCAGGAGAGGTAGACAAGTGAAACAGAGAGTGCAAAGGATGGGAAAATGGACGCCACCTCCTGCTGGTTTTTTGAAACTTAATACGGACGGTTCGTCCCGAGAGAATCCAAGTTCCGCTGGGATTGGTGGGATTGGCAGGGATCTGCTGGTTCAGTGGTTTTGATTTTCGCGATTAACAAAGGAGTACAAACCGTTAATCGGATGGAAGGCTGGGCGATTTTATATGCTTTGAGGCGAGCTTATGATTTAGGATGGCAGAAAGTGATCTGTGAGGCTGATTCTCAAGTTCTGGTCAATTTGCTTCTTGAGAAGACCTCCGATATTTGTTGGCAGTTGTCACTGATTGTTCCGCAGATTCTTCAGGTCAGTTCTTGTATGGATTCAGTGATTTTTGCCCATATTCCTAGGGAATGGAACAGGGCGGCCGATTCCCTGGCAAGATGGGGTTCAGAAGAAATTTGAAGGCCGAAAGTTTGATGGTTGGGAGCAGATGCCTTACGCACTACGTCAGAATCTGGAGAGGATTATTGTTGAAAATGAGAGCGAAATTGGAGAGTAATTTTCTTGATCTTGTGGTTTTCCGCAGTTTTGTTGGTCCCTGAGGCGTTGGCCTCAAGCTGTTCTGTACTTTGGTATTCTATGTTTTAATAAAGTTTTTACCCCCTTTTTTCAAAAAAAAATATAAAATTAAGAAATTTTAAAATATTCATATTATATAAATAAATTAAAATCATTCTAAATAAGTTCAAAAAATAAAGATAAGTAAAAAGCAAAATTAAAATAAATAAAAAACATAGTTGCCAAGAGACAGGGACGAGGAGACGGGTACACCATTTTTTGGAAAATAGGAGACAAGGGTACAAGGAGATGGAAATATATATTTATTATTCATATATTATATATCTAATAATTAATAACAATGTCATTGAAAATAACTAAAAAATAATTAAAAACAATAAAAAATAATAGAAAACAAAAACAATTAAAAAAACATTATTCACAATAAACATTTAAAAAAATAATGAACATTAAAAACAATTAAAAAAACACGAACAAAAATTTTAAAAAAATTAAAAACAATAAAATAAAAAACATTATTGACTTTAAAAAAACAATGAACATTAAAAAAAACACATTAAAAATAATTTTAAAAAAACCATTATCTAACAAATATTAATAAAAAACAACGTAAAACAAAAAAAATGGAAAAACGCAATCCCTACTGCCGTTCACGGCAGTGCTCCCTGGCACTGCCTTTTGCAACAGTGCCAAGCAGCATAGGCACTACGTTTTTCAATTTTTTTAAACTAAAAAAAACTTAAAAACCGAAAACAAACCAAAAAACACTATTGGGAAAGCCATTTTTGGACATAGAACGAGGTAGGAGACACAGCGACAAGGAGGGAGGCATCTCCGGGCACAGGTTACGTCCCTATACCCATCTCCCATACCCAAAATGCATCCCAATCCCTGAGACGCGTCGCGGGGGGTAGGAGACGCGTCTCCCTACAACACTGATAAAAACAAAATATAAATTAAAATGATTACAAATAAATAAAAATAAATGGAAAACAAAATAAAAAATAAAACAAGATAAATAGTAAAAAACATAGAAAATGAATTAAAAAAATAAAACTAAAAAGAAAAATACTAAAAACAAAGTTTGTTGTTTAAAAAAAAGAAAAAACTACCTATATGTTGTCGTTGCGCGCTCCTCGTCCCAACCACATCCTAACATCAACAACCATGACATAGGCAGTACCAGCAACGATGTCCTTGGCAACAACCATAGCCCCTGTCACGAACTCCACTCCACCATAGGCTCACAGCATGTTGATGCAAGGGATGACACTCCACATTTGCCTTGGCCCTCCTCCACGACATGATGACCCTTGTGGACACCACTTCAAATGCCAAAAACCTTGCAAAATGCCCTCCAGGTTAAACTCGACATTCACCTTTTTTTCTAGTGTGAATGCCAAAAACCTTGCACCATTGTCTTCTCACATAGGCCCTTTTTCCGCTCGGTTATTTTTTCCACACATGGTTTTTTCCGTACCGAATTTGAACGAATTTTTGGGTTTCAGCAAGTAAATCAGAGAATTCCGGATTTTTAGGTAAAATTCAACAAACCTTGTCACTTCGCTGTAAGGCCATACAGCAAGAATCATTTATGTAGCACTTAAAGAACAGTCTAATTACTCATGACACTCCAACAGTTCAACCAACTAGGAAAATATTTAGGCTTTAGCTAATAAAATTATTAAAAAAAGCAGCAAACCCCATATCGTTGGCCTAGAAACCTTTGATCAGATGGAAGGGTCAATATTAGTCCTCTTGACATACAAACTATCAAGCATATGAGATACTTCATATTTGCTCACATTTTTCTTCTCATCTAGTATTTGACCACAATTTGCGTTAACCCACCAGACAACACATCAAATGGCATTATTATGTGGTAGACTAATATTCCTCCCATGCATATTATTTTGTAGCACATGCAGTCCCAGGTTTACGAGTCACTAAACTCATACTTCACTTAGAAGACACTCTCTATTATAGATATTATTGCAATAGTACCCAATCACAATCCTTTCAAATAAAAATAAACTGAGATATATGACGAGTTGTTTGCAAGTGATGAAGGTAAAAACAAAACTTATTATTGGAAGAATGTGAGAAAAGATAGAGATAAATAGGTGCCAATATGTGATAGGTGTTTCGCTAATATGCTGATAGACTAGCTCATGTAGGAAATCCAATGTCTTTTCTGATACCTCACATCACAACAAATGAGAGATTATATTCATACACTTTTTCAGTCAATAAGAATCTCAATCATAACGATCAAATTGTGGTTCTAATAAATGGACTAAATAAAATGTCCTGATTCATTCCTTATTGAATAGCTCATAAAATTTCAAGCCCCATACCATTACTCAACACCTAAATATTCTCAGAGCATGGATTACAGAACAATATTGTAAGAATAGAGCAGACAAAGGATACAACGCAGTTGTGTCTAGATATACTACCTAAAATGTTTACCTATGGAAATCTCAAAAAATTATTAAAGATCCTAAGTCCGCAAGAACTCTTTCACTATAGATGTTCCAACAGTCAAGAAAACAATTAAATATTTGGTAGAAGAGATCGCCTCCAATCAAATAGGAAAAAACAAAGAGTAGTCAAATTATGAAAGATAGGAAAAGTTATTGATCAAGATCACAAGAGGTCCCGTCGACAACACTCCAAACCATAGTTTAAAAACTCATACTCGCAATTACTCAGCATCTCAAAATTTTGGCCCATACTCGAGACTTGGCAACTTTATCAATACTTTACAACATATATAAAGTCATAAAATAAGCTAAAACAAATAAAAAATGAAATGAATGTAAAAAACACACAACTCAAAATCATAACTATGTTTTTATTAGTTTTTGACCAAATAAGAGTACAATGCTCAATTTTAAATAAAAAGATGAATACAATGCTCATAGACTAGTCATCAATGCACGGTGCACCATAAAATCATCTCAAACTCCTCTACTACGCCCTAAAAGCAGAAGATAAATATTCCTCCTCTAGTAAATCATCCGCAAACATGTCATCCAAAGCCTCACCAACCCCTCCCAATGCCTATGCTTCTCTTGTCACTATTACTTATTCTATTTTCCTCTACAAATTTGTAACCTCCTCCTCGATAAACATGACCTCCTAATACGCATCTTCAAACTCAACAATCTAATCTACATATAGATCAATATCATCCGAGTCAATTGAGTCATATGTATCATGCCCTTCTACTTGTCTCACACAAAGACAAAGGTTGTACCGCACAAAAACAAAGTCATTGAGGCATTGTGTTGTCGGCCTATTGCATTTCTTTGTGTGAATGGCCTCAAACATGCTCCAATTTTGTTCACACCTAGAAGCGCTACATGGTTGGGACAAAATGGGCATTGGCTAACTTTTAAAGATTTGGTATTTTTTGAAGATTTGGTATTTTTTGCACCATAATCTTCCCATTACAAATCTGCAAATAGGACATTTATAGCTTTGTAAGTCAATTAGGCATGCATTTATAAAGAAATAAAGAGACTACAATCAAAGGACTCAATTTGATTTTTTTATTCTTTTTCCTTGGTTGATGGGTCATTCTCCTTTGAATGCATAGAAGTGAAAAAAAGAGCCTCCCCTCTGTAGTCTTGTAAATCTATCGCTCATCCACAATTATGCTTCTAGTGCCTTCGTCAGAGATCATCCTCTCTATGCATATGTTTAGGCTATCCATGACTTCGTCATCGACCCTAAATGAATCTGCGTAGAAAAACATAGGGTTCAAGTAGTAGGTTGTTGCATGTATATGTCAATGGAGCTGCTTGTTCCATCTACAGATCAATTAAGTACCAAATGGCCACATATTTTTTTTATTTTACATAATGATTTGCTATGGCCTCCTTAGCCCTATCCATGGTGTTGGGATCATGTAATGATCCAAAGTATTGTTTTAATTATTAGTTTGTTTCTTTTTTGTTGTACAAGTTATTTTCCTGTTAGTTGGTTTTCTAACCAACTTTTTCTTCCACAAGCTTTTATAGTTTGCAGTTTGTACAAAGATAATAAGAGATTTTATTGCATACATTTTTTAATATATTTTTTGTGTTTATTCCTCTGTTCTCGATCCAACAATGGTATCAGAGCCACGGGAAATATTTGAAGAGGATTGTAGTTTTAGACCCTATAAAAGTGGCAAAGGAAAATACTGTGAAATACTCAGTCATCTTCTATGGTTTCAACTTGTGCTCTATAGTTTGCAGTTTTGATCAGGAAGTAATCACAACAGAAGCGTTATTGAGAATCAAACAAACGTCCATTCACCTCTACCAACTCCACAGTGTTGAGGTTGATGTCCAAATATTTATTAATGATACGTAACTAGAGTTCTGTTTTTGATCTGGGTGGAACCACCGCTGGGTAGAAGATCGATTCCAATGGATTCATGAAAGACGTTGGATTATAGCAAAAACTAGGCAAAAGCAAGATCACAGCAAAGGTTTGGTGAAAGCCAGAATGTTAGCCATAAGTAAGCAATACGAAGTGTAGAGAGGAAAACATTTATTGAAATCGAAAAAAAACTGAATCAAACCAAGCAAGTGTCGTATCATTTGTAGAGAACAGAAGACATCACAAAAAGAATTTATCCATAAATTTCGCAGTCCTTGATGCATCGCCATTAAAAGACGCCAACCAATTCTTGACAAGTGAAAGGCGAATAAGCAACACCATCTATCTTTACCTTGCTGCATGGGGCCCTCCAGGAAATCAACAAAGGAAAAAGGTGCAAGTTCGAGTCGCCAAAGAGATAGGTGAACAAGAAAATTGATGCACGAAAAGACACCAAAATAAGGCAAGCACAGTACTTTTTTTTTTACTTGTTTAAAATATTGTTCTTTTTTTGGTAAAATCAGCCAACATCTGGATACATAAAATATTCTCCCACTAGAATTTAATACTCGTTATAATTGAGTTGGTGTTATAAGTTTTTCAAAAACATAGAACAAAGGGGAGGTACAAGGTTCAATACCTTTTGATGTATATTTTTGGGTCAAAGTTTCATTTTTTTGATCTTATTTAAATTATGATCAAATAAAAGGAAAAATTGTGAAGGAAGAATATTTTTAAGTTTCTGAAGATATAAGGGTGTAAAGAAAATATAAGGTCTAATTGTTTTTGATGAGTCTCAAAACCTTTTTTGTATTCGGAAACTATTTTTGAAGGTAAAGGCAAAACCTCAAAATAGTATTCATTTGTCTTGTTTTGACTTGATTGTTTAGCACCATGGCAAAAATTGAGTTTGAATTCCAAAAACGGTAAATTGTCACCTAAAAATTACAAAGAATGGAGTAGAAACATGGAGAATACACTCATTTTTAATGACTTATGTGAAATCACTAAGAAAAAAACCACACCACCAACTAAAGCTGCTAAGTTGATTGAATATCAAAAACGTGATAAACATGCACTCGCACTTTTGAAATAGTCTTGCACTAAACAGGTAATCATTCATATTGAGGCAATTAAAATTGGTGCATGGAAAGCTTGAAAAGCATTAAAAGATCTGTATGACAAACAACTTGCATACAAGAAGATTGACCTTCTTATGCAACTGTTGAGCAATAAACTGAGAGATAATGAAGATGTCTCTGAATATCTTTCTCGCATGAAAAGATTGAAACAAAAATACTACACAACTAGTGGTAAAATTGATGATGATATGTTGATTTTCATCACATTGAATTCTTAATTCTGCATACACCAATTTTGTTGAAATGCTACAGCTTAGTGATAATCTTAACAGTGCCACTTTTGACTCTATTTGTGAGATATTAATTCAACATGACAGACAATTTGCAAGGAAGAAGAGTATGCCTATTGAAGAGGCTCACTATACAAAAAAATCCCCTCACAGAGATCATTGTCATGTACAACAGTTTTAAAAACACTCTCTGAAACACACTTCGAGTCATTCTCCGAAGCGCTCTCCACACCGTTCTAGACGATCTCCATAGCATTCACATCGACACTCTTCAGGGTCTTCAAAACGCAAGCATCACCACAAGCACTCTTCTCATAGTTTTTCTAATGATTCCAATTCTTCTGAATCTCACGGACACAAGAAAGAACCTGGATGTTTCACATGTGGTGGTATTGGACATCTTATAGATGTATGTCCTCGACGACCCCCGTTCTCCACGCAAGAAGAAAGTTGAAGCAAATTATGTAGATTATTCTAGTTATAGATCTTCTGGTTACTCTAGTTATTCAAGATATTCTGACACTTCATCTGATCAGGAGATGTCCCTCATAGCCGAGGTCTATGGTGCCAATGGACCTGACAACATATTTTGAATGATAAGTGACTGGAGGTTGGAGGATCCATGGAGGTTGGAGGATATTTTTCCTTCTCCGGTTAGCTATTCTCTCGAAGTTTGGGTCCATGCTTGAATAGCAATTTTGGCTTGTGTTCTTGTTTTCAATTTCATTTTTGGCTTTCTCTATTTGATATTCATGACATGGAGCAGGTAGTGTTTGTTTGATTTTGTTTCTCTTGATGCACAACTTCTCACCTCTCGTCTAATAGAGGGAGAAGATATTGCATTTGTTGGTTTTCGATCAGTCGTCGGTGACAATATGAATTGACAGGGGTTGCTAGCACCTTCAGTGTTGAGCAAAGGTCATCAGCGTTTGTTAGACATCAAAGAAATGTGCCATACACAGTACTAGGTTCATCACTTGGACGGGTTCCTTTGTGGGACCTTATATGGGTCGATGTAGTTGGACAGATTTTGATCAAGTTCTACTACAATACGATATGATGATCATAGAAGATGAGCAGGCTTGGATCGTGTTCATCAACGTTTTATGCCACAACTCGTAGGGCAAAATTTTGTATGAAGCGACATCGGTTTTGATCAGTACCAAGAGGTACAGTACACCACTTGCAATTGCATTCAAGTTTCTTTTGATGACTTCAGAGTCATTGCTCTAGTTCTTTCATCACCTCTTTGGATCAAAGAAGAGTTTGTTGGGATCATTTAATGATCCAAAGTACTGTTTTAATTATTAATTTGTTTCTTTTTTGTTGTATGGGTTATTTTTCCGTTATCTGGTTTTCTAACCAACTTCTTCTGCAAGCTTTTATAGCTTGCAATATGTACAAAAATAATAAGAGATTTTATTGCATATATTTTTTAATATATTTTATGTGTTTATTCCTCTATTCTTGATCCAACACATGGCCTCATACAAATACCCTATTGGAATTTTTTTCTCCATCCACCAACCCTAGAACTCTACCCAAAGGCTCTGACACTCAATTAAATAACGTAATGCAGAAGCTAAGGAGCCTTATGGTAGTTGAATTGTTTGGGCTTGTGATGCTTCATCTTCCAATGGTTACATGGCTTGATTGACAAGTGTGAAGTATGCTGACAGATGCTACGACATAATGCGAGCCCTAGAAGTGCCTCCTGACACAATGCAATGTGGCATAGAGTGTCCACAAGGCCGATGTGCAATCCAGAGATTCTGCATAGAGGCTAAGTTCGCGGTATTTCTAAAGGTGTGCCCTTTGTTGATGTTATGCAAAGGTTGCATGAATGGCACAAAGAGGAATAGTGTTGTGTAGGTGGCGTAGAGTGCTTTGAATGGATTGTGGAGTTGCACCAAATGGTATTGAGATCATCATCCACATTTTTGACACGGGGCACTGCCCCTCAACCTTGCATTGGCTAAGCCTTTGAAACTTACGTGATCAGCACCTATTAGGCGAAGTGTGTGGTGTAGTCTTCAGAGTTGTGCAGCATGGATCCTATCATTGTGCAAGATGTGTATGATGCTCAGAACTGCATGGAGGTGCTAGAAGCACAAAGGTCATGCAGCATGTTCCCTGGCGCTACACGGAAGGTGCACAATGCAAAGGGGTTGTGCGGCATTGCACAAGTATCCAAGGCACTCAAGGTAAGAGTGCGGGAAGGCACGGATCATTTGCCCTTTCTTGAGAATCAATCATCCCAATTGCGTTAAGTATAGGGAGCAAGTGTCGCATCTTGACTCCTAGCCGATGGTCGATGTACCATTTGCCTTGGGGACTGTTTTGCCCTGCCATGACAACTTTGTATACCAACTTAAACTGTTGGGTGTACATGATTTCCAGACTCTGATTTGTTTCTACTAGCTAAGGTCGTGTTGTTGTAGGCGGTGAGTATCCCACAATCTTCTCAAGCACTCACGCATCATGATTAAAGCATGGAATCACTTCACAAATCTGGTAACTCTTACTAACCACTGATATGGTGATACTTTGAGGATTGGGCGTGTACACATCATGGTGGTTGTGCATGTATGCATGCCCAAGGATTATATCACATGCATCAATTGGCACTACATCACAAACTAGCTCCTCTCTAAAAGGATGGATAACATATGAGAAATGACAGAGGTGAGTGTTATGTATATCTTTGGTGTTGCAAGAACTAATCCATCCCAAATTGTAAGGACATGGATGAGGCATGGTTGGTAGATTCAATCACTTCACGGTTGCTTCAGAGATGAGATTATTCACACTACCGCCATCGATCAAAAAATCCAGTGGTTAGCCTTCCACTTGCATCTGGGAATGGAATAGGCATTTTGCTTCAGCATTTGGCACTACTAGTGTGGTTGTTGCGAAGAGGCAATTATCTTGTGGGTTTATTTCCTCTACTTCAGGAAAGTTTAGGACCTTTGCTTTGGTGCACGCAAGCAAGATTTTTTGTGCATGGCACTTTGCATTGGAGTGATTGATGGTTTTGTGTTTGTCACACCATTTACTTATCTTAGATGATCTGAACTTATTTGAAGGTGTCTTCTTTGGCGTAGGTATGTGTCCCATTTTCCCTTCAACTTGGACTCTTCCTCAATGGTTGCCGCATAGTGATAGGCTTCTCCCATCATCTTGACCTTAGCCAACTTCAGTTTGGACTGAACAAATGCTCATAGGTTGTTGTGGTACTTGATGACTCTATGTTACTTTGACTCGAAGGAGCCCAATTTTGCATACGAGTCATGGAAGGCATCAATGTGGGCTTGGACTGACAGGTCATGTCCTAGACACAATTGTTGCCACTGAATGTAGCAATCATAATATACATCTTCAAGATAGCATTCATCTTTGAAGGCTTCCAAGAATTTTTCCTAGGTTGGCTTAGATTCATCTTTTGTTTGGTCTTTCTCCCACAAAGCGTGCGCTTGCCACCACTTCTTGACTAGTGACGAAACTTTCAAAAGCGCAATCTTGGCCTTCTCTTCATCATAAAAGTCATTCACAAAAAAATATGACTCTAACTGATCTAACCAATTATCTCCTACATCTGCATTTATTTTTCCCCTCAAACACAAGAACATCTAGATTTACTTGAAACCGTGGGGGGACTCAATCATCAAAAGCTTCACCTCATGTGTGAACCAACGGGACCACCCGTTTGAGGACTTCAGTGAATGGTTGAACAAAAATGCCTTTTGTTCTTGAAGAGCTTTTGCAATCTCATTATTTATCAATGCATAAACATCATCTTGCATTGTGTTGTCTCTCGCCATCTAAACTATATTGAAGCAACATGACGAGTAGTCTAAAGGATCTTTTGGTTTGACATCGACCTTCATATACTCCAACCTCGTTCGACGAGACATACAAGATGAACCGTTATGATACCAATGATCCACATCCTAAGAGGTGTAGGGGACAACACTCTTAACGAGGGTTTAAATGGGTTGTAGGTGTGTTTGGATGCAACATTGAATAAGATTTTGAATAGAGAAAGTAATAGAACTGGAACATAAAACTATATTAAACTATGTGTTTTGTAAATGGCAGACTCTTTGAGAAATGTATGGTTTCTACTTTACTACTATTTCCCTGGTAACTAATGCTACAGATGTGTATACATAGATTACAATGCTGCAAACATAGATTACATTGTTGTGGAGACTAACTATTATGAGAGTTGAACCGTTATGGGAGTTGAACCTTTGGGTTTCCATGTGTGACTCATCTTCCGACAATTACGTGGCTTGTGCGTGGCATGCTAATAGATGTTGCAGCATAAGGCGAGCCTTAAAAGTGCCTGGCATGGCACAACATGGTGCAAAGTGTCATGTGGCTGACGTGCGATTTAGAGCTTTTGCACAGAGGTTGAGCTAGACAATATGTCTAAAGGTGTTGTGCCATTGGCCAATGTTGTGCAGAGGTTGCGCGCATGGTGCAAAGTGGCACAATATTGTGTAGGTGGCACAAAGTGTGGAGGTTGTGCTGCACGAAATGTGGAGTTACTTCGAATAGTGTCGAGATTGATCACCCACATTTTATCGTGTGGCATTGTCCCTCAACCCCGCACCAGCTAAGCCTTTGAAACTTACGTGCTCCACATCTATCAAACGAAGAGCGCAGTGTAGTCTTCAAATTGTGCGACGTGGATCCTAAAGCTACACAGGATGCACATGATGTTGGGAGTTGTGTGGAGGTGCTCAAAGTGTGGAGGTTGTGTGGCATGTTCCTGGCACTGCATGAGGCACATGATGCAAGCGGCTATGCAGGGTTACACAAGTAGCCAAGGCACTCAAGGTAAGAGAGCAGGATGGTGTCAATATGCACGGATTAGTTATCCTTCATAAATTTTTATAAGCAAATTCATCATAAAACAAGAGTTTTTTTCGGGGGGTTAGTTGCAATCCCAAGAACGCCATCACAACGAGAGAAGTCACTAATGAAACTGTTGAGGTAACCCTGAGACCAAAAAAGTGACAAACCAGAATTAATCCCATGAAGATTAATGACCTCATCATAACCTCATTATGACACCAATATTACTTTTAGAATGAAATTTCTCTTTTTCAAGTAAAAACTCTAGTATTTTCTCTCTTGGCTGACGTGACCATTATAACAGCTATTATTAGAGTTGTACTATAGGGCTGAATTGTCAGCCCTTAAATGCTTCATTAAAATTCTAAGTGCATATGAACATAAGTACAAGAAATCATTAATGATCATTTAACTTGTCTTCTTTCCCCTGTGACCAATGAGCTGTAAGTACAGAAAACTACAATTAGAGGAAAGAAAGGACTGCTCACATCAACGCAGCAGTGGATGACATCAGCCAACCTGCTGGAAGTAATTGAGCATTACCGTACTTTGACCAGAAATTGGCACTATTTGATTAGGAAATGACCAATCTGCCAGTGTTTACCAGCTATTAGGTACAGTGATGACTGTTTTCTAAGGTACTATTGCAATATAGGGTGGTTGTCTTGTATTTTGCAGTTGTGCACAGGTATCCTGATGGGATGGTCCATAAGATACCATAACATTCTTACTCTATGGGATTATTGTGTTATGGTAATGTTTGCAATCAGTGTGGCTTTATCTTTGTCCTGCCATAACATTAAATGAGCATCTCCATTCTCTTGGAGTATTTTTCCATGAAATATCAGTGATTATAATATCAACTTATGTTCTCTTATTGATTAAGAGAGACGAAATTCTAGAAAAAGTTCTTTATTCTTGAGTGTAGATTCTAGACCAGTTTCTAACCACCATAATAGATACAGGGCAAAAAAATGTCCGAAAACAATAGATCTCTTGGAGTATTTTTCCATGAAATATCAGTGATTATAATATCAACTTATGTTCTCTTATTGATTAAGAGACATGAAATTCTAGAAAAAGTTCTTTATTCTTGAGTGTAGATTCTAGACCAGTTTCTACCACCATAATAGATACAGGGCAAAAAAATGTCTGACAACAATAGATTTGAGAAGGTAGATGTCACCCCTTATAGATAGTTAATGTTGTTTCTGACCTGTTACTTGCTATTATATCTAAAAAATCTGTATCTAAAATATATAAATCTGAAACCTGAAGAGAATTTGAAAATTAAAATATGGATTCCTGATTTCCTAGAAACCAAAATCCAAACTTCTTCGGGAAACTGAAACCTGAATTTATAAAAAAAGAAATTGGGAGTTGCTGGAAAAAGGAAAAACGTTGAAATGTTTAGAAAAAATAAATAAAAACAGAATATTTATTAATGTTAAAAAAATAGACATGTTTTCAAAGGTGATGGGTTTGGCAATCATGATCTTACATGTTAATGATCACATTGTGATGGGAGATAATGAATTTTTTTTATTAGGTAAAGTAAAAAAAGGGGTATGCCATGGATCCCCTCCCTTATAATCGAAAGAATTAACCACAAATTACAGTTCGAACTGTAAGACCCGAAGAAGCACCAAAATGAAATAGTAAACCAGAAATTTCCACATAAAATTTCTAATTTACTTCTCATATTCCAGACTTTAAAGTTTAGATTCTACAAGGATCTGAATGCATGAGCTTCTTAGCTTTTAAACCCAGAGGTTAATTGACAGAATTGTTGCAGTTGACTCTGGCTGGGAAGTAGATGATCAAACTATATTACTGAATCAGATGATTGGCAGCATTTTCCCACTCTGGGTTCATCCAAAGATCCTTGGAGCATCGAGAACCTTATCCAAAATACTGGCTCTAAAAACTGGCATACAAATCTCAATATCACTGTACCTAAAATCTACTGCTCTAACTGATGCATTATAGGATTAACAAAATACTCTCGCACTTCATATAAGCCTTCCATTGCTAGCTATATATTAGACTATCAAAACTGGAATGAGGGAGGACTGTTTACCGATCTTCATTTGACTGAATCAGGATCCAAACCAAGCGGCCAACCTCCAATATTTCAATCCAGAGAGCCCTTTTTTCACCATTCAAAACAAGCCACCCCATAAGACTGCTGCATATAAGCCATCACCCATAAGCATTTTTCCCACCAGCAGTTAAAAAGATGCACACTCTTCAGGTGCACACTTTTGAGAGAATCCAACTGTCTTTCCAACATTCTGAAAAAGCAATAAAACTGAACAAGGGAAGATACGAGTATCAAATATGCAGGACCACAGTCCAAACCAATCTCCCCCACAACCATATCTAACCACAATTTGTATCATTGAATATCATAGCAATGCTGAATTGAATATTCTACCACAACATATATAACACTATACTGAACTAAGAAACAAAGCATCTACTCTACTCCAGCAGCATTTCTTGGTAGAGCACAAAAGAACCAACCCAACCTAAATGCCTGAACCTTCCTTTATCTTTAATAATGCTTGGAGCAAGGTAAGCGAGGAGTAGTATATAACTGGCGCCTTGGTTTGGATCCTGATTCAGTCAAATGAAGATCTGTAAACAGTCCTCTCTCTTTCCAGTGTTGATACTCTAATATATAACTAGTAATGGAAGGCTTATATGAAGTGTGAGAATATTTTGTTAATCCTATAATGCATCGGTTAGAACAGTAGATTCTAGGTACAGTGATATTGAGATTTGTACAACAGTTTTAGGAGCCAGTATTTTGGATAAGGTTCGATGCTCCAAGGATCTTTGGATGAACCCAGAGTGGGAAAATGCTGCCAGTCATCTGATTCAGTAATATAGTTTGATCATCTACTTCCCAGCCAGAGTCAACTGCAACAATTCTGTATAGTCGAGTTTTCATTTTCATACTTCACTGCAGTATATTCAGAATTAAAGAGAACAAGATACTATACACACCCAGGATATTTTGAAGAGTTGATTGATAATATCAAAATGGACTTATCAACTGTATTTGAAATGAAAAAATCGGGACTTTTATATCTTTTTTTGGGCATTAAAATAAGGAAATGGAAAGATAAAAATTCATATCAAAGTACATGTGCAAGTGAAGTTCTAAAAAAGTTCAAGCTGATTGATTGTAGAACAGCTTCTACCCCATTGAGAAAAGGCAAAAATATCCATAAACAATAAAAAGAGAAAATGCAGATGCAACTATTCATAGAGTTGTGTTCTTAACCTAGAATCTGCTAATATACCTAAAGAATATGCAAATAAAAGAAAAAAATCTGTTATCTGTAGTGGTGAAAACTAAAATATGAATAACCAGAAAATGAAATCTAAATTTCTGGAAACCAAGCTATAAATTTATCTAACTATAAATCAGAACTTTTGGAAAAAATAAAAAATGCTAACCTCAAATCACAACCTTTCAAGCATAAAATAGCTTTTCAAGCAAGCCCCACAAAATGACTTTCCATGTAACTCAAGCCCAGATGATTTGTTGTAATATAAGATCCATTTCTACCCAAGAAAAAGATAACTTTTCAAATGATGCATAAGCTTATAGATATAAACAAATCTACGTTGCCAATATGGATACAGGTATGAAAATCGGATACGGGGATTTTTTTGGGGGCCTTGGATGCATTTTTGGATACGGCCATACAAATATATATATATATATAATTAAAAATATAAAAATATAGCCATATAAGAAAAATTACCATATAATATGCATAGAGGAAACAAAATAAGTTAAATAACCACAAAACATACTATTAATGTTACTATAAAGTTATTCACAAATCCTTAATGTTAATATAAAGTTAAAGTTATATAATAAAATAGTAACAAAATAAGTTAATTAACCACAAAGCATGCTATAATGTTACTATATAATACCAATAAATAATGTGGATATAGTGTGCAAAATATGTAATGTGGGTATAGCGATAATAGCATGTAAAATATGTAATGTTGATGTAGCGATAATAGCGTGAATATACAGTTTCAATGTAGATATAGTGTTGCAAAATTCAGAAGAGAAATTGACGGATTGATAATGTGGAGATCCCAAGCTCAGCCCAAGGACAGCGGACAGTGGACACAGCAGATCATGGAGGGCGCAGCAGATCTTGGAGGACTCAGACCATGCTAAGGTGTGCCCTATCCCTCACGGCAGAAACGGTGAGCATGGTTCGAGCTTGCAGGCTACACAAGTGTTTTTTGAGGTCCATGTTTGCTTTGTCATGCAGCGAAATTGGAAAAAAAAAAAAAATTGCATTTTTCCTATGGATATGCGTGGGAAACGGGCAGGGCAGATACGGACGTATCGATGTATCCGGCCATATCCGCAGGGGCAGGGGTGTACCCTCCCCGTTTCTCCCGTGTAACCCCCCGCATAACATATCCTGCAGCATACCATATTGTTCCGGGGGGGTAAACAGCAGTATCCGGTAACATAGTAAAAAATAAATAAACCTTTGCTAAGAAGGTGCAAATGCCTGTCCTACCTAACATACTTATGAGCAATGCACTTTTGACGAAGGATTTAGTCTTCCACAGATTACACACATAAACATTCCAAGAAGCATAACGTCCTCTAAAGCTTAAATGCCTGTTTAGGAAATTATTTTACCATTTTCAATTTGTCACCTGAGTGACAGAAACATGTTAATCAGTTAATGTAATGTTTACCTTAATAACCTAAACTCTCTGGAAAAAGTAGCATAATATTTAGACATCATACTAGTGCCCCCTCCTTTAATTGCCTTGCTCCGATTAGATGTTGTAGTATTTTGTGGATTCCCATATAGCATCCTCTAAGGGCAAATCATCCAACTGGATAACATACTCCAATAATACGTTTTTCCTCAGCTTTTTCTACCAAGTGGCCAAACGTGTTTCAGAATCAATGTAGGATAGCTGACATCATCTACAGGTGGCATGATATTCAAAATTTCAACATTTTGTCATATTACTTTCTTCAAGCACTAGACATGAAAGGCATTATGCACCTGTTTCTATGCAACCTATCCTATTCATGCCTGTATTTTATAAGGCCAGTAGCATCTAAGCTTAAGTTTTTCTACCTCTTTCTCATTGAGAGACCTATGTTTAGAAAGGCTGTAATCACAAAAAAATAAAATCATCTACCTCAAAGTATCACTTAATCGGTACTGGTCCTACTGGCATTTCTATCTTGGGCCAAACTGAAATTCTCCTCAGCTGTTTATGCACTCCTCGAGGAAATTGTGAGCAGATGACACTTAAGTAACTTTGATGGTACAAATAATTAATAAGGGACAGTCACAGATATACTAGACTCATCTCAGACTCGCCAGGACCCATGAGTCATGCTTCAACTCAGACCAAAAATGAATTTAATCACCTTGGTTTTGCAGCCCTGACAAGATCCGCAAATATTTGTTTTTGTTAAAATTCCAATATTTTATGTTTTTTCTTGGTCAAGTATCAACTTTTGGTGTTGATTTTTGTCACTTTTCATCAAGGTTTGGTGTTAAGTTTTGTCTAGTGTCAACTCAATCTTCCCTCTTTACTTGATTCATTGCCAAGTCCTAACCTGGTGACAATATATTAGCCAGAAAGCCCAATTGTATGAAGCAAAATTTCCCAAGTACCCCTCTAAACATTAAATAACAATCCCCATCTGTCCATCTGCCTGATATGAAAATTGATAAAAGAGGTTAATTTAGCATAACAAATTTCAATAGCTCCTAAAAGTTGCTAATAAACTTTGAATCCTGATCACTACCAACGTTCTTCGGAAATCCATGCAACCTATAGACATGTTGAATGAATAGTCCTGCAAGTTGTGATGCTTTAATAGTGGCATCCATGGAAATAAAATGGGCTCACTTAGTGTCATTAGTTTGGAAGGGTTACTATGAAGAGACGTGACCTATCGTAATGAGCTGGATAAATCTTTCAAGAAGATTTTAAAAAGAGAGTAAATCATATTAGAGATAATATCCATGCAAATAAAAGGATAGTAGAGTTAAAATCCATAGGCATAACAGGATATTAGAGTTGCATGATATAAAGATAGACTTTGTTCTAGTTTAATCAGTTGCATTGTTAAGAGATAAGATTTAGTTTATTTAGGGAATTGTTATAACTCTGAACTGCACCCTGCTTGAAGATGTGCAAAGCACAACTTCTCTCCAGCTGATACAATGGGAGCTTCTCAGAGGGTGGATGCCTCTATGTTGAGAAGAACCTCCAGAGAGGGCAGAGAGGGCTGGTTCCCTTGTGATTTTGTGATTAAACTTGAAACTGTGATTTTTTTGGGGGGTGAAAAGAGTAAAGAAAAACTTTGAAAGAAAATATAAGGGGGGTGATACACCAGTATTGATTTGATCCTCTGTAGTTACTGAAATTAATGCACACATATAACCAAAATGCAATTTATATTCTGTCCCTAAGCAAAAGTGTTTCACAGGAAGGGTTGAAAACCTCTTCAAATGACTTGCAAAAAGGGTGAGATAGAGAGAGATAGGTGACGAAGGGACCTGCAAAAGGAGAAAAAAATTTCTCTTGTATGTTGATGCACAATCAAATACACACTGCTGCTGTCAAAATCAGATTCAAAAAAATAAACTCCTTATTGATCACTGGTCCACCTTACAATTTCTTTTTTCAAACTTCAGGGCTCCTTCTCTATGGCTCGATTCAGCGAATAAATAAGCTTTGAAAAATAGTCTAAATCAGTCTAAGTGTAGTCCAAAAAAGGAAAAGATCAGTCTTGGTTGGTTAAATCAAGACCTCACCTCTTTTACAATGCTTTGAATATTCAATAAAATTATTCTCCTTTACAAAAATCTGCATGCTTCTCCAAACTTTGGCGTAGAATATAGATGATGGAACCAAGTTCAGAAAATGATTCTTAAAATATACAAAACTCTCCAAGAAAACTCCAAACATGCATGACCAAGATGGCATGGAAGTGGGCGAAAGAACTCAGGATTGACCAGTCAACTTCTCATTTGCATGAAATGTTACACCAAAACCCAGTAGATGAACTCCACATGAACTGTGGGAACATTTGAAACGTTTGGACGCATGAGAGAAGCATGTGGCACAATGAAACAGTCAACAATAGTTTTGACCAATCCATAAAACACGTTTGCATATATAAGAATCTATTTTTGACCTTTTCTATTTACAGCTTTTAATTCATGTGCATGTATATCCTTTGTCTTGCTTGCTTACCTTATAATCTCAGACCTCTCTATTTATGACTTTTTCGACTGTGCGCTCCTTTCTTATCAGACAAAAGTCTGTGCCTTTCTTTGTTCATTCTCTTGTGTCACATGATGAACTAAACAAAGATTAGCAATATCTGCAATATGTTCTGTAGGAGTTGTTGAATTTTCTCATGTTTAGGAAGAGCCTTTAGAGCTGAAATTGGAATATTATCCCATACAGTGATATTTAGAGGACTACCACCATTGAATGAAACAAAACCTGTCTTTTGGGAACAGCGATATGAGGAATAGGATTCCTAACAATATTTGGTTGAACAATATTGGCTTGAACAATAAGATTTTGTGCAATAGAAGGGATAACAGAAGGTGTAGGATTTGGATTTGACTGAGAAGTTCTCTTTGTCTTTCGCTGATAAGACAACTCAGAAAAATCTACCTCTTTCCCTTTTACAGCTAATCTTGTGACTTTTGGTGGCATGAAAATGCATACAAATCTAGAAATGAATAAAATACTCAGATACACAAATAACAATTCAAAAATGTGAATAACACAGTGCCACCGGACATGCCAAAAACTGTTATCACTCTGGAGAATGTAGCAATGAGATTGTTAGCAACTTCTTTTAAAGGAAAAACACTTCAGTGGTATAGAAGTTTAACTCCTGCATTAATCAACAATTGGGATAAATTTGGAGTACTTCTGTGTAAACATGTCAAAGATAAAAGTGATCATCTTTCACTTGTGGAGCTGCTTACGACAATTAAGAGATTCAATCATGAGTTCATGGTGGATTTCTATCACAGATTCCAAAAGACTTCGGACAGAGTTCCAGCAGGGATCAAGCCTACCCCCAATTATGCTTTTCTGTATTATTTGACTCCTGCATTAATCAACAATTAGGATGAATTTGGAGTACTTCTGTGTAAACATTTCAAAGATAAAAATGATCATCTTTCACTTGTAAAGCAGCGTACGACAATTAAGAGATTCAATCATGAGTTCATGGTGAATTTCAATCACAGATTCCAAAAGACTTGGGACAGAATTCCAACAGGGATCAAGCCTACCCCCAATTATGCTTTTCTATATTATTTGAAGGCTCTTAATTCAAATGTGGCTGTAATGATTCAATCTATGGAAGGTAATACTTTACCTCAAGCTTTTGAAATGGCAATTAACGCTGAAAATTGTCTTATACAAGCAGGAAGTTATCTCCAAGGCCTCCAATGCCCCTTTTCCCAGAAGTTCATCCTCCTGGTCCAACTATTGCTCCAATTCCAGAGTCATCAAAGTTCCACCAAATGGAAAGTGAGCAAACTCATAGATTGGGAAAGATAGAGTCTTTTTAAAGCTCAAACCAACAAATTGGTTGCAATTGAGAGACAACAAACTCTACCCTATATGCCTTATCATAATACTAACCAGAATTAGCAGCACAATAGGCCATCTTATCAATCCAATCAGCAAGGTCAAGGACAGAATTCTCAATCAAGACAATATAATCCTAATGCTCCAAGCAATTCAAGAGCAATGGTGCCGACTCAAAGCAATTATGTTCAAGAAGGACAATGGAACAATCAATGGGATCAATCAAGCAACATGGCAATGGCTCCAACTGGTGAGAGTTCTCATCAATCTTTTATGCAACAAAGTTCAGTACAGCGTTCTTTTAAAAACCAGCGATCTTCTCAAAATAAAGAAGCTTCTCTACCCTATGGAGACATTCTTTCATTCACTAAAACAGAAACTTCAAATCAGCAAGGAGAAGGTAGTGGTAAAGCTCCTACTGAAACTACATTGGTCAATTTCCAAGAAGGTGAGAATTCTTTTGAATATTTAACTGTAAATCAGAATCAAGATTTATCTAGTGTTGATAATCCAATTGCAACTTATAGTAGATCCAAGAAAAGAGCAATTTAAGAAGGTTCAAGACCTAAAAGGGCAGTCCCTTCTCAACCACAACAAGAGACAACTACACATGAGCTGCCTCAAAAAAGTTCAAACCAGCAATTTCAGGATCCAAAAGATAAGAATATGAGAGGGCCTGACATTCCTCAATTTACACAAAATTTGGGCGCTGCTCCTAAATCACAGTCAAAAACAGCGACTTCTTCACTTAGTATCGTGGATCAAATGAAAAAGACTTCAGTATCAATTTCAATGTGGGACACTCTACTAATCCCGAGACAAAAGGAATACTTACAAGAAGAGCTTTCAAAGCTCACTATCTCTGAAAAGACACCAGAAAAAGAAAGAGTAAGTGTTGTCCTAACTAATTCTAATTCAACTGTTGAGCCTCAAAAGGTAACTAAACCTCCTCCATTTTACCTTTCTATGATCACTGGAGATTGTCTAGTTAATAATTGCATGATTGATAGTGGGGCTAGTACTTCTGTTATGCCCAAATCAATAACTGATAAGTTAGGTTTGCAGTATGCACCCCATGAGAGAGGTGTCTTACAATTAGATGGTTCTCCTACCAAAACTATGTGTGTTGAAAGCTCTGAAAATTATATTTGTTGCTTGCCCAAATTTCACCATCTTACAAGATGTTGATCTGCCTCCCTATTTTGCATTGTGCCTATCAAGAGATTTTACTACCAAAATAGGAGGTTATCTTTCTTCAGATTGGTCATACATGGTTTTTAGACCCAGATATGGGACCAAAGTAACCGTTAGATCAGAGCTTATTTCCTAATTTCACCTTGAGCCATATATGTCAAATATGACAAATGTGAATTGCAGTATTACAGAAGAAAATAATAATACCATTGATCAAGAGCCTTCTAAGCCTTTTGAAGGCATTCCGGATCTCCTCCTTGATGAATGGGTTGTTGATAATCATGGACATGACCCCTACAAAAGTATTGAAGATGTTGGTTTTGGAGTTTATTGCATGCACGAAGAACGTGACTTGTTGCCTAGTCTCACTAGCTCACTACGGGATCAAGGAGTTTGGAATCTATTTTTTGATGGATCCAGAACAAAAAATGGTAGTGGCGCTAGAGTTATGTTGGTTTCAGCACAAGATCAAAAGTATTATTCTTTTGTTATATTGTAGTTCAATTGTACTTCCAATACTACAGAATATGAAGCTCTTATTTATGGTCTTCAGTGGGCTAGAAAGAGGGATATTAAGATCTTACAAGTAAAAGGTGATAGTGAATTAGTGGTACAGCAAGTAAAAAGTTTAAGTATAGCAAAGAATCCTCTTCTGAAGGCATACAACCAGAGTTTGGGATCTCATTGAAGATTTCCTTGCATTTGACATTCGCTCCATTCCTAGAGGAGCAAATCAACACGCTGATAGACTTGTTGTAATAGGTGCACAATATGATATTCCGGATCAGATTAAGGACAGTAAAAATCAAACTCAAATCAAAGTGGTATGCAGACCTTCAATTTCAAATAATGATGTTAGTTGGCAAGTTTTTGATTCTGATAAACAAATAGCATATTTTCTACAGAACGAGGCAAATTTTTGCCAAAGAAATCATGATAAATTGCAGGATCAATATGGAAATCAGATTGTGCAATTAAAATCAAACAAGATGCTAATACAATTGGTGTACAATAAAAATGTCTTATCAAAGGATATGATTGATAAACATCCTACCTTGCAACTAGTACCATCTCTTGGAGTGACTAAGTTTAAGAATTTCCCTTTTGATCTAGGTGGATCGTGCTTTGTCATGGTTAGTTAGGTTCTTTGTTAGTTTGTTTTCCTCCAAGTGTTGTTCCAGCACATTAGTGTCATTCAATTATGTTCCAATAAGTGCTTGTTTGCACATTTGTTTCTTACTTAGTTTACTTGCTTTCATGTGTTTCCCTTCTTATTTTGAAAGTAGAAGCTCAATTTAAGTGGATCAAACAAATTAGCTGTATCACCGTTTTTAGCTAAGATTTTCTTTCAAGTTTTTCCTCCCTTTTTCTCCAGGCAATTGTAGCGTAGAAGTTGAGATCCTCATTGATACATCTTACAAGAGCCAACCATATCTGGAGGTTTTTTCACCATTGAGGCACCCACTCTCGTGAAAAGATCCCATTGTTTCAACTGGAGCGAGGATTAGCCATTTCAGCACGTCTTCGATCAGGGTGCAACTCCAAGTTGACAACAGTTTTTGGTACGCCTGGTGGGACCCGTTTGAGCTAATCTTAATAAAATCGCAGTTGCAACAGCGTTCTTCAAGAAGTATTTGACGATTCCAAGCTCAGGTGGTTGCTTCTAATAATCCAGTCACACTTTCCATGTAAGTATTGCATTGTCATGAATGATTTTTGATGGCTGTATATGAAGAGAATTCCTATGCTATGTTTCCTTATCAGCCCAATGATGGATTATACCAGCCTTATCATGATGCCTATGAGCCTTTTTATGAACCTAATCAGCCTTATCAAGAGTATTATCAAAGCTATGTTGAGCCATATCAATCATATGAGCAGCCTTGGCTCCAAGAAAGAATGGATGAGATAGAGCTTAAAATACTAGCATATGCGACGAAAGTTTGTTCAAACTCTCAGTATGAAGAAGTGAATGGTCTATTCCAAAATGTGTCCAATGATCCAGAAGAGATAAATGAGTTGTGTATTTATGTATTAGAGAAGATTGAGGCTTGGGATAGGCAGAAAATCGAGTTGAGTCACTTGTCTACAAAGGGTTCTTGTACTCTTTATTTTCATGAGGTTCTTAACCATGCCCAGTGTGTGCCGAGGAAGCTTCCTAGTTGGAGTCAAGAGCCTATTCAGGTGATTATTCATGAGACTAAGCCTTCTTATAGTCCCATTTCCTCACCACTCATCTCTCAAGCACAAGTTGTCCATGAAGATAAGTTCAAACTTTGAAGAGGTGATAAGGAACAAAATACAAAGGTCTTTAAGAGTTTCTCTTTTCCTCTCCAAAACTCCCTAGATAATTCTATTGTCCTGAAGATTTCAAAACCTGATCATGATCAACCTCCCATGCTTCATTTTCCCTCTCAAACAAATGAATTTCATCACCCTCCCACCATCTCCCTTCTTCAGAAGGAGCCTATTCTTTGGAGGATTGAGAAAGAGGTTGCAACTACAGGTCAAGTTCTTGCACAATGTGTGGAGGATGCTTCAAATGTGTTTAAGGAAGAATTTCCTATTGATACTTCACTTAAGGTTGTAGTTGAGCATCCAATTATATTTAAGAATGAGAACGCTGATCTTGGTGTAGAGGAACTTCAAAAAGAGTTGGTGCAGATTGAAGTCATAAACGAGTTACAGGTATCTCCTATTGAGAAGGATCCAGATAGCTTTCAAGCTGATTCAGTTCAAATAGATCAAAATGAGGAACAAAAAGATGATTGGCAATTGTACCTTGAATCTCTACAAGAGATTGAAGAGCTTTTTATGGATATGTTGGATATTGAAGAGTATGTTTATGAGAAATCTAATCAAGAATCACCTATTCAAGATCATAATACAGATTGGGTTGCCTATTCAAAGCTCCTTGAAGAGTTGGATGAACTTGCAGCAATCGATAAAAAGGGTGTGGCCACTCAAGAACAATGCATAGATGAGATATCACTTGACAAAGTGGTAGATAACAAGCAGTGCAAAAATTATCAGGAAGTACTTGATGAGTTTGTATTTGTTAGTGACTGGTTTGTTGTTGATGACTCATTTGAGAAGATGCTAATACAATTGGTGGACAATAAAAATGCCTTATCAAAGGTTATGATTGATAAACATCTTGCCTTGCAACTAGTACCATCTCTTGGAATGACTGAGTTTAAAAATTTCCCTTTTGATCCAGGTGGATCGTGCTTTGTAATGGTTAGTTAAGTTCTTTGTTAGTTTGTTTTCTTCCAAGTGTTGTTCCAGCACATTAGTTTCGTTCAGTATGTTTCAATAAGTGCTTGTTTGCACATTTGTTTCTTAGTTTTCCTGCTTTCGTGTGTTTCCCTTCTTATTTTGAAGAAGAAAGGCTACTTCAGCCATGATCAGAAGAGATTTTCACTCAAAAATCAGGGTTATCATTGTTTTGGGAGTTCAAATAGCATTTATATGGTCTGAGTTCTCAAGCATAGCAGACATGCTTCCCTGCGAATCGCCAAAAATGTTGGCCATTTTTTGGGCTACATACCAAAATTTTGCCTAAGTGTGAGAGGGTGGGCATTCAAGCAAGACTTCGAGTTTTACATAGCAGAAGACTTCGGGTTTTTTGGAAGGAGAATTCGTCGGGTTTTACAAGAGAACTTATTTCATTTTATGAGTAATCAGCAATTAAAACCCCTCTGTAGAAGTAATCCGGGTTGAAAAACCCGAATTACTTTTAACAATGCAAATCAGGTTTTGAGAAGTGTTTTGCTTATGAAAGTTTTATCAACAGAAGTAATCCGCGTTGGAAAACCTGAATTACTCTTGACAGTGCAAATCGGGTTTTGAGAAATGCTTTGCTTATGAAAGTTTTATCAGTAGAAGTAATTCGGGTTTAGAAACCCGAAGTACTCAGGGTAGTGCATTTCGGATTTTCCAGGGTGAATGACTTCTCTTTTTATAAGTAACAAGCAATGAAGAATCCGAAGTAGGTACCAGTGAAGAGTCCGAAGGATTCCTTCAAAATAATTGTCAAACACAGAGGAGACTGACATTTTTTCCTCAAAATAAAAGTCCAAAGGAAAGAATAAACCAAGGGCCAACGGAATTCCAAAGGAACTGGACCAAACAAAGCCCGCATGAAGTCAAAGCGAAAAAACCCGAGGGAATAAAGAAGGAAAAGAAAAATTTAGAAGGAAAGATATCCTTCGAACTTTTTGTCTGAAGGATTCCTTCAGGAAAAATGCAAACAAATCAACAAAAAGGGGCAGAAAATAATAAATCCAAGGAGATAATAAAAGTCCGCAAGAAAACCAAAGGTAAATCCAGGGGGCCAGACATAAGAGCCAATGAGAATAAAATAGGAGAAATTGGCAAGAAAGAAATCCGAAGGAATATAAGACCAAGGAGATAGCCAAAAAACTCGAAGATAATATATACAAGGAAAGCAGAATATCCAAAGAAAATCCAAGACCAAAGAAAATCCGCAGATAAAAAAGAATATCCGAAAGAATTAGGCTAAGGGAATAGCCAAGAAATCCGAGGAAATATAGACCAAATATAGAGAAAATAATCCAAAAATAGAATCCCACAAAAAATAGACATGAATAGGTAGACCACAATAAGAGAAAATACATGCGAACAAGGGCTATTTTTGACAGATTTCTAAGTTTCAGTTGACCCACAGTTTGACTAGTCAAAGTCACGCTTCTCCAAACGTTCCAACAGTCCACGTAGAGCTCATCTATTGACTCTTAACGTGGATTTCCATGCAAAGAGAGGTGGGCGTTTTAACAAGCCCAACCATCCACTTTCAAATGCCAAAGAGCTAATCTCTAATTTTAAACATGGCTCAGCGGATCATGCATAAGCAAAGTCATATGTTTGAGCCCACCGTCCACTTTTTAACGCAAGGAATTTTCATGCAAGACAAAATAGACTTTTGTAAAGGCTAAGTTGGTTTGAGTTTACCCCCTCTATTTTCAAACGTCAATCTCTTGGCTTTTTGTAATTTTCTTTATTAATAGCTTTTCAGCCTAATGATCCCTCTTTTGACAAGAAAACTTCTACCAAAGATTGTGTTGTAACCTTTTTCAGAATCAATGAGAAGAGGACTATGTTTTTTCAATTTCCAGCAACTGGTATGGTGTATTTTTGTTATAGATTTGCCTAAATGATAGATTTTCCTTCTTTCTTGTCAAATCTGGATTCGTACCTAGTTGCTAACTGATCATTTATGCAGGTCACGTTCTGTGTTTGAATGTCTTTTGTTGAGTTTATAGTAGATGTTTAGTGCCTTTCATCAGGCCTATTTTTCCATTTTCCTCAAGCTTAGATCATTAGATAGAACTTTTTAGTGAAATACTTGTGTATTGATCAATTGGAGTTGAAGTTCTGCCTCTTCCTTGTCTGAATCGGTGTTCTCAGAAGCTAGATTTGAGTGGATCAAGCAAATTATGTGTATCGCCATTTTAACTAGGATTTTCTTTCAAGCTCTTCCTTCCCTTTTCTCCAAGCAGTTTGTAGCGTAGAAGTTGAGATACTCATAGATACATCTTACAGGAACCAGCGTTCTCTGGAGGTTCTTCTCATCATTGAGGCACCCACCCTCGTGAGAAGATCCCATTGTTTCAACTGGAGCGAGGATTAACCATTTCAGCACGTCTTTGATTAGGGTGCAACTCCAGGTTGACAACAGGGATTAGAATAAATAAAGCTATGGATAGATTGCTTTGTAATGAAGAATCAATTAGTTTTTTTTTTTTTATCGATTTAAAATGAAGCAAAGATTGGTTATTTTTAAGAGGTGGTTTTCTTGCCTATAAATATGGTGGGCCCTGATTATTTGAAAATAAACTATGTGATTACAAATAAGATTGGTTGTCTTCAAAGTTGGAAGTGGCTCATCTGAGCTTGGGCTGTTTTGTTATTTAGTTGCAATCCAAGCAGAATTTTATTACTTGTTTCTAGAAAAAAATATTAATTCTTAAATCTGTTTGCTATCACATCTCATAAATTTCTTTTTTGAAATTTTCTAGGAAAAATTTGTTCCTGAAATTTATCAATTTCAATCCAGATTTATCTAAGTTCATAACAATGGCATCAAAGCAGTGATTCTGCTAGCCTGTGAAGTTATAAGCATGTCCAGAATGGGGTTTGAGGCAGAACTAGATAGAAGTGAGATCCAACAAGCAATGGAAGTTTCCAGCCTTTGGTTGAAAACATAAACAATATGAGTACGGATGTTAGAGAATGGCCCATTCCATGCAATAACTACTACACAATGTAGCCAGCAGACAGTCTTTCTCACATCACTCCTTATGTAGGGCTGAAACGTTGCATAGCCATCAAACTAGGTCTAAAAAGGAGCCTTTGATTGATTAGCAAAAGTCTCCTCCTCCTCCTAGGGCCAATGAAGACCCTATTAGAAGGTTATGGAGAGTGCATAGGGCCAATTTGACAATGATTTCAGATTAAATTCTTGGCAGGAAATTAAATACACAAGTAAATGGAAATGATAGCCACATATTATTTAAATAAAAAAAGCTTAGACAAATTGATGTTTGAGTTTATTCATTGCTTTCATAATACATTCATACAAGCTTTAATAAGCTTGTCTTCACCGAACTCAACCACCTTACAAGTCCAACTACTAGTTATACTAACTATGCTCTCTAACAAACTTACTAATATTATAACATAGGTAATTAATGACTAACATAACATAACGTTAATTTCTAAGGTTTATTAATTCTAGGGGGGTGACTCACACATGAGATGCATGCTCCGACTAACCATTAACAAACTAACATGCTAAATGTATTTTGGATCATACAACCTAACAAACCCCTCTTTATCCAAAGGAAACCAATAGAGAATTTTGAGCAAATGCCCATGAAGCCATCCAAACTAACCCCCTGTACATCCTGTTACTAATCACCTAGTGTTGCTTACGCAAAACCTATCCTGACATGAAGAAAAGCATCATCCTGGACATACTCATCCCCTTTGATCATTCATACTTGTACTACAATATGAGAATCATCGTGGGCATACTCGACCACGTTGATCACTATCTCAATGATAATTTTGTACCTCTATATGGCACATCTCACCTAATGCCCAACAACACTGACCACTTTTCTCAACACTACTAGTGCTAACAACCTTTGTCAACTATACAATCACCAACGACAATATTTTCCCCCTATCAGACGAGAAGCGAGAAACTGTGCAACAAAAAACATCACCAGATAATTGGTTTGATCCTCATCAATGATATCAAATAACTCAACCAAATTTTGGACAAAAAACATCAAACTCCTATCATCTATCCAAAAATGTCACTACAACAAAACCCAATTTTAGAGCTAGCAAGGAACTTAAGATGGGTGGGTCGCAGACTTTGTCAGCGTCAATGATCTTGAGGGGCCCTGTAAACCCCAAAATGGTTTGTCTTCAACAACACTGGCAGCGGAAAACAATGTTAAATTTATAATTTCCTTATAAAACAAGCCATTGTCAAACTTGGAGCAATAGCAAGGTATCAAATTCAACTGAAAATGCCCCTGTTAACCATTTTGTACTTCCTTGTTTCTCCATTTTTTAATACATTTTCCTTAAAAACCACAAAGGGAGATGTCCAAACCAAAAACAAACTTTTTTGATGGTTTCAAAATAGGCAAAAACCTACATATCAAGTGGTTGCACACCTACATTCACGAAAAGATGCAAAATGACAAAAAATAGCTTGTGCATAGGTTATAACACTAAAAAACATGGAATTTTTAAAAATGTCTTTGCACTCAATGGGAATGGAACACTTGACATCTTATGCTCAAAATGTTTAAAAAAAAACTCATTTTCCAACTCCTCTTAACAACCACTTGAAAAGTAATGTTTTAAACATGCATTTGAATCAATATTACATGCTAATTATCAAGATTAATGAACTACATGCAAAAATTAATAGATAATCCCATCGATCGTTGTCTAGATGATAATTCGGTACTTTTGTATGGCAAATCTCGTCTGATGCCCAACAACACTGACCAATTTTCTCAACACTACTAATGGTAGAAACCTTTGTCAGCAATACAATCACCAATGACAATATCTCTCCTCTTACCAAATGAATAGTGAGAAGCTATGCAGCAAAAAACATCACCAGATAACTAGTTTGCTCCTCAGATATCAAACAACTCAAAACCAAAATTTGGACAAAACCAATTTGTCTCCGACAGCACTGATGGCGGAAAATAGTGTTACATTCATAATTTCCTTATAAAACAACCCATTGTCAAACTTGGAGCAATAGCAAGGTGTCAGAGTCAACCGAAAATGCACCCGTTATGCATTTTATGCTTCATTGTTTCTCCACTTTTTAATACATGTTCCTTAAAAACTACAAAGAGAGACATCCAAACCAAAAACAAACTTTTCTGATGGTTTTGCAAAAACCTACAAATCAAGTGATTGCATGCCTACCTTCACAAAAAGATGCAAAAAGATGAAAATTAGCTTTTGCATTGGCTATAACACTTTAAAAAACATAATTTTTAAAAGAGACTTTGCACCTTGTGGGAATGGAACACTTGGCACCCTATGCTCAAAATGTTTTAAAAAACCTCATTTACCAACTTCTCTTAACCACCACTTAACAAGTAAAGTTTTAAAGCATTTGACTCAAATTTGCATGCTAATTATGGAGATTAATGAGTTACATGCAAAAATTAATAGATGGGACTTGAACCTGTGACTTCTCCTCAATCAATGTCCTCACTTTGTAAAACAACCAACTCGGCTATGCATGCTATAGAGACAACCAAAATTTCCTAAATAAACTACTTTTAGAAGTCTGCCAAAACTAAAATAAAATAAAAGACATAATACATGGCAATATTTCCTATAGGTGGACAGCAGCAGTAATAAATTTAACCTGGCAATATTTTAATACAAAACAACAAATCTGGGGCCCATTTAATCACGCCCAAGGAAGGTTTCAAGGTTCAAATGCACTGATAGTATATTTGGATGTCACGCATGAAGATTCCAACACCACATAAATCCATTTCATGTGCCTTTTTAGAACTATGGAAAGTTCTAGCACATTCAGCAATTTTTCCAATGCCTCCAACAAGCTATTAACATGCCCATCACAAATTGAAATGCCCTCCAGCTAAATTTGATGCTCTTACAGTGCCAGATCTAAAGAAACAGCAGTAAAACACTTTCCATGTAAGTTCTAACACCAAACAGTAGGTTAGAGCAGTTTTCAACGCCCCACACAGCAAATGACAAGTTCCAGGCGATTTCGATGCTTCTGGTCAGTTTTGAACACCCCCAAGCAGCTGAATCATGCCCATGCAGTGGTTCTTCAACAGATGGCGCTTTCTATGCAGTCTTCATCAGGAAAAGGGTGTTTCAGCACCTTCTATCATGCCACAACAGAGAGTAACAGATTTCCAACACTCAAACAGGGTTTTCAACGCCTCTGGTTAGTAAATGGCACCCTTAGCTTCCTGCTCCAGCACTTCACGATGCCCAAACAGATCTTTCACGTCTTGCTTCAGCTTCAAACTTCTTCAGACTTCTTTTCAAATGCCTCTCTAGTTTAAGGCGCCCTCCAGGCAGAGAAGAAGTAAAAAAATATTCTAACAATTGCTTCTCTACAAATTATTCATGCAAATAAATTTGCAAGCAGAATAAAAAACTTCACAAAAAATTAATTAAACGTCACTCAGAAGAACAACTTCTGCTTCATCGGGCGAGGAAATATTCACAGATCTTCCATAGCTTCTTCACAGATTCATGATCATCTACTCTGATACCACCGTTAGGAAATTAATTACACAGGTAAAATGCAAAAGATAGATACACATTATTTATTTAAAAGAAGCTTACACAAATTGATGTTCGGGTTTCATTCATTGTTTTCACATTACATTCATGCAAGCTTTAATAAGCTTGTCTTCACCGAACTCAACCACCTTGCAGGTCCAACTACCCATTATACTAACTATCCTCTCTAACAAACTTCTAACAATATTAACATAGGTAGTTAATGACTAACATAACATAACATTAATTCTTAAGGTTCATTAACTCTAAGGGGGTGTCACACACAAGATGCATGCCCCAACTAACCACCAACAAATTAATATACTAAATATAATTTGGATCATACGACCCAACAATTCTGACTTTCAAGGATACTGTTTGATATGAGAAGAGCTAATGGACGTGGGCCCGAAGGAAGAAACATCCATCCTAGAGCTGAAACCCAACCTCAGATGCCAAAAATTGACATCCCCAGATTTGATGGATCGGGGAAAATTGAGCACGGTGTGTGGATCCATAAACTTGATGTTTATTTTAACAAGCATCTGATGACTGATTTGGGAAGAAAAAAAAGTTTCATCACTACTCTTGGAGGGGACTGCATATGATTGGTGGCATCACTCTGACTTAGATGTTCAAGATGGTCTCGAGGATGAGATCCTCTAACTAGTAAAATTTCTCTTTCCTTCTCTTTGACGTGTTTGATAAAAACACTAGTGATGATTGTAGTAGAAATTTTGGAAGACTCTGCGTGCAGGTTCGTGGTATCCCAACATGTAGACAAGCCTACATGTTTGTTGATGGTCTAAATGATAAATTAAAGGAATATGTTGTGGCTCTTAAACCAGCTGACTTGGACAGAGCTACTGCACATGCTAGATCATATGAAAAATTGCTCCAAAGCAAGACCTGAAGCAAACAAAATTATAAACTTCCTAACAACCAGCCTAGCTCAAATAGAACAGTATCGAATATCAATACAAAGTGGCCACCTAAAGTTCGAATGAATGTGAATTAAACAGCCAGGAAAGATTTAAGGAAGCAAGGCCATTGTTTCTCATGCAAGGAAAGGTGGTTTCCAAGGAATAAGTGGGCTAAAGGTTTGTTGAAATATTGGATGAGTCGGGTATCAATGGCGATGAACAAGCTCAGATTGATGCCGGTATGCTACCTCTGTAGGATACGTCATCAAGAGTGCCAACTGACCAAGCCCACTACAGCTTTGGCTACCATCAGAGGGGTATCTTCACACCCTGCTTTGAGAATAAAAGGATAGATTAAAGGGGTACGAGTCATAGTGTTGACAGACGTAATACACACAACTTCATTTTCTAAACATGCTTGAACACTTGGTTTACAAATGTGTGCATGTCCTCCTTTTAAGGTTAGGATTGCAAATGGGACTAATTTGAAAAAGGAGAATACCGAGAGCATGAACCTCAGCATGGTATCTTATTCAATGAAATCTGGTTTTGGTGTTGATGTGATATTGGGCGTACAATGGTTTCATGGACTGAATGAAATCCACATGGAATTTAAAGAGTTGTATTTTAAAATTCTAGCGAAAAAAATGAACATGAAATTAGAGGTTTATATCCACCTGGATGCTCCATTATATCGGGTCATAAAGTGCAAAAGCAGATAGGGCAGAGCAACCTAGGTTAAATAAACAACTGCAACAGTTTGAAGGGCTTGCAAACTTCAGCTAGTTCAGGAAAAAAAGCATATATACAGCCAGTACAACAGATATAAAATCAGTACCAAGTGGTGTTTGGTGACCTTCTTACAGGTCTTCCACCTGATGGTGATGAGAACTGAGGATACACATAAAACAGCATTTGTGATGCCCCATGGACACCATCAGATCAGAATGAGACCTGAGGAGGATACACATAAAACAGTATTTAGAATGCCCCATGGGCACTATGAATTTTTTGTCATGCCTTTCGGTTTCACAAATGCACAAGCAACTTTCCAGACTACCATGAATAAGGTATTTCATCCTTACCTCAGGATGTTCGTTTTTGTGTTTTCTGAAGATACATTGGTTTATAGCAAGAATTAACAAGAGCACATAGCCCGCCTTGTGATTTAAGTGGTCAGATTCAGCTAGCAAAGCTTTCGCAAATCTCAAGGAGATAATGTGCACTTCTCCCATCTTAGCGATTCAAGATTTGTCTTTGCCATTCATTGTTGAATGTGATGCATCTGGATTGGGAATTGAAGCAATTTTGTTGCAGCAGGGCAAGCCCATTGCCTTTGAGGACACAAGTTAAAAGACAATGAGAAGCAGTTTTACTGCAGTAGGGCAGGCCCATTGCCTTTGAGGTCACAAGTTAAATGACAGTGAGAAGTAGTTATCTATTTATTATAAGGAGGTGCTAGCAGTGATGAATGCACTGGCTAAGTCCAAGCAATATCTAATTTGTGGCAAATTCATTGTTAAGACTGACAATAACAGACCGAAGTACTTTCTATCATAATGTAATCTCAATGAACAGAAATCTAAGTGTGCAGCAAGTTCCAAGCATACGCTTTTGATATTCAATATTGCAAAGGTGACAAAAATGTGATAGCTGATAATTTATCCAGCATTCCTGAAATTCAGTCTATTTCAGCAGCTGTTCAAAACTGGAAACAGGATAATGAGGCAGAGTATGCCAAGGATGACAAGTTGGCAGCATTGTAGGAGGATCAGCAGGCGGCTAGGCCCAAGGACAGCAGGTATTTATTCCACAAAGGGCTCATTTATCACTATGAAAGAGTGGTTGAGTCCCAAATTAAAATTTAAAATGAAGGTGATGACTGAAAGTCACTCGTCTCCATCAGCTGGACATGTTAGGTTCTTCAAAACTATGCAAAAGTTAGGAACAACTTCAAATGTAAAGGATTAAAGAATGATGTCCACGGCTTTGTAGCAGCTTGTGAGCAATGCCAAAGAAAGACATAGTTAAAATTCCAGGTTTGCGTACCCATCTCCAATGAGAAATGGGAGTCCATCAGTATAGACTTCACCACAGGTCTCCCTAAAGCAAGTGGTAAAGATTGTTAAACACAAGCTTATACTAAGAGGGGGCGGGGGGGCAGGGGCGAGGGGCTGAATCAGTTATTAATCTTAAATCCAAAACCTCAAATTACTCCGGAAATTCTCTTAATATAAATATTCGTAGGCACCAACCTACTAGAGCACCTACCCCAAAAACAATTTTGTGGGCACCAACCTACAAGAGCACCAACCCCTTTCACCGAGCACCAATTCAGCAAGAGACACCAATCTCTTCAAAACGAAGGCACCAACCTTCTCAAAAAAAATCACTCTTCTATCTCAAATTTGTTGTCAAAACAACAGATGATAGAACACTTGCTTTATCTCCATTCGATTCGATCTACACTTGAGTGTTTTCGCTGCTATACTCTTCCTTATACTTGCTGGTTTTTTCCTTTTAATATTCTCACATAAATTTGCTTTTAAAAATTCTGCTCATCTTTTTATGTATCTTCCACTTTCGAATCTACACTTTTGCCATTTGTTATGCACTTATGTATAACCCACGGCAAGCCACAAATTAAGGTCATGCCTTTTCAAGTGAAAAGGTCCATTCGAACGGTCACAACTGCTCCCAATAGGTCGGCCAAGGTCGACAATTCCATTCACTTCTGTCGAAATTTCCGTTAACTTCCATCTTCATTTCCGTTCACTTCCGGCAACAATTCCGTTCACTTCCATCAACATTTCCGTTTACTTCCGGCAACAATTCCATTCACTTCCAGTAACACTTCCGTTCACTTCCGGCAATAATTCCGATGACATCAATGACAATTATTCCAACAATCTCCCCCTTTGTCATTGATGGCAACCTTCCAAAAAGCTCTTCTTTTCTGCAACTCCCCATCTTCTTTTTTGCAACTCCCCCTTGCTATAACTCCCTGTACTACCATTCTCCCCCTTTGACATCAATGGCAAAGGGTCATTCAAGGAGCTCAAAAAAGAAATTTAGCTCCCCCTTAACCAATGCTTATCTTGATTTTTAATGAGTAGAAGCAAAGGATATTACTCCCAACTTTTGTCATAGGTACTCCAATGTTTCCTTTGGAAGTGGCTTAGTGAATATATCTGCCATCTGTTCAGATGTGAAAACATATTCCAATTTTACTTGTTGTTCTATCACTTGTTCTCTCAAGAAATGATATTGTATAAGGATATGCTTAGTTCTGTAATGCATAACTGGATTCTTCGAAATACTTATCGCACTAGTATTATCGCAAAATATGGAGATTGGATGATCATACTCTACTTTGATATCTTTCAAGGTTTGTTTCATCCATAGAACTTGTGTACAACATAGCACTGCGGCTATGTACTCTGCTTCTGCTGTGGATAGAGACACAAAATTCTGCTTCTTACTCAACCATGATACTAGGCTATCTCCAAGAAAGAATGCTCCTCCACTTGTACTTTTTCTATCATCTACACACCCTGCCCAATCTGAATTCGTGTACACTACCAATGTGAAGTCTTTACCTCTTGGGTACCACAACTCATAATCCAAGGTTCCCTTTAAATATCTGAATATACATTTCACGGCTTGCACATGTGTTTCTTTTGGAGCTGCTTGAAATCGTGCAACCATACCTACTGCTGGCATGATATCTGGTCTAGATGTCGTCACATATAGTAAACTCTCAATCATTGATCTGTAAAGAGTTTAATCGATATTCGGAGATTCATCATCTTTGCTCAACTACGTACTTGTAGCCGTAGGTGTTCTAACAGGGGCACACTCCTCCATATGGAATTTCTTCAACATCTCCTTCACATACTTGCTTTGGGATATGAATATTCTATTGTTGGATTGAGAGATTTGTAAACCAAGGAAAAATGACAACTCACCTAACATGGACATCTCAAATTCCTTTTGCATATCTTCGCCAAATCTCTTAGACATTTCCTCATTGTCTCCTCCAAAGATTATATCATCTACATACACCACAACAATTAACTGGTGATCTCCTTCAGTTTTGATGTAAAGATTACTATCAGTGTATCCTCTCTTGAATCCTTGGTCTTGAAGGTATTTATCAAGCCTAGCATACCATGCTCTAGGAGTTTGTTTCAATCCGTACAAAACCTTCTTCAACTTACACACATAATCCTTGTTTTCTGATAAGAGGAATCCTGGTTGTTCTATGTAAATTTTCTCTTCTAGATTGCCATTTAGAAATGCTGATTTAACATCCATTTGATAGACTTTGAAATTTTTGAATACTAAAAATGCAAGAAATATTCGAATTGCTTCTAATCTAGCAACAGGATCAAAAGTCTCTTCAAAATTTACACCTTCTACTTGAGCATACCCCTTACATACCAACCTGGCTTTGTTTCGAGTGACTTGGTCATTTTCATTCAATTTGTTTCGAATAACCCACTTAGTGCCAATCACATTCTGATCCATTGGCCTGGGCACAAGTTCCCAAGTCTCATTCTTCTCAATTTGATCTAACTCTTCTTCCATTGCTTTTACCCAATGTTTATCATGACTAGCTTCAGAAAAATTCTTAGGCTCTACCTTGGATAACAAAGAGAAATTTACATGCTCGAGTATACTTACAATTCTTCTTCTAGTTTGCACCCCAGCATCAATGTTGCCAATGATCTGACTTTCAGCATGATTCTTCTGAACAAAGTGAGATGGTGCTTTGGTGTCCTGCCTTGCAGATTCACTCAATTTTCTACATTTTCTTCCTCCCCTTCTTCTACAAGATTGGGTATTTCTAGAGGCTCTTCTGAAGGTTCTTTTGCCTTTTGATTTATGATCTCATCTATTCTAACACTAGCACTTTCTATGATAGTTTGTAGCCTTTTGTTATAACATCTATAGGCTTTGCTTTTGATGGAGTAGCCAAGAAAAATTCCTTCATCAGCTCTTGAATCAAATTTTCCCAAGTTTTCTTCATTCCTGTTGATAAAACATTTACTTCCAAACACTTTGAAATGTTTGACCCAAGTTGGTCTTCCTTTCCACAATTTCTAAGGAGTTTTGTCATTATTAACTCTGATTTGCCCTCTATTCAAGATATATACTGATGTATTAACTGCTTCTCTCCAGAATCTATCTGATAGCTTAGATTCATTCAACATAGTTCTAGCCATCTCTTGAACGGTTCGATTTTTCCTTTCCACCACTCCATTTTGTTGTGGAGTCCTTGCAGCTGGGTATTGTCTCTTAATTCCATGATCTTCGCAAAACTCAATGAATTCATTTGAAATAAACTCACCTCCTCGATCTTACCTTAGGCATTTTATTTTCAACTCTTTTTCATTTTCTACTAATGCCTTGAAAGCTTTAAAATTTTCAAATGCTTCTGATTTTTCTTTTAGAGAGGCTACCCACATCATTCTAGTATAATCATCAATGAGCAACATAAAGTAGCTCTCACCTTGCATGCTTTCAGTTCTGGTAGGACCACAAAGATCCGTATGAATCAGCTCTAGTGGTTTGGTGGTCGAATATTCCTTCATTTTGAACCTTGCTCTGGTTTGCTTCCCGTGTTAGCATTGCTTGCATAGAGTGCTGGAAGGTTTCGTTATCTTGGGCATATCTCGCACAGCCTGTTTGTTGCCGATTTTCACAAGATTATCAAAATTTATGTGCCCTAACCTTCTATGCCATAGCCAACTCTCTTCAACTTGATCCCTTTTTAAAGCAGCTATCTCAGATTCATACCTTTCACAGTCTTCTCCTTTCTTATTTAGCTGATCCGTTAGATCTTCTTCAATTTTCTTTGCTTCTTCGATTTGGACTTTTAGGTCAGCAATTACCTTGTTTGATTCCTCAAAGACTTATGATGTCTTTGCTTTGAAGTCTCGATTCTCTTCTTCATATTTTTGGAGCTGTAACTTCAGTTTCTGATTCTTCTTTTTAAATGTTTTCATTTCTTCCAATGCGCAAATAAGTTCTTCAAGGTTCACTTCACCTTCTTCTTCCATGTCTTCGTCTTCCTCCAAATTATCTTCGCTGGTGGCAGCATTTTCTTCTATAGCCATGAAAAGAATCTCTTCATTATCACTCTCAACATCACTCTTTGTTTCTTCGGATGAGCTGCTATACCTCTTGGAGTATAGCCTTTTGTTTTGTTTCTCAAATCTTTGCTTGTCTTTGCTTGTCTTTGCTCGGCTTGAATCCCTTTTTGTACTTTGGTTTGTTTCCCTCATCATCGTTATTTCCTTTATTTGGACATTTGGCTACAAAATGACCAATTTTACCACAATTAAAGCATTTTAATGGTAACTTTCCTTTATATTTGCCCGATCCTTTTTTTAGCTTCCAAATGAATAGAGCTTCATTTTCATCTTCTTCACTACTTGAATTTTCACTTGATTCTAGTTCTTTGATCTTCTCTTTCTTCGAGACCTTGAATGATGCTTCCTTCTTTGACTGTCTCTCAAATTCGGTTCTCATTTTGTAGGCCGTAAGAATTCCATGGAGCTCGTCCATTTTCATCGTGTCTAAATCCTTCATTTCTTCAATGGCGGAGACCTTCGCATCAAATCTCAATGGCAGGATCTCAGGACTTTCTGAACTATCACAGATTCTTCAATTTTCTCTCTGAGTCCTCGAATGACATTAACAATCTCATCGACACGAAGAAGATACCCAGCAATGTTTTCATCATTTTTCATTTTTAAACTTTCAAACTGCCTCCGGTGGGTTTGGAGTTTTGCTTTTCTAACCTTACTATCACCTTCATAAATAGTGGTGAGTTTATCCCAAATCCCTTTTGCAGATTCACAATGCATAACCTTAACAAACTCATTTTCTGAAAGCCCGCATAAGATTGCATCATAGCTTTCGCATTGTTCTCACTGGCTTTTTTTCCAGGGGCATCCGTTGATGCAATTTGTGGCATTGTGTATCCTATTACCACTGCTTGCCAAATATCGAAACCTAGGGCCATCAAGTTAGTCTTCATCCTTATGCTCTGAAATGCGTAATTCATTCCATTGAACAAAGGAGCCTTGTTAGTGGAGAAACCATCTACCACTTGAGATCCTGCCATATGTGCTTTCCAAGATCTACCTTCTAGCAGTTGTGCTAACACCGAAGGAACCGGCTCTAATACCAATTGTTAAGCACAAGCTTATACTAAGAGGGGGTTTGAATCAGTATAAGATATTTTTTTCGCTTTCGATTATTAATCTTAAATCCAAAACCTCAAATTACTCCGCAATTAGTATATTCAAAGCAACGAAAGAATACAATGCAAAACCACACAATGCAAATAGACACAAATTTGCGTGGAAACCCTTTCGGGAGAAAACCACAGAGAAATTCTCTTAATATAAATATTTGTAGGCACCAACCTACAGGAGCACCTACCCCAAAAACAATTTTGTAGGCACCAACCTACGGGAGCACCAACCCCTTTCACCAAGCACCAACTCAACAAGAGACACCAATCTCTTCAAAACGAAGGCACCAACCTTCTCAGAAAAAATCACTCTTTTATCTCAAATTTGTTGTCGAAACAACAGATGATAGAACACTTGTTTTATCTCCTTTCGATTCGATCTACACTTGAGTGTTTTCGCTGCTATACTCTTCCTTATACTTGCTGGTTTTTTCCATTTAATATTCTCACAAAAATTTGCCTTTAAAAATTCTGCTCATCTTTTTTTATATCTTCCACTTTCAAATCGACACTTTTGCCATTCATTATGCACTTATTTATAACCCACAGAAAGCCACAACTTAAGGTCATGCCTCTTCAAGTGAAAAGGTCCATTCGAACGGTCACAACTCCTCCCAATAGGTCGGCCAAGGTCAACAATTCCGTTCACTTCCATTGACATTTCCGTTAACTTCCGTCGTCATTTCCATTCACTTCCGGCAACAATTCCGTTCACTTCCGTTGGCATTTCCATTTACTTCCGGCAACAATTTCGTTCACTTCCGGCAACAATTTCGTTCACTTCCAGCAACACTTCCGGCAATAATTCCAATGACATCATTGACAATTATTCCAACAAACATTACATCCTAATGGTTGTTGATCAATTAACCAAGTATGCTCACTCCACTCCTACTGGTAACACTTATGAAACCTATCAAATTGAAGTTATGTTTATAGAAAACATTTATAAATTGCATGAGCTTCCCAACAATTGTGAGTGAAAGGGATCCAAATTTCACTAGCCAATTCTGGAAGGAAAAATTAAAGTTGACTGGTACCATTTTATCTTTCAAAAGTAGTTACCACCCTCAGATTGATAGGCAAAAAGAAATTGTGAATAAGACCAAGGAGGATTATGTGGAACTACATGGCAGATTTACAGGTGACATGGGCTTTGTAGTTGCATCTAGCAAAATATCGTTATAATACCAACCATAACATGTCAATAAGTATAACTCCACTCAAAGCTTTGTATGTGTATAATCCAACTTCATCATTCGATTGCAGTATTCAGGATACCAAAGTGCCAGCAGCCGAAATTTTATTATAAAGTCTCAACAGATCTTACAATTTTTAAAAGACAAATCAAAATAAGATGAAATCACAAGCAGATCATCATCACACGGAAAGGAAGTTTGCTATTGGAGATCAAGTTTTCCTTCGGTTGCAGTCATATAAACAGACCACTCTTAAGAAGACATCAAAGAAACTATCTCCCAGGTATTATGGCCCATTCATTATTCTTCAACAAGTTGGAGTGGTAGCTTAAAAGCTAAAGTTACCCACTAGTATCAAGGAACATCACACCTTCCATGTCTCTAATTTGAAAAAGGTAATTGGTCAAAATTTGACAGTTTGAAGTTGATTCTAATACTTGAGGACATCCTGGCTACCAGAGATAATATTTAATACAATGGAAAGATCTTTATATTGAGGATGCTTCATAGGAGGTACCTGACATGTTTCAACGCCTTTCATTGTTTACTTGCTCGGGACCAATCCGTTCAGGGAGGACAGAATTGTAATAATCTGGACACATCTTACGAGAAGATTAAAATAAATAAATGGTATTAGAGATAACATCCTCTGTATTAAAACCCGCAGGTAACCATGGGTAACCGAATTTTTTGCACAGATGGGTAACCTTCGAACTTATCGTGTGCCGTTTAGTGCCCTGAAAACCACGGTTAATGGCGAGCAACTAACCATGGTCACTCGCTGTTAACTGCAGTTTTCAGGGCACGACTCGGTCCTAACCCGGGTATAGGGTAAACATGACGAAAGTAAAAAAAAAGTCATTTGCATTTCTTTTCATCATGATTTTTGGCTCTGGGTCTGCTATTGTTGTTATAAACTGCTCTGACTGAGGATTCATCACTGTATCAAGATACATCGCCGTTTGATCATCGTTGTAACAGGGTTCGTTCCCATCTGAGCTCGAACAGTTAAAAAACCACGGATTTTGGCTCACAACTCAGTTCTATGCTTCAAAATGCTTTCTGTTTGAGGATTGATCGCCGCTTAACCTCGAACAGTGAACTGCTTGCTGCCAGCTGGTACAGGGCTCGAGCTTTCAGGGTTTCAGCAGATTGTTTCTCTCTACAATCGTTTCTTTTTTTATGTGTTTCAATTTATTTTATGAATTTATATATTTTTTATGGAGCGATAAAGTTGCCAAGTAATTGCCAAGTCCCAAGTACAGGTCAAGATTTTGGGCTGCTCAGTATGAGTTTTTAAACTATGATAATATCAATGCAACAAAAGGATATTAAACATAATTAATGTCATGCAAATAAAGGATAACTTCGCATGATATAAAGATAGAATTTGTTATAGTTTAGTTATGTCCATTGTTAAAGGATAAGGTTTAGTTTAATTAGAGAATCATAACCAATAAAGCCATGCAAAGGCTATAGATAGATTTAATATAGGAAATTTTAGATTGCCTAATGATGAAGCAAAGATTAGCTTCTTTAAGGGCAGGCTTTCTTGTCTATAGATATGGCAGAATATGACTATCTGAATATATATTAAGCGATTTCACACTTAATTGAATATTGATTGTCTTTAAAATTGCAAGTGGCTCATCTCCAAGCTTTGGCTTAATTGAATATTGGTTGTCTTCATAATTGCGTATTCTAGTTCAATTGGAGTGGACGATGGTAAAATGGATTGTCATGCCATCCAAGGTATAAATCCCAGGAGATATCAAAAAGGGATGAGACTCATTTCAAGTCCCTGGCGAATTTGACACAGTGGATATCCCTTGATCCTTGACACTAAGCCCAAGATGGTTGATTATTCATGTACCTGATACAAACAGATGCTAAAATACTCCTAAAGATCAAGATGTTTATCCTTCATTCAAAAATAAACCGAGTGGACCATCTCCATCTCCAAGCTTGGGTTGTTCTGTTTATTGGTTGTAATAGGTTGTAATCAGAGTATAATTTTATCACTTGTTTTTACAAAAAGGTTTACTACTTATATATGTTTTCTCTCACATTTAATAAATTTATAGCAAGTCCTGAATCTTATCGATTTAAATCCAGATTTGTCCAGGTTCATATCGCCTATTATCTGAAGGGTCACTGTAAAGAGACATGGTAAGAACACAACCTATGGTACAACCTATTACCTCATAGGGAAACAACCTACAGTACCATCCCGGAATCCATGAATACCCTATCACCTATTCACATCCTATTTCTATATTTCTATTCAATTTTTTCCTGCTCAGTTTTATGAGTATCTTACAGATTTGTTCAACATTTAAGTTTTTTCCTTCACACAACTCTTCATCCATCTGAAAAGATAAACTCATTATTGTGATTACTGGGCATAACACTCAGAAAAGCAGATACAGCATGCTAATCTTTTACTCTGATTACAAATAAACATACTTCAAAAAATCCATTCTTATTCAAAAATTCGGAAATGGAATAAACCCTCGCAAGAAATGAAATTTTCAAAACTTCCAACCAAAAAATAAACAATTTGTGACAAAATTTGTATAAAGCCTAAAATAAGGTAACAAGTTTTATTTTTGAAATGTTGTAGTAAACATAAAAGAAAAATAATTATGAACTAAAAACACTATGAAAATTATCACCTGTTTGAAAATCCAGAGGAAAAACGCAATGAAAACGCAGTGATAAGGATGGATTTGCACGGCGTCTTTTCCGGCTTAACGCGGACCTTGAGAGGGCCTTTATGTGAGAATTAAATAAGTGCCTTGGAATCCGCCGGGAAAATATGCTGTAATCTGTGCCGTTGAAATTTTGGAGGAACGTACAATTTCGCACATCTCTACGACGACAACATGTTAATGGAAATGCCCCTCGATTTCAATGCGATTTGGTGACTGCCCGCGTTTAAAATTAAACTTACAGGGAGATTAAAAGTAAGAGTACATGTGGCGGCGGATAATTTGGTTTGTGACGCAGTTCATCGTTGTCACGAAGATTTGTCCTGAGGTTCTCCTTCCTATTGTTCTATATAGTAAGAAAGCATTATCTTAATTGAGTTAAATATGGTTTCAGGTTCAAGTGTACAGTTTCAAGTTAATTTATGTCAATCTATTGAATAGTGGTTTGTAAAAATTTATCTGTTATAAATATGAAAGGTTTATTTAGAATTCGTTACATCTGAACGATATTTTTAGAAATGAAATCATATGATACAATTTAATGTTTTGATATGAGTTTTTTTTTAATATTGAAAAGTGTTTATATTAAATCATTAAAAAGTACACTTAATTATATGAGTTTATTTTTCATTTTAATGTTTAAAGATTTTTAAATATTTTTTGAGTTTTGTAAACATGTATATTGGTTTTGAAGGTGAATTCATATCCTTTTTCAACTATTTTTCCTGAAATTTGTCTTTTGAAAAATGGTTCTTTCAAAAAGATTTGACCATGTTTTGTGCATAATACAATCAAATATGACATAAATTTCATGATGATATTCTTTTTTTATTTATGAAAAGAAAATTGAATGTTATTTTTAATTGTTTATTTTTAGGTGATTGTTTTTTGTTATTAATAAAGTGCAAGTGCTCTCAAATGTTATGTTACGAATACAATTGTAATTGGAGAAGATTCGGTTGGACGTGAAGTACCCCCAAAGTTTATTGGATCATTAGGGTGGTGCCCCCTACGTCGACTATCTTCCTCTCAGAGTTGTAGTAATTGTTCAATGGGATCGTGATGACCCTCACCAACATATATGACTCGAGTGGGTGGAGGGCTATACAACGAGGAAAGTTTTGTCAACTTGTGTCGACTATATCCTTACCTAGGCACGAGCTATTAGACGGAAAAAAAAAGGACAATCAACATGATGGATGAGAACCAAGATTTAATATTGTAACTTTATGCACTGGTAATGATAAAGGCTAGGGTGACAAGATAAATAATTCTCCACCTTTACTAACATCAATAATTACTCGTATTACCGAACTCATATTATATTATCACAATGTTTATAAAACCTTACTTATTTTGAAATTTATTTTTAAAAAATTAATTAAAAAATAAATATTTTAAATTTTATTTTAACTAATTAATATTAATTTAATTTTTTGCCAAACTTTCAATTTAACATTAAAGAATGTGATATTTACTATTCTTTTTTAAAATAACAATATATTATTCATATTATAATTTTAATTATTTAAGGTTAACTTAATTTTAAATCTTCAATTTAACATTAAAGAATATGATATCATACCTCTTTTTAAGAATAATAATATATAATTTATATTATAAAACACTTTTCAATCCAAAAATATATATAATTATTTAAAACACTCTTTAAACTCGTTTTTGAAAGTTTGGAAGTATAAAATTAATATAATATATTATTTTAAAATATGATACCATTTTAATTATTTTATTTACTTTAGATGTATTTTTTAATAATTGAAAACATTTTCCAAATAAAAAATTTAAAAAAAAAAAAAAAAACAACGTATGTCCTTGATTTTAAAAACAATTATATTTCGGAATTGGAAAAATGGGGTGAAATAAGATAATGAAGATCATCTTTAATTATAAGACTACTATATTAGATCTTTAAAAAAAGGTTGAAATTTTGTTTTGTTTTAATTTTTTTTTGGGTTGTTTTTTTATAGTTAAGAGGTAAATGTTATTTTTTTAAAATTATAAATTAAAAAGAAAGTATTTATTTGAATGTTTTACATAATAATTGAAGTATAATTAAAAAGATTAAAAGTTTTAATAATTGAGTGGATTGGTAAGTTTTTGGTATTTATTAAAAGTAAATTTACGTTCAAAATTTTAGAAATAAATTATATTGGGATAATGGAAGTAGACTACCCTAACTTTATTATATGTATACCAATTTAACGACAGCAGTTCCAAATCGAATCATTGGGGATCTCCCTCACTCAAACCCATATTTACTAAGGAAAGGTGACTGTTATAATGATAGCTTCACATATTCAATCCCTTAATTAGTAGTAGAAATGGAGGAACGTTATTGATTTACCGTGTAAATAATAATAATAATAATAATAATAATAGAAGAGACAAAAAAGTTTAAACCATCTCGGAGTTCTTAAGAAATTTAATAACATAAAAAATTTAAAAAAAAACTTTTAACACGTAAATTTATTTAACCAAAAATTCAAAAAGTGCCCTTCTCCTCCTATAAAAAAGAAGGGCTTTCATAGTATATCAAGCACCTTCGTCAATAGAGTTGAATGCATCTAAGCACAAGCTTTTTATTTTCGTCTTTCAACCTCTACACTTTAAAGGACTACAACTTACTTTATATGTCTCTTTACTCTATATTGTGAAATGGTACATATTTATGTAGACACCAAAAATTCATCTTCCACCTTCTAAAAAAGGCCTCTCCCATGTCTTTTTAAACAATCAAAAGGTTTCATATCCAATATCATGGCCAAACCCTTCTCCTTTAATCCCTTTGTTTCATATGGCTCCAAAACCATGTCCACCTTTATCCAACATATAATACTCAGACCACCCGCTATTAGATCTTGAAATCCTACAATCTAATCTCACCCTTAATAGGAAAAGATGTTCCACAATTCGAAGGCATAGTTGTATCCATATGTTGTTGGGTTTTTAAATGCTCCATTCTAGTCTCTTGGGCATCTAAAGGGGAGGTTTGGTTACTAAGCCATAAATATGTATCCATAAGTCCAACTTTCAAAATTCATTTATGGAGTCGAACAAATGTTGATCTTACAATTTAATAGGTAGAACATTTAATAATCTTATGACTAATATTGTTTCAAAGAAAACTTGAAGCATGAACCCTCAAAATACACACGCTGAAGCTAAGAACCTTATACAGAGATCCCATGGAGGGGGTTGTTGCTCCTCATTTTAATGAATGGGTGGCCTCATGTAAAATGAAAGATATGGAAATGGGAAATTTTGGAATCTTTTACTAAAATTAAGAAGCAACAAAATTTTAGGGAAAAAGTTTAAGTAGGTGAAAATGGAAGTTTTCCATTTCTACTCATATTTTGTTAGGTATTTTACCAAATATAAATCTAGGAATGAACAAATTTCATTTAAACTTTTATTATAAATAAAAATAAAATAATTTTAACTATTATCTCCTAAAAATTTGGAGCATAGCCTCGAGATTTTTACATCATGAAACCACATTATTTATGCTTTATAGGACCACTTCCTTCCTTGGAAGAGAAACAGGGATAAAGTGAAAAACAAGTAAGGGAGAGGACCCAGTCGTGCGCCTTGACTTTGCACCTACATGGCATCTAAACCATGCCACACCAACACTTAAAAATTATACTAATGGACAACTTGAAGAGTCCAATACTTAATTTCAGATTTTCAATATGTGAGATGATATTATAGTGCCAAGGTTTTGATTGCCATGAAAGAGGTCATTATAGAGTCATTTTAAAGGTCAAACCAATCGATGATAATGACATTCCCAAAAAAAAATGGGCACCAAAATTGGGACATTAAAACTTCAGTTAATAATGCTCAGCCCCTGTTATGATAACCTAGTTTGAGGTGACAAAGCATTAACACCTCACCACCCTACATTGATTAACCTGTTGTTGGCATTGAAGGAGCCCATCCCCGTGTTAATTCACACATACCTAATTTATGTTTGGTACATGAAAAGTGATCAAAACTCTTCAGTCATGATCTCTCAAATGGCTCATTACCATAACCATTGATGCTTAAGCATATACTCAGAAGAAACCAATTGAAAACAAAATCAATTGTTATGCACACAATGAGATATGTAAAGGATATGTAAAAGATTACAAAAGCATGCATACTACAATGTAGACGATTTGCTTATATAAACAAGGCAAAATAATATGCAAGCTAAACTAGCCAATATGGGACAAACCCCCACATAGAACAAAACTAGGTAAAAATAAAAAACCTATAACTTAGCAAGCATGAGTAATAAGATACTCTAACACCCCCCAAGTGAAGCTAGGGGCTAATAATAAAGGATGTAGTGTGAAGTCACATGTCCCTATGGATGTTAATCCATCATGTCGAAGTACATGGATGTTGAGTCGTTATAACCATCAAATCAAAGTAGGAATGGTGTTGAATATGAGGATCACTGAATACAAACACTATGCTCTAAAGTATTAGGTAGAATGATAAAACTGAGGAAGCATAGTTTAAACACCCTCTAATAAGATGGCGAGAAGTGAGCGGCTTAAAGCACATAAGTGATTCCCATTTGGTGGTTAAGTCCATCCAAACTCCAAAAAAAATGGAGTTCGAACAAACCCCTTTCGTTCAAACCCCATGTGGCATCAAATCCTCACCCATTGAAGTGAAAAGTTACTATTGGCCTAAAATTACCACTTCGGATGCCATGCATTAGGATGAACAAATAATATAAAAACATGTGGCTCTACATATAAATAGGTCTTTATATGAGCTTTCTAATAATATGATTTTTTATAAACTTTAATAATATTTAATATTTATTTTCATTTATTTAGTAAAATATACTTATTTATAAAATGAAGTACCATATGTTTGAGGCACTAGGAAAAATAGGAGACTATGGCCAAAAAAATTTGAAAAATATCAATGCACTCAACTTTAATGTCCTTGTTCCAATGGTGAAAAAAATAGTCTATTTTGACATGTATATAAAAAAATATCGCAAGAAGTCATAAGCATTGATATTCCCTGCCTTGATCATTAAAAAATTATATATATAACAGAAAATTATAAAAAAATAATCTTGTATTACGTCTATGTTTTTAAGACCTCTTTACAAAAAATATTGTGTTTTGAGAAAATTATGACGAGAAATCAAGTACTTGATAAAACTTTTTGTACACGAAACATACGCACTGTGTATTTAGGTATTAAAAAATCTATGTTTTATTTTTTTATTTATTTTTAGATAATAAATGTAATCTACACTTAAAATGAAATATTTCATTAGTTTACACCATTTTCACATTTTATATGGTTAAGACACTATTGTATATACAAATTGAAAGATGTTCACATTTTCATTTTTTGTTGTCCCCTTTGTACCAAAAGGTGGGACATAGTATTATGCTTCGACCCGAGCACAAAGACTGGTGGGGATACCACACTGGTGTCACCAGTAGGGATACCACATTGGTGTTACTATAAGAATCACCAAGAAGGCCATGGAGTCAAGTAACAATCCTCATATAGGTTCTAGCAAATAAAGTTTTTGAATAAGATACCCATGTACAAAGGAGAAATGAAGAAAACACTCAAAAAGTGCAAAATATATATAACTCTCATAAAGTGGAGAAAAAGAGATAAACCCTGTAGGAAAAAGTCCCCCCCTAAAAGAGAGAAAAGAAGAAGAGAAGAGCTATAAAGCCCCCCAAAGATGATATTGAAGTAGTCTGCACTCCAAGTACTCGTAATTCATAAAAGAACTCAATCTGCACAAGTGGTATGAATCCACTACTCGATCGGGAAAATAATTGACATTGTACTTCATTATAATAGTTTCAAACAAGAAGATTATCAGTGGTGATGAAAACATAAAAAAGTACTACATGTGCAAAGATCGCTCAACACTAAAAAAACATAATATGCATACCCCCCATACTGTTGACTGGGTGAAGTGGAGAGAAAACAAGTTATGTATGAGTGGGTTGAATCCACTTCTCGAACACCAAACAAGTTGACACTATTTACACCATAATAGCTCCAAACTGAGGAGATTCTCAACTATCAAAAAAATGGTGTTGAAAATATAAAAAAAGTCTCTCAAGTATGATGGTCCATGGTGGTGATGGAAGAGACAAGCAATTAACGAAGTGAAAAGGTGCCTAGAATAGAGCACACAAATGCATAAAGGTAGACGAGGCCAAATCAACAAACCCCCCATGGCACTTTATAAAGCAGTACGAGTATAATATAACCCATACACAAATAACAACAAATAAAAACAAAGAAGACACTGGGATTCACCAAAATAGCTTCAAATGAGGAAACTGTCAACCTATCAATCAAGCCATTAAGAAAGGTGCTACAAAAATAATGGAGCGAATAAGTGTTCCCATAAAAAAAGGTGAGGCACTAAGGAAGGGGCCTTGAGGAGATATAACATAACTGCCAATGTATCAAAGTATTAATACATGTCATGAGCTGATGGAAAAGTGTGGCAAATAGCGAAAAGAGTCATGTATGCAAATAATACACTAAAAAGGATTAACAATTAGAAAAACAATGTGTAAGCATATGCAAAAGGGCATCGGGCTAAGTCAAAAATGCATTTGAGATAGTGCGTGCATAAAGTACAATACAAGCCCATAGCATAAGAAAACCCCCTCGTAGTGATAATGCACAATCAAGAGTAAGACGTCAGACTCAGTTGAAAATGCATCCATGAGTGCAATAAATGATGATAATGCAATCCAGAAAAAGCAAGAACAAAGTTTGTGTTGCATGTGAGGGGGTCTGACCTCCTGCCAAATCAAACCTCACCCTCCAATCTCTAATAAATAAAATAGATAATGTATGTGTAAAAAAATTAATATTCCCTCAACAAATATTCACAACATAACAAAATGCATCACCACTAAAATGTCACCACAAACCGTAAGCACAAGGCAACACAACCAATGTGCAGAGACCCCCATAATGTAACACTTTATATTTTAGTGTATTTTATAATGTAAATATGACTAATGCATGAGAAATCTAAAAACATGAACTTTTGAAACAGATGACACTCAATTTCGAGCTACTGATCAAAAGTTATTAAACAATTAATTTCTCGTAAATGAGGCATTTTTAATAAAATTTGCACTAATTTTTTTTTTAAAAGTACTGCAACTAGAGTGGACCTAGCCTTCCAACCACTCGTTCGAACTTGCACGAAACCAGAAATCTCCTTAAGCCCACAAAAGTCAAAAAATAATTTGTCAATGACTCTTATGCATGTGCAAGTGAATTGGACTCCCCTCCTTAAAGAAAAAACATAGCTTGTAAAAGAAATAATGTATGAACAAGTTGCTTTTGAGAGGAGAGAAAGTGATTTATGGTTTCCAAAGAACCTCATGGTCTATGCAAAAGATGGGGTGCTAGGAAGAGAAAGAAAAAATGTGGGTCCCACACACCTTCTCTCCTTCCCAAAGCATTTCTAACCCTATAAAAAGAAAACAAGAAAATATGTAGGCAGCTCCAAATCTCCAAACACATTAGATCCTCCATAAATGCAATAGATCCTCCACTCATTACAAAATGCTCCAACGCAGACCTTTAATGCTCCACAAAAACCAAAGAAAAAACAACGCCAAATTTCTGAATCAAATCTGCCATTCTTCGGATCAAATCACTTTTCATAAATCACCGATAAAAAAATAGATTGCAGGGTTCAAACTAATTTTTATCTTTTGTCATGGTTGTGGGAGGAAAGAAGACCATGCGGAGGATAAAACCAGTCAGCCCATGAGTGGTGGATATGTGTTGCTATTGACTAGGTGGTCATGGAATGATCAACCGTGAGCTTTCATAAGCTAACATGCAAAAGAGGACAACAGGATGGATGGTCAATGCCTTAACCGTTGATCACACAACCATGGTTGATGAAAATGGAGGAGCTTGAAATAGTAAGAGAAGGCTTCAAACAATGGTGGGAAGCATATTAACTTACACAATAGACCCAAGTGGAAACTAGGTAGGGTCATGAGGAGAGGTCTTAACATGCAGACCAGATTGAATGGTGATGCTCAGAGGAAGTGGACCCATAAATGCAGCCAACACAACAAGGCAAGGAGGAGAGGTTTGGTCGTGAGCAGGTGTAAAACATGTCTTGGTTAGCTTTGATGCTGCAATGATAAAACATCGATCGATCGAACATCACTCAGAGTGTAATAGCCTTCTCTTTGCCTGCTCCTGCCATGTTCTCAAATCCCATGTCCCTTGTTATGAATCCATATCCAGTCGTAGTAAAAAGTAGCAATGGATTTGAGTGAAGCTCCATATTTTCTACCTGTAACCACTATCACATCTTTGCTCTATGAGTATCACATTCAAAACAGATCAGTTGATCTCTCATGCATGTACTTAAGAACAGATATCCAAAGGATTGATGCCTCAAACCCTTGATAGTCGTATGGTGGTCGATAGGTTGGTTATATTAGGTAGGCAATTGATTCAACATTGACATAAGTATATCTTGGCTTATATATATGTAGCTTAAAAACTTATACTACCAATACAAAAGCAAAATACATGCAACCAAATAACAAGCAAATGCCAATTAGAGAATAAACCATAGAGGAACACAAAGCCATAGAGTTCCTCTTAGCAAAACTACCTCCAATGAAAACACCATGCCAATCTAGATGTGGCATTTGTAGACCCTGTGAAACAATATGGCCAAAGAGAGACCAAATACAAAATAATAGAGTTAGATTGACCACAACTGAGCAATATGTACAGTTGGAGGTGATTGGCCTGCATAATGAGAATTTTTTTACTAGTAATGCAAAAATCCTCCCAAAAAGAATGTATAACCAACAAAACCATATATCCAACCAATTAAAATCAAATCTTCAAAATACAAACACAGATTGAAGACTACAAATTCATAGAGCTTAATAAACAAGCTGAGTAATGGCTATTGGAGGGTGGTTCTAGTACCATGAAAGAGTTATCAAAACTCTTTAGCCAAGATCTCTCCAATGGCTTGTTACCACAACCATTTATGCTTTAACATATACTCAAAAGAAACCAATTGAAAACAAAATCAAATATTATACACACAATGAGATATGCAAATGATATGTAAAAGATTATGAAATCATGTATATTACAGTACAGAGCACTTGCTTATATAGGCAAGATAAAACAATATGCAAGCTGAACTAGCCAATGTGGGACAAACCCCCACATAGGAAAAAACTAGGTAAATATAAATAACTTAGAACCTAGAAAGCATGAGTAATAAGATACTCTAATAGTACTAAACACTTTACACGTGTGTTGATATTGAAGGGAAGAGTGCATTGAGTTGTATTTAACGTGCTCTTCAAGTCTTTATCAGAATGTTTTGTGCTTTGTAACTTATCATCTTCTTTTGTGTTTTGTAAGTGGGAAAAAAGGTAGACAAAAACTCTTCAAGGGAGGGTATTGTGGTCTCAAAGGATATTTCTTATGAGAAAAGTAGTGTTGTGTACGAGGCAGGGAATGGGGATGCTTAGACTCAATCAGAGATAGAACCCAAAGAGCCCCTTTTCCATTCAAATAATACCTTAAAGAGGAGGAGGAGGAGGAGGAGGAGGAGAAGGAAAGGTTTTTTCTTGAGGCCCAAATTTTTAGCGAGTTGTGTTGGGTCAGTTAAAGATGAAATTAAATTAGGAGTAATAGAAGTCAACGCGATTGTAGGAGGGGGAGAGGAAAAAGAAGAATAGTCACTATACTTAAGGGATGGGGATAGAGATGAAATTATAATTGATTGTATGTTAGAGCCATCTTCTTCAAGTAGAAAATCTAATTCTTTTATGTTTTGGTTGGCTGGCATCAAGATTCAAGCTATTGGATTTCATGTGCAATTTATGGTTCACATTTTGTCTCTACCCATTTATTTTATGTGTCAGGGTTATTATATACCTCCCATTGCTTTCATTGTTAGGAAAATATTTTCATCTCTTATTGATATTGCTCTTTGGGGCCCTCTTATCTGTAGTCATTGATTGGGAGAACGAACAGAAGAAATGGGTGGGCCTTTAGATGCTATATAGTAGGGTATCAATGTCTATGGATTAAGAGGTTTAAGAAATATCATGATTGATTAGCATTTTGTGAAATGCAAATATCACATTTATTTTGCCTTGGAAGGGTTAAACAAGGTGTGGTTGATATAGTGGTTTATTTTTTCATTTAAGTGGTTAAGGGGACTAAGAAAGAGGTGCAACATAGGGGAGAATGAAGGGATGCTCTAGAACAGAGAAACAAGACAATAATAGCTCACATTTTTCCTTTAAATGCAAGTGAATCTATGTACCTTGGTTTTCTTTATGAAATACTCTGCGAAAATTTGTGTATGCACAATAAATTATTCTATGAAATGTTTTAGGCAATAGGATTTCTCTCTTATTTCAAGTGGATTATAATATTTGAGAATCAAATAAAAAAATGTGACTAAGTTCCTGAATCAAAGAATAAGAATTAGGTTCTTGGATTAATATCCTTATTGTGGTTCATATAAAGGCTTCCTTTTTGTTTTGGGTGGCATTTAGGATCTAAAAAAATATATCTCCACAGTGAAAACATAATGGTAATCACTCCACAAATTGAAAAAAATAAATTAGTAGTGTTTTTGCAATTAAGATTTGTATTTGTATTAATATTTATTGGATTGATTTCATGATTATTCCCCTTGCATTATATGGCACATTGAATTGTATTATCTTATATCAGAACTGCCGTAGCAATAGATATATTTTTCTTGTATTTTCAACATCTCTTGTGCTTGTTAATAAGGTTTAAATATAGAATAAAAAGACCACAAAAGATTGTTTACTCACTATCATTATTTAGTTGTTAGTGAACAAAGAAGCTTGAAGTAGCCCAGTAACAGGGTAAAGGTTATAGCTAAAAGTAGCCAAGTAAAAGGTTCATGTAGAATTATGTCTATAATAAAAGGGTATAACTAGAAGTATCAAAGTGGAGGGTATCTTGCATGCTTTTTATAGGGTTTTCTTATCATGCATAGCTTGGTTGAGGAACCGGTTCACATAAAAGAAGATTTGTATTTTGATTATGTTAAGCCTCGTCTAATTACATTTATAGCTCTTTGATTTTGTTTTACAATATCAAGTTTGGAGGATTATTATGAAAGTGTAAAGGAATGAGGGCAAAAGAATCATATGATGGGTCGCGTGATTCTAGCTAATCACAGGTTAGAGGTTGCCATCAAATTGACACTATCGGTGTCTGACTATAATATAAAGCTCGAAATCTTCCAGGTAGGATGTTAATGGTACTAAAAGTTTGTTCAATGGTGGCTACCACCAAATATCTTTGTATTTGTGTTGTTAAGCATAAAAATATTCATATTTGAAGTGGCAAGCCTTGTCATTTATGTTTGTAGGGCATGTTGCTATACAACCTATAATATGTTTTTTACAAAATATAGCTTTGCATGAAATCTTGATGAATGGATTGAAACTTTGTTAACCTAGTTAGTGAACCAAGGTTGTTATTTACTACAACTTGAGTGAACCATTGATGAATGACTTGAAACCCTACTCACCTTGCTAAGGAAACAAGACCATGTTATGAGTAGTATCAAGCTTTTGGGATAAGTATACTTGGTACTAAAAGTTTTATTCTTTTTTTTTTTTTGCATTTTTTTAACCCTACTTTAGTGCATCTTAGTCTAGTGTGGTAAGATTGAGTTGTTTTTGTCCAAAAAGCCATGGTTTTTATGCACAGTTGAAATGATTTCATCGTGTCATTCTAAATTGTGATTTAACAATCATCTATTGATCGATTGAAAGTAGGCCGTATTTTCAATCTAAGTTGATATGATCCCTTTTAAAATGTTTTTGGAACTAAAGAAGGTTCTATTTCTTGTTTTGATTATTTGATTCTCATTAAAATTCATTATGAGATGCTCATATCTAATATATGGATGTTAATGCAAAACCAATGTTCTTTTGCAAGGAAAAGCTTTCCTATGTGTTATATTTTGATTGCTCACTTGTTCATAACTAAAACATTCTATATAATTGCTCTTAATTACTAATTATTTTTTGTTGTTGTCGTAGGACCCTAAAAGGAGAGGTCTTGAAAGAGAGGCTCCTTGGCATTTTAGAAATTGCAATAATCTTTGTAGAGGTTAATGCCACCAAAGAGGTCAATATTTTTGGCCCTAGAAACCCAGTTAAATAAATAAAATTTAATGATTTCAAACATTGAGTGCATGATGCTCTTGTTTGATATTTACTTAAGCAAGCTACCTTTCTCAACACCTATAAAACAACTTACATTTTATAATAAGGCATGTTATATTTTATAATAAATTATTTTCAATACCCTTTGAGAGTGCATTATCGTGATATTGCACTAAATTGTTGCCATGTTTAAGAGCATCTTGAGAATGAAATACATTATATCTTAAACATCATTGCTTTTGATTTTATCTATAAGAAAAATTATCATTCGCAACAAAAAAAATTGTTTTATAGATGTTAATTGTTAATGTTAGATTGTAACTTCTTCCATTCTTTTTCCTTCATTGGTTTTATTGCACTTTACATGAAGTGTTAATGTTAAATGTTTTTTAATGTTACCTGTAGGTCCCTATCGAGGGGTGCTTGCTCTCAACATGGAAGATGGTTCAAAACATCACGTTCGTGCCCTTTGAGCCATGGGGTCATTTTAAACCTAGATTTGCACTGGTATTTTTAAATACGACTAATCTTTATATTATATTTGTTGAGCCTTCACATTCACATAGATTCTTCATCTCATCTTGCCATTCCTCTAACAATAGATTTACATGTGAGGTTTTTAAAACCTCATTAAGACAATGAGATAAAGTGTTCTACGATTTTTTTCATCTCTTATCACAAATTTGTGGTGTTAAGGAGAGTAAACTCTAGAAAAATTAACTGCAACACACACACACACACACTTTCTCTTGATCATACTTTAAATATTATGAAAGTTCCCTTTCATTTTTAATATGTTTTATTGCAATTGCGTGGATGGCCTACATAGTCTAATGACTTTTAAAACTTTTGTTTTAAAATTTCCATATTAATATGGGACAAGCACTGGTGTGATAATAACTAAGGTTGTTAGACCATTCCCATTGGCATTTTTGGTTTTGATGATGACATGCTTACATTACTTAGTATCATGGTAAATCGGAATAAACGTGGCCTCTTTATCAAGGCATTACTAGTATCTCTTCCTTAATACTAAATTGGCTTATCCACATAGAGCGAAGTCTTTAAATTACTTTCTTCTCAACCAATCAAATTGGAAGGCCATGATGCTAACTAGTTTAAATGGAATGAAAGGATTTGAAGTCTTTCCTCTTATCCACACAAAATTAGGTTATGACATTAACCAATTTAACCGCTTTAAATAAGGCCTTAATTGTTATTAGTTTTGCAAGTCTTTAATGGGTGGCTCAATTAAAGGCAGATGTGGCCAAATCCAAATTCAATATGACTCAATTTATTCCTTAGTTAAAAATGGGTGGAAATTCAATTTATTATTTAGTAACAAATTTAATTGGCTAAATTGAGCCACCCATTTACCAACTTGAGTTTAGCCTTGCAATTTTTGATTTTTTTACCAAATGAACACTTGAAATTTATTTTTTTTGGTCAGAAAATTAGGCAAAAGAATATGAAATATGTTAAAAAAAAACATTATTACACCATCAGGCATGTTTAATGTTAAGATTTAGATTAACATAAGATAAAGAGAGGAAAGAAGGTATTAATATGGAATAAAATTCCAACACATGAGTAGGTATAAGCAGAATTTGTGTAGTCTCATAGGCAATCTATTAATCGTTTATCCTTTATTGCAAGAGGTGATTCCCCTGTGATTTGGTGTAATCTTCAAGCCACCCACCAAAATATATTACTAAAATCCCTCCTTCCAATCCATGGTTAGAATGTTGGCCCTTGATATGATATGAGTGGTTTTCGTTTAAATAGGCATAGATCAATAATGTGTAACTAAAACTAACTATTGATATTGTTGAAACTACATATATTACTTTGTTTCCATTTACCATTTGGTTTGATATATGTGGTAGCTTCTTATTTCTCCTCATCATTTCCTCTTATTCTTCTAGCACTTTCTATTGTGATTGGATGTATTCTTGAGTCCCATTGACTTACTTTTGTTCATTCATGAACATTAATATAATTTCTTCCTTTCTTTCTTAATGTTGTTTTCTTTGTTTAGACGCTAAGATTGATGATTTTTCATTATTAAACAAAATGATCATGCACTTTTAACTTTCAGAAAAGCTTGGAAGGGGAAAAACAAACAAGACATGAACATCGTTGAACTAAATTACAAGTTGAACAAGAACAAAAGTAATATGGCAGAGTTGGAACTTATGAAGTGGTTTGTAAGGGGTGTGGCTACTATTATTCTTTTAAACATAAAAGTGACAAGAGAGATATTGATACAAATATGTACAAAATAAAACTATAAAATTAAAATAAAACATTGTATAAATTAGTTTTATATTAAAATTTCTTCAAAAGTTTTCAATTTGAATTTTGAGCGTTACACGTTTTTTTTACTTATACCAGAGACTTGGATTAGATTAGTAATGAAAATTTAAGGAGCAACAAATAGAGGATGTTTAGAATCAATGGTTTGAAATATATAGTGGAATTAAAAATTATGACAAAATATATGTATATGTATGCGTTAAATATTTTGAATACGACAAATTGTTTTGAAAGTTTGTACATATTGAAGTTTAAAATTGATATAATTATGAATTTTAAGATAAGTAATAAGGTTCTATGGTTCCTTGCCCTATATTAGAAACTTCAAAGTTTCTACAAAAAATAAGATAACACAGACCAACCAAGCTAAACCAACATGGCTACGGAATACCAAAAGCACCAAATGGCCACAAAGCCATGACTAGAATAAATGACAAAACCTACTACCATCTGAACACCAACATCAAACCCAAACCATCACTTAATGAGATAGTATTCTAGGAGGTCACCCATCTTTACTTTTTTTCTTTTTTACCTCCTGCCACTTCCCTTGTTTGGGAATCACTACCATAATTTGCTTATCTAAATTCTGACTTTCCATATTCAAAATTTCAAACAATTTTTTATTTGAATCTAAATTTTCAGATTCATGTCCTCTCTTCACTCCCCCTACTGGAAGTTTCAAGAGAATATCTTGGGCTTCATCTCTTACCTCCACTTTAGACACAAATTCTTTAGCAGGAGCAACTTTTTCTCCTTTCTTAGTTTCTTTCAATTCCACATTTTCTTGCATTTCTAAATCTTCAAAATAGTTTTCACCCACTACCATCGAGTCTGGAACACTCCATTTTCTCAATATTGATTTCTCCCCCTTTCTCTTTCCTTCATTAGAGTGTCTGAGAGGACAAGATGCATGGAGATGACCTAGAATTTTACAGTTACTGCATCTAAAAACAATATTCTCATAATCTAGAGTTCACTCATAAAGAGCTTCACCTTACTTCAAAATGATTTTATCTAGAAGCCGTTTACTCAAATCAATCTCTACACAAATTCTAGCACAGGTACATAAGCCTACAACAACTCTCTCATGATCATTCTTTATGAATGACCCACAATCATTACCTATTTCCTTATAAGCATGCCAAAAATGAAGAGGTAGGTTAGGTAGACGAACCCAAATAGGCATCTAAGTTACAGTGAGGAAATTTGGATCAAACTCCAAAAACTAGGGAGTGATAAACAAACTCGCATTTCCACAAAGCCAAGGACCATCCATAAGACATTTTTGATAATCTTTATGTCTGTGAAAGTGAACTACAAAAAAAACCTTTAGAGCACATAGAACTCTCGCATTGATTTGACCAATTTTCATGAATTCATTGATATAAAGCAGTTGAAAAAGGCTATAATCCATTAAATCGATAGATTACTACATCATTTTTAAGAGTATGAAAATACTCATCCACTTCCTCCTATATAATTTGTACAAAGGGTATCTCCTTCACTTGATCTACAATACAGTCATGAGGAAGATTACCATTCTCTGCATTTGCCTTACCAACTGCATTTCTGATGGCCTCTTTGAATGTTGCAGGTTTAAATCTAGAATCTAGTTTGGAGGAAGTTGCATTATTTAATCCTTCCATCCCTCCTCAAAGTCTTGAAGCCATGGAGATGATCAAGCCTTTCCCTATACAATACCCTAACACCAAGAAATCATCCTATAACTCCTTTTCCTAATGCACCAGACATTGGAACTTTGCAGGGACTCCTTCGAAAACCTCTAATCTCAGCTTCAATTCTAACACAGATTTTGAGCCTTTCACCCAATAATATTTTTTTTCCATATTGAGATCACACCATTATTTGATACCTTGTTTGATCCACCTTTAGATTGGTTCACTCATTTTGTCAAACAATTTACAATCAACCACTAGGACCTTAGATTTGGGGGTCATAATCCTCAAAATTATTGCAAATAGCCTCCCATCTTCTTCCCATTTTCCTTCATCTCCCTCCCCTGATTTATGAGGACATAATGCCCTCAACCTTGAAATAATGTTGACTAATGTAATTTCATCAAACATTTCATTTTGTCATATATTTGACCGACATTCATAGTCCTTAGTACTTTGGGTAGTCTAATATTGGAAGGCGATAGTTGAGTTTCATGCCAACCAGGGTTATGAACTGTACTCTGGCATTATTGTTGTTTTTGCCAATTGTTTGCTTCTAACGAATGACACTTCTCATTTTTCCTCACATAAACAAAAGGGCTCAAGTGTAAATCCTCGATATTGAGATTCAATCCTTGCATTATGCTCGCTATAATTAGAACTATAGAGCATGCTATTTTTGGCTGGGGTTTGGTAGTGTAGATTTTATTTTCCATCCTCCACGAAAGGAAAAACCTAATCCCACCAAACTCTTGGTCAGGACCATTTGACCCAAGGATCACAACTTGCATTCCCAAGCCTTGACCCTTGAAATTATTAGATTCAACAAATATATTGAGAAATGTAATTAACCAATGTATAAAATAATACATGAGAGGCCTATTAAATAGTCAAAAGAGCCACCTAAGAAAATAGGGGGTGGGAGTAACCATAAGCATCAGGTAGCATAAAATAACTAAGCCCAAAAAAATTAACTAACCTATTAACCCAAGTGGTTAAAATAACTAACCAAGGTGCATAAACAATATACCTTAGTCAATAACCCAAGGTATTTACAATAATATGCTAACACCCCGCCTCCCCCCCCCCGCCCCTTAATGACTAACCAAGAAACAAGACCAAATTTATCTCTAAATTTTATGAACTTGTCTGCACCAAGTGGCTTGGTCATTATATCAGTTGGTTGTTTTGAAGTGGGGTAGTAGAAGAGACTAATGTCTTCATTCGTAATCAACTGTCAAATATAATAATGGTGAACCTCAATGTGTTTGGTCCTGGCATGGAATACTATATTCTTCACCATCTTTAGAACACTCTGATTGTCACAAAGAATCAGAGTAGGCTTTGATGACTCAAACTGAAAGTCCTCCAAGATTTTCTTTATTCAAGTAGTTTCACAACCTACACTGACCATAAATTTATACTCTACTTTTGTTGAAGATAATGCCACTGTAGTTTATAGTTTGCTCTACCATGAGAAAAATCTTGAACTAAGAGTGAATACATACCCTATCGTAGATTTTCTTGCATCCACTGAACCTACCCAATCAGAGTCAAAATATCCTGAAAGCTCAAAATCTATAGACTTCTTATATAGTATGCCAAAGTCAAGAGTACCTTTAACACATCCTAATAGTCATTTTAAATCTAACCAATGTACTTCTTATGGTTTAGACATGAAGCGAGATAGAAAACTCACAACAAAACAAATATCCGATCTAGTGGTAGTGAGGTAAATAAGATTACCCACTAGCTATCAATACATTGTTTCATTAACTGGAGGTGAAGTAGTGTTAGTTGAAATTTTAACTCCAACTTCCATAGATGTGTGAGTTGGATTACAATCCATTATTCAAAACCTTTTCAATAATGATTTGGCATACTTATTCTATGATATGAACACAACACAATCACCTTGCCAAAATTCAACACCTAAACAATATTTTAGTAGTCCCAAGTCTATCATGTCAAAATTACAACAAATGTCAACCTTCATCTGCTGAATGAGACTAGCACTACTACCAGTGATGACTAAATCATTAACATATACAATGAGAATCAACATATCATCACTAGACACCTTTACATAGAGAGTTGGTTTAGAGTTACACCTTTTGAAACTAAACTCCTTAAGGTATGTATATATCTTCATATCCTAGGCTCAAGGAGCCTGCTTAAGCCCATATAAGGACTTGATCAACCTACAAACAAGATGTTCCTTACCAGGAACCTGAAAACCCTGTGGTTGAACCATGTAGACTTCCTCCTCCAAATCTCTAATTAATAAAGCACTCTTAACATCCATTTGGTGCACCTACCATCCAAACTGAGGAGAAATAGCAACAATCAAATGAAAATTTACCATATTTGTAGCAGGATCAAAAGTCTCCTCATAATCAACCCCTTCCTCTTGTGCATAACCTTTTACAACAAGTATGGCTTTGTGTTTGTCTAAGGAACCATCTACTTTGCATTTTACCTTGTACATCCATTTACAACCAATGAATTTCTTTCCTGGTGGTAGCTCCATGAGCTCCCAAGTCTTATTTTTCATCAAGGAATCATATTCCAATTGCATGGTTGATTCCCACTCATGCTTCCCTTTGGCGTCTAAAAAAGAATTAGGCTCAAATGCCTATGAAACTACAATTGTTGAAGCAAAATTAACATGCTCACCTATGTTACCAAGCTGTTTTCCTGATCTCAACTTTCTATATTCCATACCGTGAAGATCTCCTTCCTTTAATGCTTCTACTGTGACTGTTGTCAACCTAGAGTTGCACCCTGATTGAAGATGTGCAAAAGCAATAAACTCTCGCTCTAGTTGAAATAATAGGATCTTCTCAGAGGGTGGGCGCCTCTGTGTTGAGAAGAACCTCCAGAGAGGGCTGGTTCCCTTAAGATTTATCTATTAAATATGATTATTTTCTTATTTTCAGATGAAAAGGGGAAGGGGAAATCATAAAGGAAAACTTATTTTAATGGGGTGATGCACTTGAATGTTGTGATATTCACAGGGCATGGTTAATCAAAATGAAAATGGAGTTCTATATTACCCTTGTATAAAAAATTTAGATTAAGGGCTCTTCCTCTTCAAATGACCTGCAAGGGAAGAGAGGTGATATGAGATGGGAAGTAATAGGTAGGGAAGGGACCTGCCCAAAGGAGATGTAATCCCACTTAGTACTGGTATGCAATCAAATACACACTATATAGAATCCACATCCAAAACCCAAAAATATATAATTTAGAATCAATTTTCTCTATCCAGCTTCTAGGAATCTATTATTGAATATCAATAATCTTTTTTTTTAAAATGACTTCCAAAAGGTCATTTTATAGAAAATTATAAAAAATTCCAAGAGATTGACGTTGACATAATATGAAAAGATCAAGTGGATGTGAACTCAAGTAAATTTTGAGTTCAAATTAATTACAACCTTCTTGAAATATTTTCTTTCTTTATGTTTTTCAAGAAACCTTCCTTCTTGTCGTTGAAACAAGAAATGGGAGGAGATAAGGGTTAGTTTTGGTTGACTCAATTCAAGACTAATTCCTTTTTACAATAATTTATTCATTAAATCCTTAATTCTACAAAAATTGCATGCTGAACTCCAAATCTTGGCATTAAAAAGAATGGTGGGCCCAAGTTTGATAGAAATAAATACCCTTTGCAAAAATACTATGCCATATTTCCAAGGAGAACTACCCTTGAGTTTCTTGCAAGTTGAGTTGTAACAAGAAAAGATTCCCCTTTGCATGGAAATCAAGAAACAAGCTTTGACAAGTCAACCTTAACTAACTCCACTTGCATGCTTCTCCTTCTTGAAGTGAGACTCATCATTTCAAAATCAATACAATATTTTTCAAGAATCTTTTAATTTTCTTGTTTTTTGCAAGAATTCCATTTTTGGTGTTGAAAACTTTCTTTGGATGAAATAGCATTTTAAAATTAATAAAATTTATGGATATTAATAATAATATCAAATATGTCATGTAGGAGCTAATTTGGGCTATTTGGCATATCAAATGACCTTTTTATAATTTGAATTTTTAAACTTAGGATAAAATCATCCCTTTGAACATATTTAAAGCTCCTTGAGACAATTTAATGACCTTTGCAACCATCTTTTATGCTTTTGACATTTTTGACCATATATGACCATTTTGACTAGCTTTAAAGGCTAATTGACCATTTTGGGAAAGTTTCAGATGGTAGGGTAGTAATTTGGCTTTGACAAGCAAAAATTACTAACATTTTGGTGACTTTCTATGGTTGACCAGCCTGCTGGTCAAAAGAATTCAGAATCTCTGGAAAAACTTGGACAAAATTGTAATGGGAAACCATAGACACATACAAAACTGACACAAACAAGGCTAAAACATGTGCACAAGGACTTGGCAGAAAATAACAACTGAAAGCAAAACTAAAATGCAAATTTGACTTGGTACTTTCCTCTCCCTCCTGGATAAAAAGGGATGTTCCTTAGGTCTCTTCCATGATGAGAAACCTCATCATGCCATACAAGTGGTTTGTTGAAGTTGAAACTTGGTGAATCATCCTTTTTGCTTGCTATTGTGCTTGAAGAAGCTCTAAATGTATCAGCATCTAATAAGTTCCCAATGTACACATACTCATTGTGATCTTTAATACATATCCCTTGCTAGTCTTCATTCTTAAAAGGCTGATTTGGCTCATGTTCTTCTAGGCATGGATCTTGGTTGTTCTTTAACTACTCTATCTCATCAAGGAGCTTGACAAACTGATTTTTAGATTCATCATGAATTTCTTGAGGAAGGGTGGCTGGTATGATGTTGGAGTTGAGACAATAGTCTTCTAATTCATCCCAAAAATCATCACTTTCTTGCTCAAACATAGGAGTCTCTGGTTACCCAACAACAGGTTCTTGAATCTCAATCAACTCATAATCCACGGATTGATCACAATCTTCCTCGAGACAAAAAGGAAGTTCATCAAAGAAAGTGAGAGGGAGCTCATCATGCTTACATTCTTCATCATCTAATGTTGACATGTTAAACTTGTCTATCTCATCCTGAAATATATGGTACAATTGTTGCCAAGTATCTTCATGAGTAAGTTCACCTTTAAAGATTTTAATAGCTGCAAGTTCTTCAAGAATTGTCTCTTCCTTTTCTTCACGATGAGTAACAAACTCATTGATCTTCACAAGGTTTTGAGTAGCCTCATGATGAGGAGTTCTCCAACTTGGGATTTTGATGCTAAATTGAGAAGTTTTAGGTACAGCTTGCATAAGCATAGGAGGGGTTGATTGAGGATGCACATACTAATTTTCAGTAGGTATAGACTGCTCTTGGAGTAAGGAGTATTAGTGTAGGTTTTTATTTTTCCCTATTATTTAATTAGATAATATTATATATTTGTGTATACATGGAGTTTTCCTACATTCGTGGGATAGGCTAGCTTATGTGGAGATGTGTGTCATAAATGTGTCACAGGTGTCATAAGTAACTCCTTTGACTGGGTATTCCGAGTATGGGAGTTACTTCTCTATTCTTAGCACCTTGTCAACACCTTTCATGGAGGAGTTACAGTCTATTCTTGGGGTGCTTTGACCACCTTTTGTGGAGGAGTTACTTACGTGCTCTCATATATGTATTCTTCACTTTGGCCATCTTAAGTTAATTGAATATTGGGTTTTGTTCCTATTTGTCTTTTGCAAATTATCTCTTTCAGTGATTTCACTTTGCTTTAGCTTCTTTGTGGTGTGCACAAGCTTCGTCTCGTGTGATCACTTGACCATTGCATTCGCATTATTCAAACCCTGGCAACAACTCCGATAAGGAGGGCTTCCAATTTGGAATGAATGGGCTCACTAGAGGATTTTTATAGCCTCCTTTGAGCTTGTACTCCCATTTATAAGAGATTTGGAACACAAGAGGGTTGGCTTTGCATGGGAAGAAGCTGATTGGAGATGGGAGAGTTTACACAAGGTTGGTTGCATTGAGTAGCTTGATTCTTCCAACTCAATAGTCTTTCCTCCATACATTTGATGTCCTGGGATTGCTTGGCCAAACATTCTTCTTTGTATCTCAGCTATTCTTGGTGAACAAAAGACTGATATTGAAGCTTCTCTTGATACCTATTGAACTCATCTAACATATCACACTCTTCTATTTGCTTCTTAGATTCTAAATCTATCTCCCTGGCACTCTTAGATTGAGTAGGAGAAAACAATTAGGATAACTACTTGAGGCGATTCTATGAACAACATTAGCTTGATGAAACTGATAGAGGAGCTCATTAGAATAATATTGATCAAATAAAAACTGATATATACCAAAACTTTCTATTTTTTTTTGTTTATGCACTTGGACTTCTTAACAAGCTTTTTGTGATGATGGATATCTTTTGTTGTAAAAACTTTTGCAGATTCAAACTTCTTCAGATATGCAAAAGATTTATTTATGGTCCCACCGGGCGTGCCAAAAATTATTGTCAACTTGGAGTTGTACCCTGATTGAAGATGTGTAAAAGCAGTAAACTCTCACTCCAGTTGAAACAATAGGATCTTCTCATAGGGTGGGTGCCTTTGTGTTGAGAAGAACCGCCAGAAAGGGTTGGTTCCCTTAAGATTTATCTATTAAATATGATTGTTTTCTTATTCTTGAATGAAAAGGGGCAGGGAAAATCAAAAGGGAAAACTTATTTTAATGGGGTGATGCACCTAAATGTTATGATATTCACAGGGCATTGTTAATCAAAATGAAAATGGAGTTCTATATTACCCTTGCATAAATATTTTAGATGAAGGGCTCTGCCTCTTCAAATGCCCTACAAGGGAAGAGAGGTGAAATGAGATGGGAAGTAATAGGTAGGGAGGGGCCTACCCAAAGGGGATGCAATCCCACTTAGTACTGGTATGTAATCAAATACACACTATATAAAATCCACATCCAAAACCGAAAAATATATAACTCAAAATCAATTTTCTCTGTCTAGCTTCCAAGAATCTATTATTGAATATCAATAATCTTTTTTTTAATAAATGACTTCCAAAAGGTCATTTTATAGAAAACTATATAAAAGGCCAAGAGATTGGCATTGAAAGAATATGAGAAGATCGAGTGGATGTGAACTCAAGTAAATTTTGAGTTCAAATTAATTACAACCTTCTTGAAATATTTCATTTCTTTATGTTTTTCAAGAAACCTTCCTTTTTGGTGTTGAAACAAGAAATGGGAGGAGATAAGGGTTAGTCTTGGTTTTTCAACTCAAGACTAACTCCTTTTTACAATAATTTATTCATTAGATCCTTAATTCCTTAAAAATTGCATGATGAGCTCCAAATCTTGGCGTTAAAAAAAATGGTGGGCCCAAGTTTGATAGAAATAAATACCCTTTCCAAAAATACTACATCATATTTCCAAGGAGAACTCCACTTGAGTTTCTTGTAAGTTGAGTTGTAACAAGAAAAGATTCCCCTTTGCATGGAAATCAAGAAACAAACTTTGACAAGTCAACCTTAACTAACTCCACTCGCATGCTTCTCCTTCTTGAAGTGGAACTCATCTTGATTTATTTTTTCTTTTTCAAAATTAATACAATATTTTTCAAGAATCTTTTAATTTTCTTGTTTTTTGCAAGAATTACATTTTTGGCATTGAAAACTTTATTTGGATGAAATAGCATTTTAAAATTATTTAAATATATGGATATTAATAATAATATCAAATATGTCATGTGGGAGCTAATTTGGGGTTATTTTGCATATCAAATGACCTTTTTATAGTTTGAATTTTTAAACTTAGGATAAAATCATCCTTTTGAACATATTTAAAGCTCCTTGAGATAATTTAATGACCTTTGAAACCATTTTTTATGCTTTTGATATTTTTGACCATATATGACCATTTTGACCAGCTTTAAAGGCTAATTGACCATTTTGGGTAAGTTTCAAAATATTAGGGTAATAATTTGGCCTTGACAAGCTAAAATTACTAACAATGATAGTGTACCACTTTGGTTTCTTTGGTTGTTCCTAATGTGAAGGTGGAACCTCACAATGTACTATGAGGAGATGATTCCTTGCCTTCACCTTTAGCTACATTTGCATGATGAGCTTTCTTTCTAGGGTTAGCCATATCCTCTTATGTTTTTCTGAAATCTTTCTTAAGGTGACTAGGTTCCTTATAGTAAAAACATTTCCACTTAGATCTCTTATTTGAACCACTTACTTGTGAAGTTTATGTTAGAGAACTTGTAGTTTTACCAAGCTGCTTTCCTGATCTCAACTTTTTATCTTCCATAACTTGAAGATCTCCTTCCTTTAATGCTTTTGTTGTGGCAGTGTACCACTTTGGTTTCTTTAGTTGTCCCTGATGTGAAGGTGGAACCTCACAATGCACTATTGGAACCTCACAATGAACTACAACAATTCCCTCTCTGGAATGTGATTCCACTAATAAAATAGAATCCTTCTTAACTTCCACATTACAACTTATAATAGAATCATTAGAAGGAAACAATGATTTAATATCTGAAACGATACTAGTTGTTGTGAAGTATGGCATCTATTTATTTACTATGACATATATACTTACCACGACTTTGTTAGTAGAAATATCGAATAATCTGTAGGCCTTTGACTGCTTGTTGTGTCCAACAAATATATATGCTTTGATTTTGGCATCCAAGTTACTTCTCTTTTGACTAAGAATAACTGCAAAAGCCACTCAACCAGAAATTCGTAAAACACTTACAATTGGAGTTCTACCTTAACAAGCCTCCTCTAGAGTCATATTATCCAATGCTTTTGTAGGACTTCTATTGAGGATATACACCGTCGTATTCACTACTTCTGCCTAATACATATATGGGACATTTATGCTTTAGACCATACAATGAGCCATATCCATCATTATCCTATTCCTCCTTTCCACAACTCCATTTTATTGGAAATATTGTCATTGATGTCAAAGGTCTAGCATTATTGGTGATAAAAGCCCCATTGCATTTAATGGTGTTTTTAATATTCATATCTTAGTTGATGTGTGTTAATATTTATTTAATATTAATGAATATATTTTTAGTTGCATATAAGTCAAAAGAGGGCCCATGGAGAAGTCAAAGAGTCATGGGGTAAAGACAAAAGAGGAATGGGACGCATTTTCTTATGAAGAGTCATCTTGAGGAATTCCAAGAGTCACCATGTGAAGACAAAAGAGGGTATGACACATTTTTCCATGAAGGGACACTTTGAGGAATACGAAAAGTCATCAAGATAAAGACAAAAGAGGAAAAGACGCTTTTGCTTATGAAGGGTCACCATATGACTTTTCAAATGCAAGGATACGAAGGGTCATGTAAGTTTGGCCACATTTTTCATGAGGATTGAAGGGTCACAAATGGTGAATGCCAAAGGCCATTTGGAAAGCTATAAATGAAGGCTTGAGAATCCATTTGAGATATACAAGAGAGTGCATAGTTTGTATTTCTTTTCGAAGGGAGAAAAGTATGAGCTATTTTAGAGTTTTATCATTTGTTGAGTGAACAACATTGAGAGATAGTTATGTTTTATACACATGACGGGTTGGTGCTCATAAATCTTTGCAAGGGGTTGGTGATCACAAATAGTTGTGTTGGTGCTTGGCAAAGGAGTTGGTGCTCTTACAAGTTGGTGCTTGCGAACTTTATATTTTTAGTTGGTGCTCATTCATATACTTGAAATTGTTCTCCATGGTTTCCCCACTTTGAGTTTCCATGTAAAAATGTGGTATCTTTCTCTCTCTCTCTCGTGTGGTGCATATTATTGTTTTAGTTTTATTGCATACTTTGAATGTGTAATTAAGAGGTTAAAAAAAGAAATCAAATTAAGTAAAAGATATATAATATACTAATTCACACCCCTCCCTCTCAGTATATTTCGTGCTTAACAATTGGTATCAGAGCAAGTTCCTTTAGAAAAAATTTTACAGCTTGAAGGTAGACTGAGAAAGCATGATGGCTGGATCACATAAAGGTTTTTCTACAAATAATGCACCTTTGTTTGATGGGACAAATTATGTTTTTTGGATCATAAGGATGAAGACTTATTTGATGGCCCTTGGATTCGACATTTGGTAAGCAGTGGTGGAGGAATATGAAGAGCCATAGACACTTGTAACTACTATGGGAAAAAAGAAGGCAAGTGAAAATAATGCTAAATTTTTAAATGCTATTTTATGTGGTTTATGTAAATCAGAATTTGTTAAAGTTATGTAATGTAAATCTGCTCATGAAACTTGGGTAAAACTTGAGAATATTTACAAAGATGATGGAAAGGTTCAGTAAGCTAAGCTTCAAAATTTTAGAAGACAGTTTGAGAGTTTGAAGATGGAAGAAAAAGAAAAGATAACAAGTTTTCTTTTACAGGTTGATCAAATAGTTAATCAAATTCAAGGTCTTGAAAAAAATTTAGAAGAATCAATTGGGGTTCAAAAAGTTTTGAGATCTCTACCATTGAGATATGATGCAAAAGTTTTGGCAATTGAAGAGATAAAGAATTTAGCTAAGCTAAAGATGGATGAGCTAAATGGTATTCTTATGACATATGAGATGTGGATAGAACAAGAGAAACTCTTAAACAGAGAAGCTACTTTTAAGACATCAAAGAAAGAGAAGGTTAAGATTCAAGAATCAAGTGACAGTTTTAGTGATAATGAAGATGACAATGGAGCTCTATTCATTCGCAAGTCAAAAAACACAAGTAAATATCAAAAAAAATTATATTTTAAATGTTTTAATTATGAAAAGTTTGAATATTTTGTAGCTAAGTGCCCAGATAAGGGTAATGGTGACAATAAAGAAGAAAAGTCTACATACAAGAAGAATTTCAAAGAAAATTTCAAAAAGAGATTTGAAAATAAGAGTTTGTATTCTAAATATCCTAACTCAGTTGAAAATAATGGAGTCACTGATTCAGAAGAAGAAGAGATTCTATTATTGGCCATACATAAAAATGCCTCTACAAGCAAAAGTACATATGATCAAGAAGACGAACAAGATGAAACTGAAGTGAATCTGGAAAGAGAACTCATTTGTGCCTTAGAAGAGTTAAAAGCTCTTGAGAAAAAGAATCAAAGACTGAAACTCCAGATCGAGAAAAATGAAAAAGAGTTAAAAGAAATAATTGAATATCTGCAAGCACACTTTGAAGAAGCCAAGAAAAATGAATATCTAATGGTATAGTTGTAAAAGGTAAGTAAAGAATGTAAAATGTATGTTATTGAAATTATTTCTATAAAAGCAAATTTTGAGAAAATAAATAAAGCAATCAATGATAGACCAACCAATGATTCAAAATTTGAGAATAACACTAATATGTTGAATAAAATATTAGAAAGTCAAATATCAATGTCAGATAAGACAGGTATTAGATTTGAAAAAGAGAAAGGAGAGGCCACTACTTTCACAAACAAAAAAAAAGGAAAGAGTTATGTTGAAGCTCTTACAAAAGAGAAAATTAAAAGAGAAGTAGTTAAAAATACAGAAGACATCTCAAACATAGAAAATTGGAAAGAATAGAGCTACAAAAAATAATCAGATCAAAGATACACAAACATGTCTTATTTTTGTGGTTATTATTTTTATTGTAATGGATATGGTCATAAGAAAATAAATGTCAAAAAAAAGACTAACAATTTAAAAAATAAAGAGAATGAAAGTCATGTAGAGCCAAGCAAAGGCCACAACTCTTTTGCTTCTCTATCAGGGTTTAATGAAGAGGCCATAATATGTTACAAGTGTAACAACTTTAGACACATAGTCTGATACTGTAGAAATGTGATTGAGTCAGTCAAAAAAGACGAGTTTCAAGGCTCCATTCATCAAGAAAAAATTTCAGACATAGTCATGCCAGAAGAAATGATTTGAAAATTTTATGTTGGTGCAGATAGTTTTGCATGCAAGAAATGAAGAAAAGCCATGGTTCATTCACAGTGGACGTTCGAGACATTTGATAAGAGATGATAATATTACTGTCAAAATTATAAAAAAAAGTACACTAAGTTTGGGTAATGGTAAAACTAAAACTAAAAATATTTTGTATGTAGAAGGTCTTAAGCGTAATATTTTGAGTGTAAGTCAATTGTGTGATCAACGGCACACACTAAAGTTTTATGCAAAAGGTTGTAAAATTAGGAGAAAATATTCAAATGTGTTGGTTGCAGATGCTCAAATAATAAATAATAATTTGTATATGCTATCAGACATCAAATGTCAAAGATATTTGAGTCAAATTATAGAAAGTTGGCTATGACACAGGAGAATGGGACACATAAATTTTGGCAATCTTATCAACATCAGCAAGAAACAAGCAATCAAAAATCTTTCAAAAACTACAAAGCCATCTGACATGCTTTATGAACCTTGTCAGCATGGGAAGTAGGCTAGAAGGTGGTTCAAAACAAAAGAGTACACGAGCACTTAGATGCTAAAGTTTGTTCACATTGATCTGTGTGGATCTATGAGAACTCAAAGTACTAAAGGTGAGAAATATTTCATGTTACTTATTGATGATTTTTTACATATAACTTAAGTAATATTCAAAAAAAATCAAAAGATTTCAGACATTTGAAAGCATTAGTTGAGAATAAAACCAGTTTAAAGATTAAGTGTCTAAGATCAGATCGAGAAAGAGAATTTATGTCAGATCAGTTTATTGAGTTTTGTGAAGACCATGGAATAAAGAGAGATTATTCAAGTGTCAGAACTCCACAACAAAATGGAGTAGTTGAGAAGAGAAACATAATAGTTCAGGAGATGGCGAGGACAATGTTAAATGAATTTAAGATATCAGATAAATATTGAAGAGAGGTAGTTGCTACAACAATGCATATTTAGAACCGAGTATTGTTAAGAGTTAATAGTGACAAAACTCCTTATAATCTATGGAAAGACAAACAAGTAACAGTTGATTATTTTACAGTTTTCGACAGTAAATGCTTCATAAAAAGAATCAATATAAAACTTGGTAAGTTTGAATCTGGAACAGATGAAGGTATATTTCTCGGTTATTATTGTAAAAATAAAGCTTATAAATGTTATAACAAAAGAACCAAAAAAATTATTGAAAGTGCAAGTGTCAGGATAGAAGAAGATGGAACACAAAGAATCAATGATCTAGTAGACATTCCTAAAATCATTGAAGAGAAAGATTTTGAAGAATCAAATGAAGATGAAAAAAATGAGAAAAAAGACACTGAAACTCCATCCAAATATGTTCAGAGAAATTATAATGAAAGTGACATCATTAGAGACATATATGAAGGAATTCACACCAGAAAAATGATGGTAAGTGAATTTGAGCAAGTTAATTTCTCTTTGTTATCCAAAATTTAGCTTAAATTTTATTCAAAAGCTAAACATGATAAGCATTGGGTTAAAACAATGGATGAAGAATTAAATCAAATAGAAAAGAATGATACTTGAGAATTAGTGTCTAAATCAAAAGATCGCAATGTGGTAGGAACAAAATGAGTTTATAAAAATAAGTTGAATAAAAATGGAGAAGTGACCAAGAATAAAGCAAGATTAGTATGTAAAAGATATGCTTAGATTGAGGGAATAAATTTTGAAGAAAATTTTGTACCAGTGGCAAGGCTAAAAGCTAATAGAATGTTTCATGCATATGCAACTTTTAAAAAATTTAAAATGTTTCATATGGATGTCAAATCTGCCTTTCTAAACAAGAATCTAGAAGAAGAGGTTTGCATTGAGCAGTCTAAAGGATTTATTCTCTCAAATATTAGTAGCCATGTATGCAGATTGAAGAAAGCTTTGTATGGATTGAAACAAGCTCCCAGAGCTTCGCATGCAAGACTTGATAAGTACTTATAAGATCAAGGTTTCAAGATAGGACTTGATGACAATAATCTCTACATCAAAATAGAAGGTGAGCATCAATTGATTGTTGTGGTATATGTTGATGACATCATTTTTGGAGGAAACATTAAAAAGATGACAATTTTTTTTTTTGATAATATGTAAAAAGAATTTGAGATGTCTATGCTCGAAGAATTGTCATTTTTCTTAAGATTACAAATATTTCAGTAAGATAAAAAGATTTTCATATCTCAAAGTAAATATGCTAAGAAAATATTTTAAAAAATTGGTTTTGAGGATTGTGCACTAGTTGGCACACCAATGTGTACAAGAAATAAGGCAAGCACGAATGAAGATTCACTTATTGTAGATCAATCTTTGTATAGATCTATGATTGATAGTCTTTTATATTTAACAACATCAAGGTTAGACATCATACTTGCAATAGATATGGTTACAAGATATCAGTCATCTCCAAAAGATAGTCATGTTTAGTTGGTGAAAAGAATATTCAAATATATCAAGGGGACATTGAATTATGGATATCCCACAAGTAGAGACTTCATTTTAGTTGCTTATACAAATTTAGATAGGGCAGGTCGCTTGGATGACAGAAAAAGTACAAGTGGAAGAGCTTTCTTCCTTGGTGATAGCTTAGTATCATGGCTAAGCAAAAAACAAAATTCAGTATCACTTTCTACAACTGAAGTAGAGTATATTGCAACGGTATTATGTTGTACTCAAAGTGCTTTTGATGAAGCAAACTTTGGAAGATATCAAGGTAAAATATGATGAACCTATTTGTATTTTTTGTGACAACACAAGTGATATTAATATTTCAAAAAATCTAGTGATGCATTTAAGAACAAAACATATTCCCATTAAATATCACTTTTTGAGAGAGTAGGTTGCGAATTAACATTTTAAGATGGAATATATTAGTACTACAGAGTAGATTGCAAATATTTTTATAAAAGCACTATCAAAAGACACATTTGAGTATCTATGAGAGAAGTTGAGAGTAATTTTTTTTAATTTTTGCCATTGAGGTTTAGCATCAGTTGAGGGGGAGCTAAGTGTTAGCTCCAAGTAGGCTCTTTGCTATTGATGTCAAAGGTGGAGAAAAACGGAAACAGGTACAAGTATAGGTACATGTGCAAAAATAAGTATAAATAATAGGTACAAGTTGCTACAGTAAGGGGGAGTTACTGTAAGTTTTTTTTAGATAGTAGTATGTGTAGGTTTTAGGATGTGGTAGTTTCAGTTTGAGGTTGCCATCAATGACAAAGGGAGAGATTATTGAAAATATTGTCATTGATGTCAAAGGTCTAGCATTATTGGTGATAAAGGCCCCATTACATTTAATGGTGTTTTTAATATTTATATATTGGTTAATGTGTGTTAATATTTATTTAATATTAATGAATATATTTTTAGTTGCATGTAAGTCAAAAGAGGGCCCATGGAGAAGTCAAAGAGTCACAGGGTAAAGACAAAAGAGGAATGGGACGCATTTTCTCATGAAGAGTCATCTTAAGGAATTTAAAGAGTCATCATGTGAAAGAGGGTATGGCACATTTTTCATGAAAAGACACTTTGAGGAATACGAAAAGTCACCAAAATAAAGATAAAAGAAAGGATGTTTTTGCTTATGAAGGGTCACCATATGACTTTTCAAATGCAAAGATACAAAGGCCCATGCAAGTTTGGCACCATTCTCTATGATGATTAAAGGGTCACAAAGGGTGAATGCCAAAGGTCATTTGGAAAGCTATAAATAAAGGCTTGAGAATCCATTTGAAATATGCAAGAGAGTGCATGGTTTGTATTTGTTTTCGAAGAGAGAAAAGCTAGACATGTTATAGAGTTATATTATTTGTTGAGTAAGCAACATTGAGAGATAGTTGTGTTTTATACACAAGAGGTGTTGGTGCTCATAAATCTTTGCAAGGGGTTGGTGCACCTGTGGGTTGGTGCTCACAAATAATTGTTATGTTGGTGCTCGACAAAGCAGTTAGTGTTCCTGCAAGTTGGTGCTTGCAAACTTTGTATTTTAAGTTGGTGCTCATTCATATACTTGAGATTGTTCTCTGTGGTTTTTTCCACTTTGGGTTTCCATGTAAAAATCTAGTATCTCTCTCTCTTATGTGGTGCATATTATTGTTTCAATTTTATTGTATACTTTGAATGTGTGATTAAGTGGTTAAAAAAAATAAATCATATTAAGTAAAAGACATATAATATATTGATTCACCTGCCCCTCTTAGTGTATTTCGTGCTTAACAATCATCTACATTTGACATGGTCACAAGTGGATATGGTGTTTTTGTGTGGATTTTGGCATACGAGGGACTTAATTAGAAGTGAAATCAACATAAAGGGGTGGTTGGATGTGTGCAGGTCACCAATGCGACTTACTTTGCTTAGAGCACACCACTTTAGCTTGAATTTGAAGTGAATTAGGTGATCATGCATAAATGTGCCCAAAATTATCTGCATATCCTTGGTCACGATTGGATATAGTGTTGTTGTGTCACTTTTGACCTGTAACGGAATTAGTCAAAAGTATAATCAATATAAATTGGTGGTTGGATGTGCAAAGGTCATGATGTGACTTTTGTTGCCACAATCACTTTTTTTTTTCTAAATTTGAAGAAAAAGGGGGTGATCGTGAATAAATGTGCGTAAAATTATTTGCATTTACCTTGGTCGTAAGTGGATATGGTGTTTTGTGTCACGTATGGCCTATATGGGACACAATCATAAGTAAAATTGACATAAAGGGGTGGTTGGGTGTGTGTGGGTCACCAATGTGACCTAATTTTCTATACACACACCAATTTAACACAAATTCAAACAAACTTAGGGTGATTGCTCACAAATGTGTCCCAAATTTTATCTATTTACCCTGGCCGCCAATGATTATGGTGTTTTTGTGTCACTTTTGACCTATGAGGGACCTAATCATCAAGTAAAATAAATGTTAAGTATGAAGAATATAAATGTAACAATGTAAGTGTTTATAATGAAATTACTTAGATGTTCGTACAAAATGATTATATATCACATAGAATAAATAAATATGAGAGATCATACAACAATAATTGACAACATAACAAAATACTAGATAATATAGCAAAACCACTTCAAAGGGGAAACCTTCACAATTATGCCTTGAGAACATAATACTTAACATGATGATCAAAGACTAACCACTACCTCCTATATATAGTCTACCTAGCCATGGTTTTTCCATAGGCCGACCTAACTAAGAACATAGAGAGATATAAAAAGAATATAAAAGAGGTATGTAAACCACAAGTCGACCACACATATCCCTAGACATGCTAAAGGTTAAGGGTATAACATGCCCCTTCCCTTCAAAACAACATTGTCCTCAACATAGAATCATCGCTGGATGTTGTTACACAAAGGATTAATCCTCCCAAGTGGCATCTTCACAAGACAAATTCTTCCATTTGATCAGGTATTCTTTAATCGCTCTAGACCGTAGTTGCTTAGTGCACATTTGAAGGATTGCATCAAGATCAAGAATAACTCTTCCTTACTCATCCAATTCGAGTAACTCAGTTTGAGTAGCAACTTTGTGTCCAATGACTTTCTTTTGGCATAATACATATAATACTGGATGTATGCGAGTAGAGGAAGGAAACTCTAACTTGTAGGCCACACTACTAATTTTATGCAAGATTTGATAAGGCCCATAATACTTAGGCGACAACTTTTTATCTTTTTTTTATTGTTTCAAGGACATCTACATATATGACTACGAGTGAAAAAAGACCTAATCACCAATGTCAAAATGCCTCTCACTCCTGTGGTGATCTTCCTGCTGCTTCATGCGATTCTAGGCCATGGCTAAATTTTCACGCAAACTTGCAATGACCTCCTATTGATGGTGAATATGTTCTTCAATTGCACGAACCTTAAAATGGACTTTCAAGGTTAAAGTGATGGATAGAGAGTGGTATCCATATAGTGCTATAAAAAGAGATATTTTGGAAGAACTATGAACATAAGTATTATACCACCATTCAGCAAGTGGCAACCAATGAACCCATTTATCCCGTTTATCAAAAATAAAATAACAGAGATATCCTTCCAAACATTTATTGACTACCTTAGTTTGTCCATTTGATTGAAGATGATAGGATGAACTAGGAGCCAACTGGGTGCCTAAACATGCAAATAACTCAATCCAAAAATTGTTAGTGAAAATGGGATCTCTATCACTGACAATGATCTTAGAGGTACCAAGTAATTTCTGAACTGTATTAATAAAAGGAAAAGCTAATGTACTAGCAATAAATGGTTGCGATAAAGAACAAAAATGAGAATACTTACTGAGACGATATACCACAACCATGATAACATTTTGACAATCAGATCTCGATAACATTGTAATAAAATCCATAGACACCTCTTCCCAATGTTGGCTAGGGATGGATAAAGGTTATAAAAGATCTAGGTTTTTGATGGTTTCTCCTTTATTTTGTTGATAGATCATACATTCAGCCATATATTTCTAGACATCTGCCTTGAGTCCTTCCCAAAAAATTCCTGCTTGATTTTATGATAGGTTTTCAAAAATCTTGAATGACCCCCAATTAGAGTTGCATGAAGTTCTCGAAGGAATTTTTTTTTTAAAGAAGAGAATTTTTACATAGGTATAATCTATCTTTATACCATAATGCATCACCCTTCCATGTGAATTTTATAAATCCACCCAAACCTTGCTGAAGATTTTGAATCAAATCATGGGTAGCACTATCATTATCTCATTTTGATCGTGCTTCCTCTAGCCAATCTACCTGCATAATGGGCATAGCACATGATAATGTCTCAATTGATTTGTCCTTCCTAGATAGTGCATATGTCACTACATTATCCTTGCCTTTCTTGTAAACTATTTCAAAATCATAGCCTAACATCTTAGTTACCCATTTTTGTTGTTCTTCAAATGATAACATTTGTTCTACAAAATATTTGAGACTATCGTGATCAGTCTTTCCCTGAAAGTGATGACCCATCAAATAAGGCCTCTATTGTTTAACTGCATGCAAACTGGCCATCATTTCTTTCTCATAAACGGGTTTATGTTGATTTTACCTTTCAATTGATGACTATCAAATGTAAGTGGTCTACCTTCTTGCATGAGTACGACACCTATACCATACCCAGATGCATCACATTTAACCACAAAAGTCCTAGAAAAATCAGGAGTGTCAGACACTGAAGTGGTGCACATAGCCAATTTCAATTGTTCAAATGCCCTGATAGCTGTATCAGTCCATTGAAAGGAGTCTTTCTTCAACAAAGAGGTAAGTGGGGCTACAATGCTACCATAATTTTTGACAAATCTATGATAGGAACCAGTTAGTCCTAGAAATCCCATTAGTTGCTTGAGTGTCTTAGGAATCGGTCAGTCAACCATTGCTTGAATTTTTTTAGGATCCACTTTCACTCCTGAATGTGAAACCAGATGACCCAAATACTCAACCTCACAGCTCCAAAAGTATGTTTGAAACGTTTGGCATACAACTGATGTTTTTTTAGAATTGAGAGTACCTATTTGACATGGTACAATGGTCTTCCCAATTTTTACTGTAAATAAGGATATCATCAAAAAATACGAAAATAAATTTCCTCAAAAATGGTCTAAAAACAATATTCATCAAACTCTGAAAGGTGGATGGTGTATTTTTTAGTCCAAAAAGCATACCCAAAACTCATAATGGCCGTCATGAGTCTTGAAAGTAGTTTTGGTTATGTCTACACCATGGATCCGAATTTGATGATACCTGGAACACAAATCTAACTTGGTAAAATAAAGAGCACCATTTAATTCATCTAGTAAATCGTTGATGACATGAATAAGAAACTTATATTTGATAATGTACTTGTTGAGTTCTTTGTAGTCAAGTCACAACCTCTAAGTGTTGTCTTTCTTTCTCACCATGATAATTGGTGAAAAATATTCACTTTAGCTATGGTGAATGATTTGTGCATTCAACATCTTTTCTACCATCTTTTCAATTTCACTTTTATGGGCATAGGGATACATGTATGGCCTGATGTTGGGTGGTGTACTACATGGAATAAGTTTGATAACATCATCATGCATACGACTAGGTGAAAATCCTTTTGGCACATCACCGAAAATAAGCAAATGGGCATCAATCATTTGTTGCAGATCAGGAGGTGTAGATGGTTGAACTTCCATGGAAAATAAACAAGCTATAAATCTTTTAGCACTCTTTCGAAGAATCTTTGTCATTTGATAGGAGCTAACCAGTTGTGGAGATTTAGCCTTCAATCCCCTTAAATCAAATGTCCTTCTCTCAAAATGAAAGCACATGAATAATTTTTGAAAATTCATCTCAATAGTGCCCAAAGAGGTAAGCCATTGTACTCCCAAAACAATGTCAGCTCCCCCCACAGGAATAGCAAACGTAGGAGAATCTAACAAGTAGCCTCCCATGGCTAGCTTAATACTATGGCATTTTATTGAGTAGTTGACAGCACCACCATCTACAATCATGACTTGAAATTCTAGAGCGGGATAAATGAAACAGTTCAAGTGGGCAACCAACTTACTATTGATGAAGTTGTGTGTGCTTTCAAAATCAATCAATATTGTGACCTTCTATTTCTTTAGGAAACCCACCACCTTGAGAGGTTGTGGAACACTAATATCTGAAAGAGCATGACAAAAAATAGTAGGTCAAGAGTCTTCAGATTCCTCCTCAAGACCTTCTTCATCCTAGCTAATTACCTCCTAATCATCGTCATCCTCATTGGCACCTTCGATGTAAAAGAACTTCTTTTCAGAACAACAATGGTCTTTGCTCCATTTACTGTCACAACCATAACACAACCCTTTGGTTCGCTTCTCCTCAATTTGTTGAGGTGTCAATCTAGTGGGTTGAGGATATGATGTTGCTAGAAAGGTACAATCATGCCTAGTAGTGAAGGTTTTTTTGCTTGACCATCTCTTTTTCCTCTGCCATGCGTGCTTGTGGAATAGATTTTAATACAAATGTTGGGTTGAACATTCGAACTTCCAATTGGATTCTATATTTGAGGCCACAAAAAACTAGATCAATCAAATTTTCTTTAGTGATGTCTTCCACCCATATGGATAGATTCTGAAATTGATGAATTTAATCCTTCACAAATTCTGTTTGTCATAGTTTGGCTAACTGGTTGAAGTAGTTTTCAGAGACATTATTCCGATAATGAGCCAACAACTCATCAGTGAAAATAGACCATGTAAAAGGAGCACCGTTCTTTTTCTTTTGAGCACACAATCTATTGTTCCCAAAGTCTGTCACTCATTTTTGGGACAACACATGAAACATTTTTGGTCCTATAAGCCAAATTTTTTTTCTTCCCTTTGTAGGGTAAAATAATCTATATTTTATTTTAAGTTTCAGTTGTGCGCTCCAAGTTTTGTCCCTGCACGTTTCAGTTTCGAGGCAGTAAGGGTTATGACACAGAGGCAGGAGTTTTTCATTTTGCCTTAAGTTGTCTAAGTCTCAAAGTCGAGCAGAAACTGCCAAGTGTCATCTGCTGGGACACATTATATTTGTTTTTATATGCATCGAAAGTTGCCACGTGTCCCTTGTAAAGCTTGACGAAAGCTGCCAAGTGTCAACATCCACAGCTTTTTGCTTTTGTTTCGTTATTGAGTAAAGATTGTGGTGGGCCCTAGGTAAGCTGCTAAAGTCAAGCAAAAGCTGCCAAGTGTCATTTGCTAGGACACATTATAATTTGTTTTTATATGTAGTAGAACGTGCCACATGTCCCATTATAACTCAGCGGAGTGTGACAAGTATCTGCATCTGCGCTTCAAGTTTCTTATAAGCTTCAAAGCTTCTTTTAATAAGCTTCTCTCAAAGTTCCATGAAGGGTGCCAAGTGGCAACTACGAAAAGTTTTTTTCTAAATACAGTGAAAGTCACCATGTGTCATCATTTGTGTAAATCTAAATGAGTCCCAAATGTTTTTATAGTATTTCTAAAGCTTAGAGAAAGTTTCCATGTGTCATCTTTCATAGGACTCTCAAAAGGTATCTAAAGCTTCTATAAGTCAAGCGGATGCTACCAAGTGTCCTCACCTATTTCACAACAAAAGTCCACACGTGTCACTTGTTAAAATTAGTAGAAAGCACCACCTATCCCTGTTTCCATTTTAAATCTACTCGGGCAATAAGTGTTGTGGGTCCCATTTTCTGTAAGTTGATAAAGTTTCAAAGCAAGCGAGAAAGATACGAAGGAACATTTTCTTTAGACATTTTATCCAAAGGATTTTCTTCGGACATTTTGTCCAAAGGAATTAGAACTCGAAGACAGCCCGAAGCTGAAGAAATTGCCGAAGAAGACGTAAAAGTTGAGCATCATGAACTAACCATTAGGATCCAGACCTCCAATGACATCCCCGCATCCATCAAATTCAGGACAATCAACTAGCCATTAGCTTTTAAACGATGATGAACTCACATATGTCAAATTTGTGGCAATAAAATATTCATTTATCTTTGCAGGGTTAAACACAGACCTGAAGGCATTCAAAGACCTTCAGGGCAAAAGTAAGAACCGCTAAGAGGAGGAACCAAAAGAACCAAAAAGGGCAAAAGATAACCCGATGGCTCAAATTGTAGCAAAAAGAGGGAAAGACTAGAAATATCTGCAAGAGTTATTTGTAGTAGGTGGAACAGTCCACCAAGTAGATATTTGAGCTTGCAAACATTGAAAGCGTGGCTTGTTGGTCTCCCTTGGTGTAAAGACAAAATGGACAGCTGTGTAGACATCAAAGGGGATAGACCAGATGATCCAAACCTAGGAGATGACATTTGAGACGAATTGACACGCCATAGTTAAGGTGACCGCCCTATTCCAGCATGGCCCTCTTTGACAAAATTGAAAAATACATTCAAGGCATTGAATGCAAAGCATGGGCTATTTCATGAAACAGAATGCCAATCCTTTCTTGGGTACTATATATTGTAATCTCTTATTCTGATTTAAGAGAGATCTTTTTGGTTATAGAAGCAAAACTCTACCAAAATTGAAAGGTGATTGTTGAGACTTTGAGCTCAGATTGTTGATCATATTTCTTTGTTTAAATGAGAAAGCATGTTACTTTCAGACTTTGTACTGTTATAGCTTGTGTCATTTAGGAGATTATTCTTATGTCTATTTCTTGAATGTGTTCTTGTTTATTTTAATGAAATAAGTAGAACTAGTAGAAGTAATCAAGAAGGTGTCATAAAGCCAACTGTGGAGAGACTTTGTGTTGCCACCATTATTTTTAGTGTGTTTTTTGTTTATTTTTGTGTGAAAGACTTTGGAACGACTTTGTGCCCTCATTGTTCTTTGTACCTCACTCTTTGGGCAATTAAAGTGGAGACTTTGTGCTACACTTCATTCTACTGGTTATTGTACCTTGTTACCAGTTACTTGTCACTACCTGAAAGAACTCCTACTGTTTACTGCAAGATCACTTCTAAAAGAAGAGAAGTGCCTTTAGTTTTCTCACCAAGATTTTCTCCTTTGTCTGTGAACATCATCTCTAAAAAAAGAGAGATGGATGGTGATACCCTACCCCTGAGTGTTATTTTTTGCTTATAGTTATAACATATAGCCCCTCATATTTAACAAGGAACCTCTCCTTGATGAGAGGAGAGATTTGTCCCCTCTTGATGTAGTAAACCTGCACATTTGGCCGACCAATCTCCCTTGTTGTGGTTGATAAGACCTATTTTACTCACCAGTTAGCTGGTTGACAAAATATTCACCCAACAGCTTTTTATCGACTCTGTTGGGGACAGAACAAGTAGTTTGAAGCTTCAAGCTGAAGCAAGACCAGTCCCTTCTCATTTTTATCCTGTAATCTGGAAACTTCATGTTATACCAGAAGTCAGAGAGCCCAAGGTGTTGTTGACCCTATTTTTGAATTGGTGCAGAAGGGCAATTCTGATTTGTTCCCTCCCCAACTTCAAGTTTAACGATCTAGAATTGTTCTTCCTACCCGTACCAAGACACCAACACAAGGCAGAGCTTCTTTTTCTACTGTTAGTAGGGCTTTGCCTATACATACTCCACCCAGATTTGTGGTCCCCCTTTTCCATAATCTAATCATGGCAGTTTAAGGCCCTTGGAGTAACTCTTTTGGTCTACTGAATCTTACTCCACGCCTACATGAACTTCCACATAGCTCAAGAAAGAATTTCCCCACATTTTTTGGTAATGGGAGAGTTCATCTTGATGAACACATTTTAGCTTTCAACATACCCTGTGGTATGATAGGCATGAAATTTGAGGACGTGGTAGTCAAGATTTTCATTGAAACACTACAAGGTGCTATTGTAGACTGGTTCTACCATCTGCAAACTCGATCAGTGACTGATTGGGACACACTCAAAGCCAAATTTGAAGCCAAGTTCAAGTCTGTAGAAGATGCACATGTCTTGCTGGTCCAGCTCACACAAATGAAAAAGGAGCCTCATGAACCTATGAGGGATTTCATAGCAAAGTTTGACAAGCTGAAGAACTGAATTTCTACAATTACTCAACCAACACCTAAAAACCTCAAATACTTCTTCATCAACTCACAGCTGCCTGAAGTGAGTTTTCTACTGAGACGTGATGGTCACATAGACCTTGAGGCTGATTAAGACTTGGCTACTAAGGTAGAAGATGACCTTATCTTGGTAGAAAAGATAAGGAGAGATCCAAACAGAGGTAAATCTTCTCCTTCCTCTGAATACTCACCTACAGCCACCATTAACCCAATGGTGTAGAAGCTAGCAAATGAGTTACTGGCTCTCAAAAAGTAAATGGCGCAAGGAATGTCACTAATCTTTCATACAGAGATACACCAAGGAGGACATTCCCTAATCAGTTTTACCAAGGCAATGCTGCCAGAAACTAAGGGAAAATAAATCATCTTCCTCCCCTCCATAGAGGAACCTTGTCCTTGAAGCACCTCCAACCAACTCAGCAGTTGGATATCTGGAAACAGGACATGATTCCCCTTTCCAACCTGAGTTTGATCAAGAAAATGACACTTATCTCTTCATAGAAGACCAAGAAGAATTAGATGGTGACTCCAACATTAGTTTCCTAAATTATTAGGATGAACTCAAAAGGGAAGGTAAAGCAACTGAGGGATCATGCACTATTTTCACACGGTCCAAGAATCGATCAGCCCAACAAGCTGATAAAAAAAGATAGAGGAGCAATCTCAGTCTGCAAATTTAATTGCTAAGTGGGGAACCACCCTGCCTTTTTAGCCCAAGGACCAAGTGATTGTTAAAAAAATAAGTGCTTTAGACTTGCCTTCACCTTTAACTTCAAATTCGCAGACCAATCCTTCCCCTTCTAAAAACAAAAAGGATGAACTCCCATCCTCTGCTCCTAGCTCTTTCTAGACATTTGACATAATTGACCATATAAAGAAAACCAAAATTCAAATGTCTGAATTTAAATATCTGCAGTCTAATCCTAAGCAATTGAACAAGTTGGTTCAATGTGTGAAGAACCAAACCATCCTTGCAAGACAAAAAGCTAAGAAGGTAACTCATGATCCCTCAAGGAACATGTCTATTCCAAACAACCTTGTCATTACTCCTACTTCTGCCCCTAAAAAAATAGAGCCTTTCTATATTTCCCTGTTGATAAACGGTCATAAGCTGAGCAATTACATCATTAATTTTGGAGATTCAGATAATGTCATGCATGCCATAGTGGTAGAATCCCTTGGTCTCACACTGACCAAGATGTTTGGGAGATATTTCTCTATAGAGAACAAACAAGTACCACTGCTGAGACAAATCAAATATGCCTAATTTGCATTTGCATCATTCTCAGATAAAAGACTCGAGATGACTGTCTTGGTGGCCGACGTCTCAACATCATATGGCATCCTTCTTGGCCAAAATTTTTACAAAAATGTTAGTGGCAAATTAAGCATGGACTTGTCTGAGGCAAGAATCCCAGTCAAAGGCATTATGCAAAGATTGCTTCCTAAAAAGGAAGTAAAATATGTGGTCACCCAAACATCAACAGCTAAATCTCAAATTTTGTTTGAGTCTTTAGGCATGGGTAACTACTTTCTATCCACAGAGGAAGTTCATGAGGTACCTAATAAAGCTCTTGAAGGTGACAACTTGAAAATTGTTTCGAGAAGAACTGTAGAAGAATTGATGGAGCGCAATGTAAGTACAGAAGAATCTCCCTCTCCAAACAAAGAAAAATCCAAAGAAAGATCAATGTCTAATGAGGTATGGATTCTAGAATTCGATGACAACTACTCCTCTACCAATTTAAGAGCCGGAGTTGTGATGATATCTCTTCAAAAAGATATTTTTTCTTCATCTTACAAATTACAGTTCAGCAATACCAATGACACAACTGAGTATGAATCTATATTGCTTAGATTGAGGGCTGCTCAAGATAAAGGCATCAAGCTCCTTAATGCTTAAGGAGATGCTAAACTAGTGGTTTATCAGGTGAAAAAATTGTATCAAACAAAAAATGAGAGATTGCACCATTATCGCAATCTAGTTTGGGATCAAATTGAAAACTTTAATGCTTTCAGTGTCTCTGCAGTTCCTAGGGAATTCAATGATAGAGCTAATGCTTTGGCCATTTTAGCTACTCTTTTGGTTCCTCACCCTGACTTCAAAAGAGATAGGTACACTATTGAGCTAGTCTTTTGACCAAGCGTACCTGATAATGCCAATCATTAGCAAGTGTTTAACAATGACAACCAAATCATTGCCTTCTTGGAGTAAAAAAATAGCTTTGAATGACTGCATTTCGAAGGCAGTAAGCCTCAAAAGCTTGAACCAACCCTTGAATCGAGTGCAGATGCAGGTGAAAAGTTCATGTAACTCAAAGGGAATAAAATCCCAAAAGACCTGGTTTCCCTTGAGATGTTGTTTGACAAACATGATAGATTCATCAAACAACATCAAACAGATTCAAGCTCCTCTCGAGAGTTTGATCAGATGAATTTGGGTACCATAGAAGATCCCAATACGGTGAACATTGGGAAATGCTACACTCATGAGGAGAAGTTCAAGTTCACTGCTCTACTATGCCAGTACATGGGTGTCCTAGCATACTCTTATGATGATCTGAAGTCACTCAGGCCTGAGAAAATCCATCACGACATTTCTCTCATAAATGATTCAGCACTTTACAGGCAAAAATCTAGGTAGTACAATCTGAAAATATGAGATACTAATCTGTCTGAAATACAAAAAATGTTGAATGCTAAAATCATCTTCCCAATCCATCATTCCACATGGATTGCAAACATAGTGCCTATAAGGAAGAAGAATGGCAAAATCTGCCTTTGCGTGGATTTTAGAAATTTAAATTAGTCATCTTTAAAAGATAACTATCCTTTGCCTATCATGGATCAAGTGCTTCAAATAGTGACCAGTTTGAAGATGTTATCAATGCTGAATGGCTTCTCAAAATACAATCAAGTTAAAGTTGGTGAAGCAGCCTAGCATAAGACTGCATTCACCGCACCTTGGGGCACCTTCGCCTATAAGAGAATGCCATTTAGCTTGATTAATGTTGGTGCCACCTTTCGAAGAGCAATGGACCTTGCTTTCAAAGATGAAATAGGTAAGTTCATTGTCGTTTATCTTGATAACTTGACTATCTTTTTTAAGCATTGCTTGGATCATGTGCGCCACTTACAACAAGTGCTGGAACGCTGCCGCCAGAATGGCATTTCCTTAAACCCCAAGAAGTCTATTTTTGGGATAACAGAGGGGAAACTTCTCAGACACATTATGTCTTAAGAAGGCACAAAGATTGACTCAGAAAGAGTCAAATCTATTCACGAGTTTACCCTGCCCACAAGTAAGACTGTAGTTCACTCTTTCTTCAGAAAGGTGAATTTTTTACAAAGGTTCATCCTTGAATTTGCTGAGAAGACTCGTCATATTGTAAATCTGATGAAGGGAAAAGCCACCTTCAGCTAGACTGAAGAAGGCAAATTGGCATTCCAAGACATAAAGACAACTATTGCCCATGCCTTAATTCTGGTATGTCCATATTATAACAAAGATTTCACCATATACAGTTATGTTTGTGAACACACACTTTCAGCCATTCTGGTTCAGTAGAATGAAAAAAGTGTGGAATCTATCATTTCCTTCATGAGCTATCCTCTCAAAGCTCATGAGCTGAAGTCTTCAAACATGGAGAAACATGCTTATACGGTGGTCAAGGCAGTGAAGCATTTTCAATTTTACATTTTGAATTCTCACACTACTGCCCTAGTTCCTGACACCATAGTCAAATCCATATTAACTCAACAAGAGTTTGAGACGAAAAGAGGCAATTAGATTGCAAAAGTTTAAGAGTTTGATCTTGTTGTCAAACCAACAAAGCTAGTGCGTGGAAAAATCTTATGCCAATTTATTGCTGACAACAGACTAAAAGTAACAGAGCATGGAGAAGAAGTGGAAGACACGTCAACAGTCCTCTTTGTCTCCACCACAAATGAGTGGTATTTAGGTATTGCTCATTTTATTACTTATGGTGAGTCTTCTGCTCACCTATCTTATAAATAAAGGAGGACTATCGAGTTGAAAGCTACCAATTTTGTTCTCTGGGACAATGGCCTGTATAAGAGGAGCCTTGATAGAGTGTTCCTTCACTGCGTGGATAAAGAGCAGTAGAACCAGCTTTTGAAATCCTTCCACAATCTGGCCTGTGGAGGACCTTTTTCAACTCCTATGACTGTCCATAAAATTTTGTGAGCCAGGTACTACTGGCCCACTCTATTTCAAGATGCTTACAAATGGATAAGAAAATGTGAACTATGCCAGCATTTTGTTGGAAAACCCAAGTTAGTTGCCTTGCCTCTCAAGCCAGTGGTTATAGAAGAGACATTTAAGCAATGGGGAATCGATTTCATTGGTGCTGTAAACCCATCTTCAAGTGTTAGACATGATTATATTCTCACAGTGACATATTACTTCACCAAATGGGTGGAAGCAATTCTAACCAAACATGTTACTTTAGAAGTAGTATGCGATTTCCTCAAGGAGAACATCATTTCCAAGTTTGGGGTCCCAACCAAGATTATGACAGATAATGTTGCTTGTTTCTCTTCTTATGAGATCACTCAGTTTTGTTTTTACCATGGGATTACGCTCTCCCACTCTTCTGATTACTTTTCACAAGGGAATGGACAAGCTGAATCAAGCAACAAGAACCTGGTGACTATTATCAAGAAGCTGGTAGATGACAACCAAAGGACATGGCATAAAGTATTGGTTGATGGTCTTTGGGCAGACATGATTACACCAAAAAGGGCAATCGGTATGTCTCCTTTCCAACTTCTTTATGGTCTTAATGTTGAGATACCGATCACCTTGAAATTGCCAACATTAAAATTGGCCAAGGCAATTGAGGATCAAACATATGAAAGTTATTTCGATAAGAGGATCATGTGCCTGACTGAGCTATATGAGTAGAGAACTATGGTGGTGGACCGAATTGCTATCCATCAAAGTCTGGTGAAGAAGCTCTTCGACCAAAAAGTAAAAACCCAAGATTTCCTGATTGGAGATCAAGTCTTGTTATGGGACAAAAGAAGGGAACCAAAGAGAATGCATGGGATGTTTGATTCCCTATGGAGAGGCCCATTCACTATCCATGAGCTCAACGATAAAAATAGTTTCTTGTTGAAGTATCAAAATGACACGCCCTTTTGTTTGTCTCACAATGGGCAACATCTAAAGCACTTCAACTCTTGAAGTATCAGATAAGATTATCTATACATGTGTATATTTGTATAGTCTTTAGTTCTATTTTGTGCTTTTCTTTTTCATTTTTGGCACCTTGCTTTCTTGTTGGTTAGCATGAATCCATAGCCCAATGGCACACTTCAAGGCACTGGAGATTCTGGTCTCTACTCCCCTCAGTTGTTCCAAAATTTCAACTGAAGGAAGTTCCCCAACTGGAGCCAGCTGTTGTTCCCAAAGTTTGTCACTTATTTTTGGGACAACACATGAAATATTTTTGTTCCTACAAGCCAAAAAATTCTCTCTTCCCTTTGTAGGGTAAAATACTCTACGTTTTATTTTGAGTTTCAGTTGTGCACTCCAAGTTTTGTCCCTACACGTTTCAGTTTCGAGGCAGTAAGGGTTATGACACAGAGGCGTGGGTTTTTTATTTTGCACGAGTTTTTTATTTTGCCTAAAGTTTTGTCTGAGTCTCAAAGTCAAGTGGAAGCTACCAAGTGTCATCTGCTGGGACACATTATATTTGTTTCTATATGTAGCGGAAGTCACCACATGTCCTTTGTAAAGCTCGGTAGAAGCCACCAAGTGTCAACATCTACAGTTTCTTCCTTTTGTTTCGTTATTGAGTAAGGACTGCGGTGGGCCCCAGGTAAGCTGCTAAGGTCAAGCGGAAGCTACAAAGTGTCATCTACTGAGACACATTATAATTTGTTTCTATATGCAGTAGAATGTGCCACGTGTCTCGTTGTAACTCAGCAGAGCGCGATAAGTGTCTGCATCCGCGCTTCAAGTTTCTTATAAGCTTCAAAGCTTCTTTCAATAAGATTCTCTTTGAGTTCCATAGAGGGCGCTAAGTGGTAACTGCAGAAGGTTTTAATATGTTTTTCTAACTACAGCAGAAGTCACCACGTGTCATCATCCGTATGAATCCCAAATGTTTTTATAGTGTTTCTGAAGCTCAACAGAAGCCGCCATGTGTCATCTTTTGCAAGACTCTCAAAAAGTATCTAAAGCTTCTGTAAATTAAGTGGATGCTGCCAAGTGTCCTCACCTATTTCACAGCGAAAGTCGCCACGTGTCACTTGTTAAAATCAATAGAAAGTGCCACCTATCCCCGTTCCCCTTTTAAAGTTGCTCGGGTAAGAAGTGTTGTGGGTTCCATTTTCTGTAAGTTGATAAAGTTTCAAAGCAAGCGGAGAAGACACGAAGGAACATTTTCTTTGGACATTTTGTCTGAAGGAATTAAAACTTGAAGACCACCCGAAGCTGAAGAAATTGTCGAAGAAGATGACGGGCCCACAAACGTCAAAGTTGAGCATCGCAAATTAACCATTGGGATCCAGACCTCCGATAACGTCTCTGCAGTCATCAAATTTAGGACAATCAACTAGTCGTTAGCTTTTAAATGATGCCAGACATGTAGATGTCAAATTTACGGCAATAAGGTATCCGTTTATCTTTGCAGGCTTAAACACAGACCCAAAGGCATTCAAAGACCTTCAAGCTGAAAGGAAGAATCGCCAAGAGGAGGAACCAAAAGAACAAAAAAGGGGAAAAGATAGCCTGAGGGCTCAAATCACAGTAGAAAGAGGGAAAGATCATAAATATCTATAAGAGTTATTTCTGGTAGGTGGAACAGTCCACCAAGTAGATATTTGAGCTTGCAAACATTGAAGGCACGGCCTGTTGGTTTCCCTTGGAGTAAAGACAAAATGGACAGTTGCGCAAACATCAGAGGGGACAGACCAAATGATCCAGACCCAGGAGATGACATTTGAGATGAATTGACATGCCACAGTTAAGGTGGCTGCCCTATTCTAGCATGGCCCTCTTTGAACAAACTAAAAAATGCATTCAAGGCATTAAATGCACAGCATGAGCTATTCCATGAAATAAAACACCAAGCCTTTCTTGGCTACTATATATTGTAATCTCTTATTCTGTTTTAAGAGAGATCTTTTTGGTTATAGAAGCAAAACTCTGCCAAAATTAAAAGGTGATTACTGAGACTTTGAGCTCAGATTATTGATCATATTTCTTTATTTGAATGAGAAAGTAGGTTACTTTCAGACTTTGTGCTATTATAGCTTGTGTCATTTAGGGGATTGTTCTTATGTCTATTTCTTGAGTGTATTTTTGTTCATTTTAATGAAATAAACAGAACTAGTGAAAGTAATCAGGAAGGTGTCCTAAAGCCAACTATGGAGAGATTTTATGTTGCCACCATTGTCTTTAGTGTGTTTTTTGTTTGTTTCTATGTAAAAGACTTGTGGATGACTTTGTGCCCTCATTGTTTTTCATATCTCACTCTTTGGGCAGTTGAAGTGGAGACTTTGTGCTACACTTCATTCTACTGGTTACAATACTTTGTTACCAGTTACTTGTCACTACCTGAAAGAACTCTTGGTGTTTACTACAAGATCACTTTTGAAAGAAGAGAAGTGCCTTCAGTGTTTTTACTGAGATTTTTTCTTTTATATATGAACATCATCTCTGAAAAAAGAGAGATGGATGGTGATACCCTACCCCTGAGTGTTATTTTCTACTTATAGTTATAATATATAGCCCCTAATATTTAACAAGGAACCTCCCCTTGATGAGAGGAGAGATTTGTCCCCTCTTGATGTAGTAAACCTGCACATTTGGCCAACCAATCTCCCTTGCTGTGGTTGATAAGACCTATTTTGCTCACCAGTTAGCTAGTTGACAAAATATTCACCCAACATAATCAACGATACCAAATGAACTGCTCAGGTTCTAGATACAGAGATGCCACTATCACCTTCTAAGAACTAGAAGTTTGATGCATATCAAATAAATTCTCAATTTGGGTAATCCAACTGAGAGGATTCTTACCATCAAACTTACGCATGTCCACTTTTGGCAACATTAGTTTCACACCGAAATTGGAGTTGTTAGTGTTGAGAGGAGGACCCAAATGATGAAGCGGAGGATTATTTGATTGTAACTGAGATGAAAGGGCAGCCAATTGAGTAGTTATTTGATTCAATTGAGTGTGAACCCCATCAATCTCACCACACATCCTTGAAACATTAGTTTTAACTACAACAAAGTCATCATGCTACACCAATCCTTTTATGTTATCCTGAAGTTGAGAAGTTAATGGATTTGAAGTTTCAGATTCCATGTCATCGGTAGGAGTCTCTAGGAGATTTTTGCCCCCCTTTTCTTCCCTGTGTAGGACATGTCATATACAAACCCTAAGAGGATTTTTGTCTTGAAAAAAGTATACTAGGAGATGATACCGTTGTGATCACCTCGTCAAGATGAATCTAATGACTGCCTTTGCGTACTAGGGTAAAAAAATTTAGCACCAAAAAAGTGGATCGACAGAATATACCATTGCGATCATCTTGTTGAGATGAATCCAATGACTACAATTGTGCAAAGCGATTTTTTAAGACTTTTTTTAAATTTTTTTCAAAAAACATTTCAAACAATACTATGATGACAGGAAAAAATAATTCTTGTCAGATTGCAAGTTATGTTTTTTCACTCCTTCATGTCTCAGAAATTGCACCTTGCCAGATCTGGAAAAACAATGTCATAAGAAATTTGACCAAATCGAAGCTATGATACCACTCGTAATGAAATTACTTAGATGTTGGCACAAAATGATTATATATCGCACAAAATAAACAAATATGAGAGATCACATAATAATAATTAACAATAAATAAGAATACTGGATAATATAGTAAAGCCACTTCGAGGGGGCAACCTCCACAACAATACACTAAGAACAAAATACTTAAGATGATGATCAAAGACTAACTACTGCCTCTTATATATAGTCTACTTAGTTATGGTTATTCCATAGGCTGGCCTAACTAAGAACATAGAGAAATGTAACAATAATATAAAAGAGGTATGTAAGCCACAAGTCAACCACACATATCCCTAGACATGCCAAAGGTTAAGGGCATAACAGTGTCAAATTATACTTAACATTTATTTTAGTAAATAACCCTCGATGCCTTTTGGTTCTCAAATCATTTGCTTTATAACCATTGCACATTACATATTCACAGTAATATGTATGCATTAAAATGCGTATGTACTTTTGTGCATACTCATTATAACACATGCACATTATAGGTTTGGTATTTACCAAGCTTAACTAAAATAACACATATGCATTTACGATTAATTCACAAAAACATCCACTTTTTAGCTCATCATCTTTTTGCACTTACCCATATGTTTTCCCTTAATTTAGATTAAGTTGGATTACTTAATATAATTAAGGTAAAAATTTGTATAATAATTCAAATATTAAGATATGGCATTCAATCATACGTCTAGATGTAAAAGCTTGGAACCAATTGTAATGATTTGACAAGTGGTATATTCTAAATATAGTAAGTACAACAAATAGATGAGTACTTATTTTTTCTAGGTGACTCCCTGAATGTGATTGTATTCTAGAAGTGAAAATCAAGATAAAGTGAGCCTTTGGTTTGTTTGGATATGACATTATTCTCTATCTATGCAGGGTCGGTTTTGTTAGATTGGGTTAGTATTGTCGGTTGACATTGACTTGTGCTGGTTGGTATTGACCTATGAGGAAATAAAGAATAATGAATGTATGGTCAATTTTACTTGTCTTTGTATGTTCTATATTCATGATCTCAAACATTGGTGATGCACACAGATCTAGAAATCAGTCTCCTTTGCCTTGAAACCTTAGGTGTCTTTGTATGTTTTATATTTGTGATCCTAAACATTGATGATGCACATAACTCTAGAAATCAATCACCTTTGTCTTGAAATGTTAGGCATGTTTATGAGGGCTATAAACCTACAAAAACCAATAAAGTGTAATGGGTTGAGTTGACCCTAATCAATCTTGTTTGATGATTGACTATTGTTTGCGTATTCAATACTCAAGGAGGGAAATCAAGCCACATGTAATTCTCCCACCTAGTGTGATTGTGTAATTATGCTCCTTCACTACATGTATGCAACTAATTATTTGGCTTTGATATTTGACAATGCTTGATTTGACTCGTATTTAGTATACTTCATACTTGGCTTGTGACTACTCCTAGTGATAAGTTTATATTTTGGTAAAAATAGGGCATATTTTATCAATGTGAAATAGTGTATAGATGTATATCAAACAAATGACAAGTCCCTTTTGAATGAGACATTGATTTGTTTATATATGATCTCAATAGGGTAATTTATCATGCCACCAACACCCTAGGAAAATGGGTCAAACCTAAGTTAAAAATACTAATTTTTAGAAATATCCATTGCTAGGAGTGAACTGGTACTGACTAGATCATGTTAGTATCGACTGGTGATGCTGACTAAATTTGGTGGAATTGATGTGTGTACAAGCAGACAAACCTAAAATTTTGGAGATGTTTGTGCATGATATTTAACATATTTGAAATAGACAGCTAGGTCCTTGTAGGTGTATAACAATAGAACAAAAGGGTCATACTCATAAGATAACATTCAAGTGTGAGAGAATGGAAGATTAGGACCTTATTTATGTGCTCCAGTTATGCATGGTAAATGTGTGTCAAGTTTGTCATTTTCAAGTACTAAAGACTATATTTAGTATATACACTTTCTTCAATGCTTTAACAAGGAAACATCATCTCCAACAAGTGGCAAGGAAATCATGGTATTCACCAACATATAGGTGTAATCCTTCCTTGCTCTTTTTTTCATATTTCAAGTTCAGATTTCAAATTTAAATTTATGGACACTGACTACCATATGTTTGTTATGAGTTTTGCTTTTGAGTGACCTACATAATTGAAGCTTTCTACTAAAAACAAAGTGTGTTGTACACACCCAGGTATACCTTTTTTCCTTTTACTCTAACAATTGCATTACTAGAATAAAAGGGGGACATTTGTAAATACTAAAATATGGTATTAAGTATTTGACAATGACAAGATTGACATACATTTACCATGCATGACCTACGTGCACAAATATGGTTCTAACCCAACATTCTCTCACACACAAATGTTGCTTTATGAGATTAACACTCTCGCTCTACTGTTAAATACATCTAGAATCCTTACAGTCTATGTCAAACCTACATACTATCCTACATAGACATCCCTAGACCTTTAGTTCAACCCTGTTAGCACGGATTTCTATCATCATACTAGATCAGTATCGTTAGTCATATTGACCTGTGCCTATCAATAATGACCCTCTCCCAACAAAGTCTGCTATTTAAAACCAAATTTTTGGTTAGGTTATCCCATCTACCTAGCATCTAGGTGGTGTGAAAAGTCACCCAATTAGAATTATACACACACACACACAAATCAAGGCCTCATTGGATAGAGGACTTTGTACTTATCTTGTACACATCTATAAATCATTGCATATCGAACAAACCAACCCCATTCTTTCCAAATTGGAAATCAGTCATAAGGAGCAACCCAAAACCAAGTTTGAAGCATAGTAAACTCAAGTCAAAAAAAAAATTGTCAAGTATCTAATCCAAATCATAAGTTGCATTCATATAGCGAAGGATCATAATTGCACAATCACACTAGGTGGGAGAACTATTTGTGACTTGATTCCCTCCTTGGAGTGTCAAATATGTAGGCAATGATCAATCATAAATGGGTGTGATTGGGGTCAACCTAATCCATTATTATTTCCTGACTTTTATAGTTTTCTAGCCCTCACAAGCACACCAATGGTTTCAAGGTGAAGGAGGTTGATTTATTGAATTGCACACATAATAGGGTTTAACATCATACATAAAGAGATTTTAGAGATAGGATAGGTGACCATATGGTCATGGACCCTCTTTTCACATGTGTCACTACTGACCACTATAAGTTAATATCGATAAGCGATATTGACCCAATGCTGATGACACTGACCCTACACAAATAAAAACATAATTTCAGATCTAGATGAATCACATACATACTTTAGTCTATTTTCCATTGTTGTAATATAATCATAGTTATATAGTCAATCAGGAAAATTAAGTACTTATCCCTTTGTTATACCTACTATATTTAGTAATGCCACTTGTTAAATCATTTTAATCTCTTTCAGTATTTTACATTTAAATGTTTACTTGAATGTCGTGTATATCAATCTAAATGCACATACTAGTTTTTATCCTATTAGGGTTTCTAAAACCAAATTAGGGTAAAATAGGTAGGCATGCGATAATCATTTACAAATCATAGAGTAACGGGATGCCCATAATGGAATTTTGTTTTAAGGTAAAGGGAGGCTTCGTGGACATGTTGGGTTAAGTGATCTAGTTTAATATTGTGAATAGATTTGCGTAGTATAAAGGTCTCAAGAAACGTGAATTAAAGTGAACCTTAGACTTAGGTATGTATAAAAGGAGGGCTATGATAAACTTAGGTTTTGACAAAGATTATTAAATGGTCATTTTAATAAATTACAACCTAAATGGGTTTCCATGTGAATTGGGCCTTGAATGCACTGTGACCATTAAATTTGTATATATGTTCAAGATGAAAGAGGGTCCTTATTTCTTCTAAAGAAATGAGGCATTTTGGTCACAACACATCTGCACACTTCAAGCAAAGGCTTTTCAAGGCATACATTGCTCCTTGACTTCGTGGCACAATATAATACGAATATGCCACGTGCATTGCTCTAAGTGAATGTAGAAAACTCAATGATGGACAATGACTTGGAATTTACTATATTTCTCTATTGCATTGGTAGTTCATGGTAATTGATGTGTGGACGTGGATTTGACACTTGTTAATCAATGAAACAACATGAGCCTTTGATCTCAAGAAGGTCTTTGAGTACATATTTCCTTGGTTGTATTTGTATTTTTTTTTTTTTACAATTTCTTTATATCCTAGATTTGAAATAAAAAGAAGGGCTTTATATATGATGCAGGCTTCTATGGTGTTGCCACGTGTCATGATGCATCCCAACATCACACGCTTGGAGTTGTTCGTAAGATTTAAAAGCAAACTTATCTCATGAGAGGTTTGTAGACATGTTGGATTATAAATACTGCCATAATGTGTTTGAGTCTGTGAACAAGGCGCAAGTCTTTGGCCACCACCTAATAATAGATTTGAAGTATGTGGGGCCACTTAAACATTGTAAATACCTTGTGGTCCAAATGGAGTGACTGGTCTTGATGTCAATGCCTATGTGTGTTCAACACTTTTTTTTTCACAAGGGCACCCTTATGAGCATGAATTAACACACACAAACACATAAAGCCTTTTTTTATAATCATCGAGACTACTTCATGAACTGAGACCTTGTGATTGTGACAAGTGTCACTTATTTTGTCGTCACGCCTCAATGGACCCTCTCCACAGAGGATTCAAGTAAAATTGTCTCTGTGAGGTCCATGGATGCATTGGTAATTGGATCACAATTTTTCATGATTGGAGTTTGTGGGAAACAATTGTGATATTCAATTAGGTTTGTGCGTTTATATATATGGTATGTGAAATCATGGATGTGTTGCTTTGTGAATTCCTTAAATTTAGGATTGCATCGTCAAGGTAGTGTCGATACTTTATTGTGTGTAGGCATCTTTGACTTTATGTTTGTTGTGGTCACCATGATACCTGATGATGGTGATTCAAGTGTCCAAGAAATAGACCATGTTAGTGAGGACAACGAGATCATGCCACATGGAAAATATCTCATTGCTCAGAGTATGCAAATTTTATTGGCTAATTATCTTTAGTTTCATTTTACTTTTTCTAGATTCAATTGATACAATAACTTACTTTAGGTTGTAATTTAATTAATAAACCATGTAATAATATTTGTCAAAACTCGAGTCTTTGGTGACCACTTTTTACACCCAAGCCTTATGGTTCATTTTACCTTTAAATTACTTGAGATGCTTTGTGTTGTATGGACTTGTTCACCAAATTTCTTTTTGTGGCCTCCGTGACTCTATGAGTCCGTTGGATTTGCCACGTGTTCTTTTTTTTCATTGTAAGATTAAAGCATGAATATCAGATGTGAGGCATTAGAATTTAGAATGGTAAAAAATTAAATCACTCGGCAATGCCACTTGTACCACTTATAATAAAGGCTTTTAATGAGTCAATATTTAATTGTTACATTGTGTCAAATCTATTTTTAATTGCTTGTTTTTAAAGTACATTATAATATTAAAAGCTATACCCCTGGCACTTTTTTTTTTAAAAAAAGGGGGTAAAAACTTTATTATAAACTCAGAAAAATGAAGTACAAGGCTCGTACGAGCCAAAAACCGGAAACAACAAATACATCAAACACCACACACCGAACCACCATCACTCCTCTGTACCATACCTGTCCTCTAAAATTCTCGCCAAATTTTCTCTAACCTCCGACGGCAATAAAGTATCCTCCACTACCGTCCACTCTCCAATCCCTTTCGACGCCCACCTAACCAGACAGTCAGCCGCCCGATTCCACTCTCTCGGAACATGGGCAAAAATCACCGTCTCCATGAGCATAGTAATCTGCAAAATCTGCTGAACAATCAAAGCCAATTACTAGCTCACCTCCGTAACTTGTCTTTCCAGGATCATATTAATCATTATTAGCGAATCTGCCTCACATATCACTTTACGCCATCTGAGCTCGTCAGCTCTCTGTAAAGCAAATAAAATAGCCATGCCTTTCATATTGTTAACCGTCTGAATACCCCTGTGAGCCGTAAACATAAAAATAACCGAACTCAAGGCATCCCTCGCAATCCCCCCAATACCGGCCTGCCCTGGGTTACCTCTAGAAGATCCATCGGTATTAATCTTCAAAAAATCACCAAGAGGAGGCGTCCACTTCCCATCTCTCTGCACCTTCTGCCTTCGTTCTCCACTCCTCACACACGCAACACCTGGAGACAAATCCTACATCCCCAATCTGTCTGCCAACTCTCCGTCTCTCTTGTCCATCGGCAAGGCGACCTCACATTTGGTTTCAACCATTTCCCAAATCATCCTGATGATTCGATTCCACACTTGATCAACTTTCATCCCTTCCCCCTGAAAAATGCGCCTATTACGCTCTAGCCACACCTGCCAGAGTATAAAAATTGGCCCAGCAAACCATACCTCTTGAAGGAAGCGCGCAACAGGGGGTGGTCTTTCAATTATGCGCCAAAACTCAGCCAGTGTGGGGGCGTGTATGCAGATGCTACCCCACACGCCCCACCAAGCGTGCCATATCCTTCTAGTATACTGGCAGTTGAGAAAAAGGTGGGTCGAACTCTCCACCTAAGCGCAGCACAACACACACCTTGAAGGCCCCTCAAAACCTCTCTTCCTGATGTTGTCCCATGTTAAGCAATGGTTCCAAGTGAGCGTCCAAATGAAACAATTGCACTTTGGCCACGAAAAGCTGCTCCACGTCCGTTTCCACCAGGTAACCTCCCTATCTTCCCCCAGCTTCTGCGCCACAAGTTCCTGGTACCCTGCAGAAACAGAGTATTTCCCTTTGGGGTGAGGGAACTAGGCCAGCTCATCCACACCAACAAGGGTGCAATAGGTGCACCCAACTAAAATCTCCTTCAACTCCCTGCACTCCCTCTCTGTACCCCTAATTGACCATTCTTCCTAACTTTTCCAGCTTGCTTCCAGAAGTTGATTTTGATGACCAAAAGTTTTAAAATCACTTACCTGCCACCATCCAGCCTCACAGAATCTTTGCGCCAGATTGTGTAAGCGAGGGTACTACACCACAATGGGCGAAAACCCGTACCAAGAATCATACCAAAACTGCGCCTCCCTCCCGCTTTTGCAAATCCAGAACAAACCTCTTTTTATTAAATCTGCCCCCTTCTTCAGTGTGTCCCAAACCACCGAACCGCTTCCCACCAGGCCAAATCTAGGAATATCCTTATGGTTATTCCCTGGAAAATACTTATGAGCCACTATTTTAGCCTAGCTCCGGTCCTGCTCCATGCATAATCTCCAGTATAGCTTAGCTGCCATAGCCATACCAGCCAACATACCTTGTCTCAATCCCAATCCTCTGAATCTCTTCAAACTGCACACCACCTCCCATCTGATAAGACTCCATTTTTTAGCTGGTAAGTTGTTAGCCCACAAGAACTATCTCGCCAGAGAGTCTAACTCCTGCACAAAACTAGCTGGCGCCACCTGCAGCATACATCTATATAGGAGGAGGGCTTGGACCACCGATTGGATCAGTTGGACCCTTCCCACAAATGATAACCACCTATGAGTCCAATGGCTAACCTTGACTCTAAAATTGTTCAGAATCCCCTTCTAGGACTCCTTAGAGTGTCTACCTGAAGTAACCGGCATCCCCAGATACATAACCAAAAGGCTACCGATTTGGAATCGCAGAACATCAGCCACTCTCCTTTGAATAGCCTGAGGAGTATTGAAGAAAAAAATGGAAGATTTCTCCTCATTGATAACCTGTCTCGAAGCCGCTAAGTAGGTATCCAAGCACCTACGGATATTGTTTGCTTCTCTCATGGAGGCAGCTCCCAACAAAGCCACATCATCAACGAACTGAAGGTGAGAGAGAACCGGCAGTCCACCACCCCAATTCCATCCTTGAATCTCCCCACTTCTGGTATATTCTCTGATCCTCTGCCCTAAACCCTCCGCTAGGAGCAAAAACAAATAAGGGGACAATGGATCTCCCTGGCGCAATCCCCTAGCTGCCCTAAAAAGATTGGAATGTTCCCCGTTAACTAGTACAGAGAAAGAGGTTGTTGTCACACATCTCATAACCCACTCAATCCAATCCCTCTCAAAGCCAAAAACCTCTATCACCTTGTGCAGAAAGGTCCATCGAACCCGGTCATACGCCTTGGACATGTCAAGCTTCATGAACATTGCCTTCTCTTTGGATCTGGACATTGAATGAACCGCCTCTGTAGCCATCACGATGCCATCCAAAATTTGCCTTCCTTCCACAAAACCACTTTGCTCCTCTGAAATCAGCTCCTTTAAGCACTTCTTCAACCTTTCAGTAATCAGCTTCACAATAATTTTGTAGATGACATTGCATAGAGAAATGGGGCGAAATCGACTGAAGCGATCAGCCCCCTCCTCGTTAGGGATGAGGGCCAAAAAAGTAGAATTTAGCACCCTCAACATCTGCCTATTTCTCTGGGACTCTTGCATCACGGCGAGCAACTCACCCTTAATAATTTCTCAAAACTCCTGGTAGAACTCTATCGAAAACCCGTCCAGTCTTGGAGCCTTACCTTTCTTCATCATAAAGACTACTTTCTTCAGCTCCTCCTCCGAAATAGGTCTTCTCAATTTCTCTTTCATACCTTGAGTAACCATGGAGGGAATACAGGCTAAAATCAAGTCCTCTGCCTCCTCATCCCTCTGCCCTTCTTCTTGGAAGAACGAGCTGAAATGTCGTTTGGCCTCCTCACATATTTCTCTAGTGGAAAAGACAATTTCCCCTCTTTCCGTAACCAACGAACTAATGACATTCCCATGGCGTCTTGCTTTGACCGAGTTGAAGAAGCAAGCAGTGTTTCTATCTCCTTCTTGCAACCATTCGATCCTGGATTTCTGTTTCCAAAAAATTTCCTCTCTCACCTCCCACTCTTCCAAGGTTTTAACAGCCCTTGCTTCCTCCTCCATTAAAAAACCCTGTAAGTCCCTCCTCCCTGATTAATCTGGTAATGTCATTTAACTCTTCTTGCGCCCTCTTCTTCTCTTGGAAGATGTTGCCGAAGCTGTACCTGTTCCATCTCTGAAGCTGGTATTTGACAAATTGGAGGAGTTTTGCAAACACATACATCACTGTCCCAGTCGCTGGTCGGCCTACCCTCCACCATTCCATGATCCGGTCGTACAATTCCTGGTCCCGCAGCCACATCAACTAGAATTTGAAAGGTGGCTTCTGATGCCGAGCAGCTGAAGAAATATCCAATTTTATCAGCCAGTGATCCGAACTGTGCCCATCCAGGATCTCAAAGCTAAGCGTCCATCCACCTCCCACCCAAAAACAAGACACCAAAAATCTATCTATACGCTCATTAATGTAACTGTTACCCGGCCTCCTGTTGTTCCAAGTGAATCAGCCATTACTCGGTTTGCTGTCTACCAAATTTAAAGCTGAGATCTTATCCCTAAGGAGACAAGAAGATGGCTCCAATCTGGTGTTCCCACCCATTTTTTTCGAGCTGTCCAGAATCACATTGAAATCTCCCACCACAATCCATGGTAAATAAGGAAGCTCATTACAGACCAGCTGAATGTTATTCCAAACATAAATCTTACCTTGCATATCACAGGGGGCATAGACATTTGAAAGCAGAGCATACTCGCCTGAATCCATACATAAGGCCACCAATGACAATACAGACTTGAATGCCATCCACGCCACCGGTTTGACCTTTCTTGGGTTCCACAGGCACGCTAAACCTCCAGCTGTCCCTTGAGCCCCGATGCATTGGCATGACCCTTGTCCCCATATCCTCAAAGTAATGTCCAACATGTAATCCACTGTCACTTTAGTCTCTTGAAGAAAAAGAATATCAGGATGTTGACTTCTGACTAATTCATGAATAGCTTTTTGTTTAGGCCCGCTATTTAGGCCTCTCACGTTCCATGATAACACAATCATTTCGGGGGAGGAGGAAAATGTGCTTCTAAGGTCCTTACCGACCCCGATTAAACTAAGTTCTCTCCAATCATTTTGAGTCTATCCAAATCCTTTCTTCTTCCTACCTTGACATTTTTGTCTATAGCTCCCTTCTTGTTGTCCTTTTGAAGAATCCCCAAGCACTGCGGGGCTTTCTCTTGCTTTTCCATCTTATCCTCCCCTGCCTGTGCTGCCTTCTCCCCAAATTCTGCGCCTTGCCCCCTTGCTACTATCCCTGCCGCTAAATTCAACGCTTCCCCCTGCCTATCCAAAATCATTAGAGTAGGCTCTTCCGCTGTTTTCTTTGGAGAGAATGGCGTGGCATTTACAGCGCCTTCACACTCCTTCATCCGTTCTTCTCCGATTGTTAGACCTGGCAATACCTCTTGCTGTCCCAACTCCTCCAACATCTCAAATTTGTTATAGGAATCCTCCCCTTGTTGCTCCATAAATGTTCTCTTAAGTCCCTTGTTTTTACCCCTGGATTTCACTTGCATGAATCCCTCTGAGTCCTTTCTGCCACCATTTCCCATCTTCTTTCCTTTATCATCAGGTTCTGCCCTGTTCAAGGGAGGCACAGGAGAAGGTTGTTGGCCTACCATTATACTCTTCGGACACCTTTGGACCAAATGTCCGTACTCGTGACATAAGCGACATCTAAACGGTAGGGTCTCATAATCAAGTTGCTGTAACCATGAGTACGTTCCTGCACTCATTTCTATCGCGTCAGGCAACGGTCTGCTCAGGTCAACTTCTACACAAATTCTTGCATATGTCATGATTTTCTTCCCAAGTGTTTGTGTAGATGCTCCCACCGGTTTTCCTATTATTGAAGCAATCATAAGCAATACATCCTCGCGACAACATTCAACCGGCATTCGAGGTAGGTGCACCCACATGGGAACCCTGCTGGGTAACTTCTCTGTGGGATTAAAACCAGCTTGCCATGGTTTCATGAAGAGGCCAGCCTGATTATAAAAATATGGACCTCCTTCGAACACCCGATTCCTGTCTTCCAAACAATTGAAAGTTACCATAAAAAAGCTATTAGCCAGCATCATCATCTCCATCTCTCCAACCGGCTCCCCTACTCTCTTGCCCCAGTTTTCCAAGAAAGGGAGCGAAATTTTCATCCCCAGGAATTAGCAATAAAGAGTGTTTGGAGTAATACTCCACATCTTCCGCAATCATGTCAAAAGGAATGATCAGTTTTGGCCTTTCAATGCAACGCTCCAGACATCTATTCACCTTATTAATTCTGGATCCTCCATTAGAGCCACTGCCCTGTATCCCTGAAAACTGTATGTTCTCTGCAACCTCCTTCAGTTTGGCATCCTGCCCTTGGAGTCCCTTACCTACCACATCTCTAAAACTTTTATCCCCCTTCAGGTAACTTCTTTCCACCTGTTCCATTGTGGCGCCTGCTGCCCCTTTTGCCAATGCAATCCAGCTGCCCACACCGGTTCCTGAACAACGCAGCCTCCCCACCCTTTCTCCCTGCGTTCCCCTCTATCTCTTCCCCCACGCACCAACAGTCCAAGGCGGTTAAGAGCTAGGGCACCACTCTGCGTTCGCCCTTCCTTCCCATCGTGCTCTTCCTGTTAACAAACTAAGTCAACCTAACTTATACCCCTGGCACTTTTACAATTTAGATTTTATTTAATTATTTTATCGTGTTAAATATATATTTATTTCTAATTTATAAAATCATTTCTAATATAAAATATTGAACGTATATCTTTTTTTTTCCTCACTAAAATAACAACCCAAAATCATTATTTCAGTGATCTCTAACTTATATAAATAATAAATAAATTATTTTTAAATAAGTTAGAAATCACTTAAATTAAATATAAACATGATTGGTAAAAAAATTCTTATTTTAAATTTTTAATTAATTTGTTGACTGAGATTAACCCTTCCAAATGAAAATTATAATACCTTGTAATATTTTTGACTGCAAGGTTTAGGATAGACGATGTTGGCGACCCAAAAAAATCTGTAACCTCCACCCACCTATGGATAAATAGTGGAATCATGTCGGTGTAACTTTTGAAATAAATAAAAGCACGTTGGATCCAGTCTGAATAAAAAAAAATCAGTTTTAAACCAGAAAATTTGCCGAGGAATTAAATATCTCATAAATGTCGGCGACAAATATTGAATTTTCAGGCCGTTGAAAAAGTCCCCTGTTTCACGACATTGGGACCCTCATTGAAAACCGCCATTTTCTTCGTCGGTTTCCCAAATCGATTCGCGACGCGGTTTGCGTTTCTGCTGTTTCTAATTTGCTATAAAATCTCGTCTAGTTTTTCAGAGATTTTGTTGGACGTCATTTATGGTCGTAAAGAGGAATGATTCGAACGGCTCTGTAAATAAATTTGTCTTTTTTTGGTCTGGAATTAGGGCTTTGAAGAGATGGGAGGGAAGCAATCGGAGGAGCCGAAGAAGAGATGGCGAATTCCAGTTTCGAAATGGAAGACATGGTCAATTTTAGGCGTATTAGCAGTCATTTTAGCGGTGTCTGTGGCCGCCTGCGGACGGCAATCAAAAATTTCTCTGTTTGGCTTCTCCGCAAACGAGTGTACGTGTCACCAGGTACTTGATACAGCTCTTTGGACAATTGTTGACAGTTCTTGCTCTCTCTCTATATTTATTTATTTTTTATTGTTTTTTTTCATACCCTTCCAGTTGGATGAGTCATGGGTAGACAACCTTAATGCCATGTACCTTTTTTGGGATCATATTCTTAAAATTTATAAACATGGCTACGCTTGAATGTATTCCGTAATGTTTACATCTAATTGGATCATATTCTTAAGATTTATAAACATTGGTTACATTCGAATGTATCTCATAATAGTTACTTCACAATCTTTATTGAAGCAACTTCAATTTGAATATATCCTTAAATTCTTCTCTTCTTCTTCTTCTTCTTTTTCTTTAATTGGTTTTGGGGTTAAGCGTACCTTGCAGGCCATCATCGAAGAGTCAGCCATTGTAATTCAGAATCCTGGACAGCTTGGTGGCTGGCCCTAAGTTCTTACTGTTGGATCACAACTTCAATTGAATTATATTTTAAATATTTATAGGCCTAACACATCCCATAATTGTTGGATCACAACCTTAATTTAATTTTTATTTTAAAGATTTCTAGGCCTAACACATCCCAGAATTGTTGGATCACAACCTTAATTGAATTTTATTTTAAAGATTTCTAGGCCTAACACATCCCATAATTGTTGGATCACAACCTTAATTGAATTGCATTTTTAAGATTTGCAGGCCTAACACATGCTCAAACAATATCCATAATTACTTTATCACAACCTCACTAAATGTCCTTTGGAGTCATAGGCTGATTTATTTCAGCGAGGGAGATTTGGAACTATGTCACGCTCTTACGAGTGTCCCCATTACCATTATACCACAAATCTTTGGAGTGATGCCAATGACTTTAGATTGTGGAAAACAAGGGCCTTTTGGGTTTATTGTCACTTTTGCAGGGCATGTAATTTGAAATATATATTTTCAAACCTGAAAGTCCACCACCTCGTCCTCTCTCGACGGGGCTGGTAGCACTGGTGGTCTGATTTTTTGTGGGACATTTCTGTATATAGCTTTTTGTGTTTTTTGCACTTGAATATGGACACTTGGCTTTTTGTGACTTGATGTAATTTTTGGTGGCCTTGGCTTTTGTGGTTCTTGTCTCGGGCTTATAGCTTAATTCGACTTTCAAAATGCTATTTGCTTGGGGTGTGCTTTCATATTACCTGCCTTTTTGATCTGACCTATGTATCTATGTTTTTTATCTTCAGAAATATATTTTCATGCTTTTAATCAAAATAAATATCTATTTTCCTATAATTTAATGCCTTCTTTCAATGTTTTAATCTGGTACAGGGTGCACACAAGCTGTCTGGAATCGTAGAGGATTGTTGTTGTGATTTCAAGACTGTTGACACTCTCAACAACCAGGTCCTGCATCCCCTGCTGCAGGATCTTGTCAGAACACCTTTCTTTCGGTATTTTAAGGTGAGTGTTCTGATGTATTATTTGATTGAATTACATTCCCTTTTTTTAGAAAAGTAAATGATTTTGACTGATTCTATGAACCGGAAAGAGGGAATCTGTAGGGTCCTCACATAAAAAAACATAAAAACTGAAGTACAATTACAGATAACAAGAAGACTTGAGTGATCTAAGAGATCTAAAGATAACCTTACAACCTAAGAAACCAAAGAAGATTCTTTTAGTAAATATACCATACACAGAAGATCTGCGGCTCCAACATCTTGCATAGACTAAAAAATGAGTAGCTAGAGCTCTTCTTCTCCTGCAAGAAAGAAGGGCCTCCATATTCCTTTGCGTACCTGTATTGATGGAATTTATTGCATCAAGCTGCAACCTCTCTGTTTCCATTTTTTGACATCTACGCTTTGGGGTTCCAGATTTAGTCAACAAGGATTCCTTTTGAGAAATTGTGCAAATTGCTGTTGTGGAAGCTAAAACCTCCTTACCCTCCTTTTGAGATGCTGCCACTTCCAATTCCTTCGAAAATTCCACCTGCTGTAGCCCCAATTTATTTGCTTCTTTAATCCCAATAGCACCTGCCAGGACGGTCTCTCTTAGGTTGTCATAAACTGCAGCTTGACTCCCTGAGTGAAAGATACAGGTATGTGACATTCTGTACTAGTGTTTATGCTCAATCCTTCCCTAGAAGTACACTGCTGTGGTCATTTCTTGGGTAACCGAGGAAATATATTCAGATTCTGGTCCTGAAGGCCTTGCTTTCGGAATCCAGTTCTGGAACTTGACAAAGGGCGGTCCTGGTGCTTTGGGGAGGAGTAAGCTGTGAACTTATGACCAACTTTGTTACATTGATAGCATCTGAAAGGCAGCCCCTCAAAGTTCACATGCTGTAGCCACTGTCCATGCTTTGAATAAATCCTAATAGAATGAAAAATGGGTTGAGTAGTGGCTAACATAATGCAGACTCTATCAAAGTACAATTTAGATCCATCTGCAACAGGATTGATCTTTACAAAATTGCCAACCTTCTCAGCTAGTATTTTGATCACGACAGGGTTTCTAAGAACCAAAGGAAGATGCAGAAAACGGATTCAAATTGGGACTCGGTGGATAGACTTCACTGAGGGATAAAAAATGGCTTCCAAGGGCAATGAATCAACCCGGTCCTGCCACGAAACCAAGAACCATTGATCCAGACAAATTCACGATCGTCTTTGGAATGGAATTTGATTAGGAAAAGCTGTTTGGTAGTGGAGTGAAAAGTGGGCACCCAATATCCTTTCAAGTGCTTTCCATCCGGCTGGTTATTTCTGACAAAAGTGGCTTCTTGTCCAAGAACCTTCCCACAAGGGAGAAACAATCCTTTTCCTTTGAGATCTGGTGCACGCAGTCCTCTGGAAGGCACAGCTCCACTATGTTCTTAGCCAACTAGAGAGGGATATCGCTCAAAAGATAAAGGCACCGAGCAATGGTCAGCCTGTTGCTGAGCATATGATCCCCACTGCTGCTCTCCTCCATCGAACAAATCCTTCACGGCCTCTTCACCTGAATTGCCCAAACCCTCAAAACTTCGGAGATTTAATTGAAGCCCTAGGCTCGGTCTGGAAAACCCTGCAATTAATTCTGGTTGATTGCAAATCCTTCTTATTTACGGACAGGTCAGAGCCTGCTGCAGCCAAAACCCCAATATTGCCACTGTCGATCCATCTAAATGAGACCAGAAATATGTCCACCTCAGTCCCTCCTCCTTCGCCTGACACAGCCCTGCTTGCCGCCACTCTGCTAACTGCCGCTTTGCTCATTGCATTCTCAGATGCAACAAAGCCCTAATTTTACTAATTATGTTACATTACTTTTTTATTGAAAGATAGAAATTATATTATGTCTGCAAGTGACCAAACAGGTCAATGGGATTGAAGAATACATCTAGGTATGATAGACAAGTTTTAGGAACAAATGTACTCTAAGTAAACACCAAAGCTAGGGGTAACCCAAGGCAGGTATTGATTCTTAGGAAACTATACATTGAAATAGCTGTGTGGTGGTGAGGAAAAGCCATCGTTAAAGGGAGCTGATGGAGACCTGAGCTAGAAATTGGTGCTGCAAGAGTTGTTGAATTTTGGGACAGTTTGATATTAGGCAGTTCTTGATTATAGATATATACATGTTGTGTTTGTTTGGTTTGAATGCAAAAATTATATCATAAAACTCTACAATATGTGCAATTTTAAGAAGCAAGACCAAAAAGTTTGCAAAAATAGCCATGTTATGGGTTCTTGCTTATGGAGGTAGCTGCACATGCTGTTCAAATTTAGATTTTTATCAGTAAATCACTATTTTGTACCATGTACAGGAAATTTGAATTTGGAAACACAGATATTGGGGTTTCTGGAGATGGGGCTAAGTGCTAACTAGGGTGCAATAGCAATAGGAAACTTGGGTGCAAATTTTTATGGCAGGCAAAGGGGAAGTCATGAAACAGCTGGAAACAGTTTCTTATGTAGTAAGAAAATAAAGGAAAGAAATCCTTGAATTTGACAGAAACATTTCCAGAAACTTTCCCCAAAACATAAAACTTTTCCAGAAACTTTCCCCAAAACATGAAACTTTTCCAAAAAAGCCTGAAATGTTTCTGGAAAATTTGGGACACTTGCAGGGTTTCCTGTCTCAAAACAATTTCTGGGCATGGGATAACAGCAAAATGCACTCATCACCCATCAGGAAATTGTTCCTAGGTCCAGATCTTCCTTGATTGCACTGGTCTTATATCATTTTTCTATCTCTGTATTCTCAAGATTCTTATACTGCAAAAGGTCTGTATCCACCAGCAGCAATTTAAATTAATTTATAAATGCTACAATGTTCAGCATAGATTGGGATCAGCTTAATGTGTTAAAAGTTTTGGGGCTTCTCCATACAGAACACTAAAACTTTTCCTCCATAAAGTATCAATTGCCTTTCCTTAAGGTTTGTTGTAGGTTTACTATCTTTTTTCAATCCACCTCACTGACTTGTCTAGCCTCAAACTAATGAGGTCTTATTCATAGTAGCAGAATGTGCAATTTAAATGCGATTAATCATTGCACTCTATGTTACCGGATACGCCACTCCTCTTGGTCTGGTACGGGTACAAAACGTATCTGATACGGATACACCGGGGATATGGGCAGGGTGCACCCTGCCCCCTGCGGATACACAGAAAAAAATAGTTTTTTTTTTCAATTTTGTTAAATCAACAGTCAAACGCCGTTTGCCCTAACTGTGTCCTGCCCTAACTGTGTTCATTCTCCCACCCTACTGTCTTCATTCTCGTGCTGTTGCTGTTTCTTCACCCTCCCTGCCGTCGCCGTTCCTGCGAACCCTGCAGCACTGACTGCGTTAGAAACTTAGAGGTTCAGGTTGTGTCCAGGTGTCAAAGCTGCCAAGCTGCATCCGAGCTGCCTTGCCAACAACCGTTGAGGAGGCCAAGGTAGGTAGTTTTTATTTTTTAACTTGGTTTTAAGTTTTAATAATAGTTTATAACTTTGTTTAAGTGCTATTTTTATTTATTTTTATAATAATTTTTTTAGAAGATCCATGCTGTTAAATTTTTTTATACATACAAATATTATTTATAAATAGTTAGGTTTTTTTAACATTTAAAATTTAAATAGTTGCTGAGTAATTATATATTGAATATTTACATATAGTTTTTTTTTTAGAACTTAATTTATACATACAAATTTAAATAGTTGCTAAGTAGTTATAATCATTTTGAGGTCTATTTTTTAGTTTTTTTTATTTGTATAGGTTATTTTTAATACTCAGGTTTTTTATAATATTAGTTATAAGATTAATCTAAGTTTGACCATTGAATATTATGATATTTGGCATTGATTATGAGTATGTTTTGTGGTGATTTAACTTATTTTGTTTCCTCTATGTATATTATGTGGTTAATTTTGCTTATATGGTTATATTTTTAATTTTTTATGTATATTTTTGTACGGTTGTATCCAAAACGCATCCAAAACCCCCTGAAAAAATCTTGGTATCCACGTATCCAATTCTCGTACCCGTACCTGTGTTTGTATCAACAACCTAGGTTGTACTTGGCCCAAAACACTTTCTTCAACCCAATTTTTTGGTGTTTTTTCAGCAAATCAATCCGCAAAGCCTTGTATGATGCTACGATTTGAATTGTCATCTACAGTTTAAAAAAACTTAAATACACCCAAAACTTAAAAAACCTAAGCCTAACTCTAACCTTAATTAGTAACCCTAATCCTCATCTGTGGCAGGTGTTATATTTGACGTTCATTTGTATAGATTTAATATTTTTATATGTGAAATTTGGTGAAAATATTTCTCATTATAACTCCCTAATAATCTACCCTTGGATCAATACCTCGTGGGCCAAACACATGAAAATGAAACATTCATACTTTCTTTAACGCTCGCACTACACATGGAGCACAACCCACTCTAGAGAGCACAAGTTGAAAAAATATTGTTCATGAACAAGCAAAGAAGGCAATCACCAACTTTTGGTACTACTCTAGCTTGTTTATGTGGCCAAATCTCCATATTGGCAAAGTATGGTGCATGCAATTGCAGTTGCAGGTTTTGGGTTCATTGCCCCATCATACAAGTCTTTGCAGATTGATTTGTTGAAGGATGCTGTATAGGATGTGAGTGATGTTCTTGCAAAACATCACAAAGAATGACAAAAATCAGGGTGCATTATCATATCAGATGAATGGATAAATGGAGCCACACTCTCATCAACTTGCTTGTGTCATGTGACATTGGCATAGTGTTTCTTAAGAGTGTTGATGCATCTGAGATGATTAAATCAGGCAAGACACTTTTTCATCTATTATGATGAGGTTGTGATTGAGGTGGTTCCACAAAATGTGGTCCAATTCATTGCAGATAATGTTGTTGCTTGTGTGGTTGTTAGGAAGCTTCTTGTGGACAAATATGAAACTTTTTTTCGGACTTCATATGTGGCACATTGTCTGGTATTGACTTTGGATGACAGACAAAACTCCATGGGTGAAAGAGGTTTTGTAAAGGGCCCGCACAATCACTAAGTTCATAAACAATCACACAAGTGTGCTCAATGTAATGCACACATTCATAGATGGCAAGGAACTTCTTCGGCCAGGGGTGACAAGGTTTACGACCCACTTGCATTTCAAACTCTTTGCCAACAAAAAAATGAATTTAATACAATGTTCGTTTCAATTAATTGGGTGGAATCTTCCTTTGTGAAACATATGGAGGGAAAAATGGTGGCCAACTATGTTCTCACTGTGTTTGAGAAGAGCAAAGAAAATTGATTTATTCTTTGAGCCTCTAGTTTGAGTTTTGAGACTCATTGATGGGGATAAATTCCCAATGGGTTATCTTTGAGACAATTGATAGGGCCAAAGATGCTAGGAGCAAATTATAGAATGATAGGGCCAAACACATGCTGTTATGGGAGATAATTGATAAAAGATGAGATTGATACATGCATTTTTCCTTCCATATAGCTGAATATTTCTTGAATCCAACATTGTTATTTGGTGGCTCATTTTGAGATGATGCAAAAGTCACATAGGGCCTATTTAAGCACATGGAGAGAATGTTACCTAGGGATATTTTTAGGCAACTATGGGAGAGTTTTCGATGTACAAGCAAGGGGTTCTTCTCTAGTAAGACAACCATCATAGGAAGGAAGACCTTCAAACCAGGTAGACAATTTTTCTACATACGTACGGTGAAACTATTAAATTTTGCTTGCTTACAAAATCTGGTCTTGCAACACAATGGTGGGATTTCGTTGGTTGGGGAATAGATTTTGATTTTTTGCTCATCTAATTGGTTGGTTATTAGTCAGTTTCCCAAACACCTTCGATGGATGACAATGCACATTTTGAGCCAGCCATGCAGTTCACCCACTTGCGAACGGAGTTGGAGTGTGTGCGAGCATATACATGCCAAAAAACGCAGTTGATTCACTCAAAAACGGATAAATGATTTGGTGTTTGTCCCCCGCAATCTTTTTCTGAAGATGAAGAAAGCTCAAGTTTAATAAATGTTGCATTTTTAACTCTCAACTCATATGGAATGTTGATTTATATTCTTGCAAAGTATTATTTGTCAAAGTCATTAATATCTGCATTCTATTTGATAATGTTAGCTACCGTTGAGGAAAATCAATGGATTGACCTTGACGAAATCGATCAAGGATCTAAATGGCTCAAAAATAATGATGAGCCTATTTATGACGAATTTGACTTTGACTTGTTGGAGAACATTGGTACCAACACCAAAGTCGTCTCTTAAATCAAGAGAGGCTCTAAATTTGGAGCTTCAACATCTAGACTTGTTGATCCCTTAGTCTACCTTGTTGTCATTGGCTTCCTCCCTTTTTTTGTTCTTTTGTAAAAAACAATAGTATGCATTTTGAAATGCAAATGTAATGAAGTTTGAATAGTATGAAAATTAAAAAAAGAAAACAGTTGGCTGATTTTGATGGCATATAATCTCATCTATCTTCCTCTTATAATCTGTATCTATTCTCTATGCAATTGAAATGCTTAATATGTATATGTATGCAATGAAAATGCCTTTACATTAAAAAAAAGTTTTATTTCATTTTTTCACTTTTTTTGGCAATTTTATGTTTTTTTATTTTTTTCTAATTAATCGCGATTTTTTGAAAAACACTTACACTTTTGAAAAAATGATTTTTTCCCCAAACGATTTATGCTGCTATGGTCTTATTAGTAAAAATTATTATGATGCAAGTGCATATGTATGCTGGGAGAACCATGCACATCTAGCTCTAATTCAAAAGAGAGATAACCATGCATTACATGCATAATGAACCCAAACATTCAATACAAGAAGAGGATATCAGCTTGAATAGATTTTTTAAATTATAATTCACACAATGGAATTGTTCAGGTCACGTGCTTTATGCCAAATAGTCTCTTAAGCTTTCACTAAATCCTTATTCTCATTTACTTTCCAAGCAGACATCAGCCACATTCATAAGGAATATCAGTATTGACTCAACCATTTTGAAATATCAGTTATTACGATTTCAAAAATAATCTCCTCAACACGAGAGATACTAGTTACTTTTCAAATCCCTAAATTACAGAACTCAATTAGCATAAAAGGAATGCAGTCCTTTCTCTCAACCTTTAATGTATCCCATGGGGGTAGCCATCTATTTTGTGAATCAATCCACACTCATGTACAAGGGAAGCTGTTTGACCAAAGTCACACTTAGACTAGGCAATCACTTCCAAGCATCTTAAGGTGTGCATGATTAATTCAGTCCTATGGCGGCAATTTCTTCTTTTTCCACTTTTACTTTAGCATATAAATGCACAAGAGAAAAATATACATTTAAATAAGCTCCAACATTTTGGGAGTTGGCTTCCATCTCAAGTTATCACTCTTAAAACAAGGCTATTCGGCAAGCTGATTTCTTCCATAGTTACTTATTTGGTTTCACATTTCCGCATACAATTAATCTGTTTCAAAGGAAGTGGAACTATTTTCATTCCCCATCTTTGGAATCGATGATTCACTGCTTTCAGATGTTAATAACAATGCGGCAAACACAAACTGCAGCCTGCAGGTTTACTATTTCAATTTCTTTTACTCGTTATATTAGAATATGTCAAAGGACGGAGGGGTATAACTTATTCACATTTGTTCTTTCAGCCCCATAATATATATATATAACCATTCACCAGTACATACTTTTCACAATGCTACCTTCGATTTCATTTTCCAAAGTAAAATAATAAAAAGAAGACTGAAACAGTGTAAAAGGTTACCTACCTACTGCGCTAGCTGGCTGGTTGAATCAAATAGAGGGGTTGGGTTGTCATTAACTAGAGACTCTCTAGATTGATGTTCATCCATTGCTCACAATATGACTGATAAAAAAGTTGAGCGTTGATAAGTTTCATGGCAATCTAAGTTTTCAAGATATGGCAGATACGGACATTGATATGGATACAACAGTAGAGAGAGGGAGTGAGAGACGACACATTGTCATGTCATTTTATTAATGTTCTAAAAGTCTAAAATTACGACTTGAAAGGCATTTAAGTGTTGATCTTCTCTGTGCTCTAAGTGGATTGAATAGCTTTTCCACAATTTTAGTCTCTATTGGATTTCAAGCTTTATTTATGTAAAACATGAGCAATTCTTATGAAGACATTAATATCTTGGTAAAAATCCAAAAACCAAATTTACTCATTTTTTAATCCACTAAAATCAGGTATATGATGAAATAATTATTAATTGTTTCCTTGAAATACCAGGTTATTGATTGGATATGGCCCTATTACGGTTATGGCCACCTGATTATGGCCTGGATACTGCACTGCTATATCCGAGCTGTATCCAGATACAACACAATTTTTATGGTGTATAAGATACATGTATGTGAAGTATTTGCTATGTATCAATGTATTGAAATGTAGATCCAGATATGACGGGGGTACCCTGGAGTATCTAGTAGCTTAGATGCTAATGAATAAGAAATGCAGTCACCCGAAGTCCTCTCAGTCAGCCCCAAAAACTAAATTTAGGCAGGGAGGTACACACAATTATGTCTCCATGCTTAAAATCTGCAATGGGAATGGATGATTGCCTTTAAACTCAAGGGCTAAGTTTATTACTATGTTTGGCATTGAGCCAACTGGAGTACACAACTGTTTTAACCAAATAGTGGCACTATGGATAAATGACACTATGTAAAATGGGTAAAACTAGGGCACAGGGGAGAGATAGAAAAATGCAGTAAATAACGGTACATAGATCTGCCCAAATGCTGAATTTGTCAACTGAAAGTATTGTTTGAATGATTGGTAAGCAATAGTAATGAAAGAGAGGGAAAGAAGACTGAAATGAATGCACCTGGGCACTGTAGCTGAATTCTGATACCAGAAACAGAGTTTGAAATTGGGACATTAGATCTCTTGGGATTTTGACTATGATTTGGGAAAGGATAGAAGTGGCAAACCGCTGATTGTGACCCTGTCAGAATTGTGGAGTGATTGATTCTGACGTACGATTGTGACCCAGTCAGAATTGTGGTGTGGTTGATTCTGATGTATGATTGTGACCCTGAGCTACAATTCTGCCCTATGTTGCTTTTTAGGTTCCTGTAACTTTCTGAGTAGCTTTGTAGACAGATGATGATTAGGATACTTGCTTTGCTTTGCAGAATTGAGAGACACAATTGTCTGATTTGCTTCTCCTTTGACTTTGAACTAATTCTCCACAATGTCTCAAGAGGAATAGAATGTGTAAGTTAGTTGGCCCAAGAAACCTCTTGAGGAGTTGCAACGACATATCTCACACATTTGGAATCTAAACTCTATGCAATTCTAGTGCTTGTGAGTGAATCCCAACCCAATGAGAGAATACTTCACCTCCTCTCCCTAGATAATCAAATGAAACTATATGATTCACTATGACATTCTTTTAGCACAAGATGTGATGGCACAAGACTTGGATTGATGTTGATGCAATGTAGACTGTGCAGGGTCTTTGGTTGAATATGTAGATTTGTTTATAAGACTTGATGATTATGCATGAGAGACTTGGTTTGTAAGAGATCTGGATAATTCCAAGGTCGATGCTTGATATCAAATTGCTCAGGATAGATTTTTATGTATAGGACTCCCTTGGAAACTTTGCACATGGGGCAACCCTAAATAATATTGATAAGTGACAATCAAGGCACAAGAAATCAAACCAAGGTGGAAAGGACCCACAAAAGGAAGAGGGTTAGAATTGGTGGTTCGGAAGAGGATCATAATCAGTGAACTGCCAATTTTGACCCAAAGGGCAAAGAGGGTTAAAACAAAGATCAGTATAAACAAAGGATGATTGACTAGGATCCCAGTGTTGACAACTTATAGATATGAGTTGTTATTAGGGAATCTAGATGAATCAAGGCCGAGGGGAGTCTAATGTGGGTTAAAGGTGTTCAAAAATAGCCAATTGTACACAAATGGACCAAGTGTTGTAAAACATGACAAAGATGCTATGAAAAAGGGTCTCGTACCAAAATTAGGTTTATACATAATGCCCCACTTTCATGTGCATGTGTGTGAATTCATTCGTGCATTGAAGTACAACAAAATATTTAAGCACATATATGACATTACTTGAGGGAAGGAAGGATGAAGACTTTGTAACTTGAGATAGGATTACTTATGTCTTGGTGTTGTAAATCTAGTGCACTTGCAAACACTCGCAAATGTATTCTAGTAGGCAATGTCTCGATAAATTTGTGTGAATATAACAAAATGAAATAGAAATTGAAAAAAGTGAGCATAGGAATGTGTGGGTATGATGCCCCAATTCCAAGGTTTGGATAGTATCAATGAAGATCATGAGATAGGTGTGGCTATGATGCGCCCAATTGCAAGATAATGTAGGGACAAAGTATATGCCCCATTGTAGCATTGTTCCTTTAAGAGGCTAGATATAGCATTGAAGCCCACACAATAGTAGTAGTATGTCGCAATAGATGCATGATAGAAACCATGGTAACGTAGGCAACAAACATAGTATATTGCAAGTAGTAGCATGCATGATATGGATCATGGCACCAAACATAGGATATCACATAGTATAGGCATTGCAATCAAACATAGTTAGACATTTATGTGTAGAATAGGTAACCATCGAGCAAGGCATATGACCCACAAGTAATCAATGACAAGACATGACGACTAGAGAATTATTTATTGACAACATTGAACAAGACATTGATAAGTAACATGTACAAGTACATAGAAGTACAAGCACACATGTAGACAATCGAGCAATCATAGGGCACACAGGAGAACATACAATGTATTCATGTATTATGCAAGATGTAAGCTAGAACAAGATATGTGTAATCAAGATAAGTAGCTTTATATGATGAATGAAAATTAGGAAGGTTATCACTTGAGACCTACTGAAAAGATGCAGCTAGTATAAGGCATGCCATCAATATGAGAATGCCCATGTGTATGGGTGTAAGTGTAGCTGCATAGCATTTGTAAGTCCATGATCATATATAACATGTATATCTTGCATTTCATCCACTCAAAGAATAACATGAGGAGCATGTGTGTAACATGTATATGTAAACCTCTAGCATATGTAGATAAGCATGATATGTATCCATTCACAAAGATAAAGGCATTCATTTTTTTTGATTTTTATGTTTTTCAATGTTTTTGCATTTTTACAGTTTTTTTAGGAGGAGATCACACAAGAAGAAAGCCAAGGGGCGCAAGCAAGCAAGAAGCAAGGTGAATTCAATCAAGCAAGCAAAAAGATAAGGGGTGAAATCAGGGGGAAACCAAGAAGGCAATCGAGAAAGCCAAGGAGTGAAAATCTAGAAAAAAGAAGAGGAGGATTCCAAACAATCTACAACTTCTATAAGAAATCAATGCATGCTAGGGTGGGAGGTCTTGATATATATATATATATGCTGTCATCATCAAGAAGTCTATGCGAGTATTTGGAATGGGATCAACAATCAATGGGCAAGGGCCATGATGACATAGCAAACAACATAATCCAAGGGACTAGAAGAAAGCCAATGCAAACGAAGTATAGATATTAAATATTAAACCAAGAGTAACCTTGATTCAAGGTACAAACTCAAGGGAGGAGGGCACATGAAAGACATGACATATAGAAGAAATGAGCTAAAAGAAGTTATAGATTATATTGATGAAGCACAAAGGATAGGCTAACAGGGCTAACCGATAATCCTATCTATCTGTCTACAAATATAAGACCATGATCATGGGGAGTTAGATGCATCACTAGCAGTATCGAAAAAAAATATTATAAGATGTAGAATCGATCATGTAATAATGAGTTGTATGGTAATTTAAATTATCACCCCCAAGGTAGTCATTGTGAGAATGGGCTATCGGAGCCACCTTAACCTTTTGGAAAGAAGCACATGATATTAGTTAAAATGTTTCGTTGTATAGTTGAACTCTTTGTAGGTGCTTTATCATGAATATACTCAAAAGGTGATATGACAATTTTGCAATGCGAATGAGTAGGTATTGTAACTTTTGGTGATGCAACTGTAGGAGTTGTAACTCTATGAGACGTAACCTAGAAATCATATCTATAGATGTAAGAACTGTAGGAACCATAATTGTAGGTGGTAAAATTGTAGTAGATATCCCACGAGATTGAATGATTTGCTTTCTAGGAAGCACCTTAGGTAATATCTTATGTTGTTTATGATGTTGGATGGGTAACTCATAATATATGCCATAGATAGCATATACTTTGTTATCCGGCACAAACTTAAGACATTGGTGTAATGTAGATGGGATTGCTTTCATTTGATTTAGCCATGGGCGTCCAAGTAATAGATCATAAGTCCTGCTATCCGCCGATATATATATAACAATGGTTCAAGTCAAAGCTTAATTGTCATTTCTTACTAGTACAAGGTATACTCAACAAGACTTACTTAACACAACCACAATTCTTAAGAGTTATGATAGTTTTACATAAACACCCATCGATAGTATCACATTACCAGTCACCATAGATTGTAAGACCCTTTTAATATATATATATATATATTGGTTCAAGTCAAAGCTTAATTGTCATTTCTTACTAGTACAAGGTATACTCAACAAGACTTACTTAACACAACCACAATTCTTAAGAGTTATGATAGTTTTACATAAACACCCATCGATAGTATCACATTACCAGTCACCATAGATTGTAAGACCCTTTTAATATATATATATATATATATATATATATATATATATATATATATATTAAAAGGGTCTTACAATCTATGGTGACTGGTAATGTGATACTATCGATGGGTGTTTATGTAAAACTATCATAACTCTTAAGAATTGTGGTTGTGTTAAGTAAGTCTTGTTGAGTATACCTTGTACTAGTAAGAAATGACAATTAAGCTTTGACTTGAACCATTGTCTATCATTATGCCACGTGTAATTGTTGAATGTGAGTTGTTAAAAACATGTATAAATGACCATTGTTAGTACCATCATTTGGCATCTCGTGGTCATAGAATGTGATAGATGGAACTTGATTTTGTGAACTTGTGACCATCCCTATAATATCATTCAAGATATGCTCATTAGAAATCATTGGTTCATGTGCAAGTATTGCCATGTGAACCTTGTCTTGCTTTTAGTATCACGTTTCGGAAATGGATTGTTGAAGATTTGTAGACGTTGATTTGGTGTAGCTATAGATTTATTCAATTTAGTGTTATCTTTTTCCACTTGATTAGCATTACTATCATTTAGATCTTGTATCTTATGTTTCATTGAATAACATCAATTCGTAGTATGTCCGCTAAGGTTTGATTAAAACATTCACATCATAGCCTCTAGGCAACAATTGAGGTGTGTCCAACTCACATTGTGGAGGTAAAGATATGTTGCAATCAAGCGACTTTTTAAGCACTTGGTGAAAATTCTCGGGTAACATTGTAAATTTCCTATGCTTATAAGAAGGTGAGAACTAGTTGGTCAGGTGGTTGTGAAATTGCGTTTACATTTTTGGCCTCATTTTTAGCTTGGAAAGTTGAAGTATCATTAGTCTTAGCTTTCAATGTTGATTTACCTTGATATTTGGAGTTGGTAGAGGTATGGGTATTGGACCCATATTTAAGCATGTTAACCTCTAAAAGCTGAATCTTATAGTTGCAAACCAAATGGAAAAGCTCATGGAAAGATCAACAAGTATTAAACATGACTTTGTCTTTGAGTGGTTGAAGCAAACTATCGGAGAATATATTTTGTAACTTTCATCCGGTAAAATATTTGGTGAGACATTTTTGTAAGCATAGTCTCAAATCAATCACAAACAATCTCATTAGGTCGTTGTTTAAGTTTAGAAAATATGACCTTTTGACTAATGTCGATAGAAAAGTGAGCTAAGAAGATATCAACACATGAAGCTTACTGGTAAGGCGTAAAACCAATTGAAGGCATAGTCTTTAAGACTTTTAGGAAAGAGCTTGGTTGTGTCAATAGATCATCATGTGGAAAAGCAAAGCATGAGAAAAAGAAGGATCAAATGTGATGCGAAGGATCACCTTTGCCATTGTAGGCTTCAAATTTAGGCTCTATAAAACCAATAGGCAAAGGATGGGTAAGGAGCCAATAGGTTGTGTAATTTATCTTGAGAAGGGACCACATGGCTTGATCTTTGAGATCTTTGGGAAAGTTGATTAATTTGTGCTTAAACATCTTGAAGTGTTAGCAGAGGTTCCTGGAAATACTCCAGAACATGTTAATTACAGGGATAGTTTGCGCAACGAAGAATAAACATAAGCCATAAATGACATTACAGATTTACAATCCATCATTTACATGCATAGTTACACATACAGGGTAAGAAGAACACAGCGGTAACAAAAATCTTAACATATGATAAACAGATTAAAACAAAATAGAGTACTTACTGCACACTAACGATACGTAAAAGAAGATTAGGAAAAACCATATCAAAACGATTCTATTAATCTCTATCAACACATCGAAACCATATTCTATTACAACAAAGCGCTATATATAGCCTTTTACAACCCATTGTTTCTTCACATTCCAACATTTCAAGATATAAAAAGAAAGACTATTCGCATTTTTCTCTTACCCGATTAGGGTTATAAGGCCGACTACATACAAAAAGATCTACAAAAGACAATTATATACTTCGTACATTTGTCTTATCATACTTTGCAATTTTATCACGACCTATTCCACGTCCAACACTTTCCTGGACTTAAATGGTTGTCTCATTTCGAGACAAAGTCACAACCTGATCTGGACTGAACTGAAAAGATGAGCCATAAACAACAATCGCAGTTATCGTTTCAGGTGCCGTTTATCGGTTTTCACCTTTTGCGCATTACTTAGCTACCTTTTTAGGTTTTCAATAGACAAGCTTAACCAGGTGGCCACCAAGTTTTCAATCAGTCTGGGCTCGCTCTTCACGTTTAGGCTATCTTACAAAAATTGCAAAATTTTTGAAGTCGTAAAATTGGAGTGTGCATTACCTTTGTTGCGGCGGTGGACTTTGACTGGGCTGTTGTGGAGGTTGTTGCATTTGCTCAGCTGTCGACCCAATGGCTTCTGTTGCACCCAATGGTGGAGGTTGTTCAGACCGCACCTTTGTATCCAGCTTTTTCTTTTGCAGACTTTGGTGGAGTTGCTGCGGAGGAATGAATTGAGGCTCATCTATTATTTAGTCAATAGACGGATCAACTTGAGAGAGATCCTGCTTAAGCGTTTTCCAATCTGTGAGCACTTCGCACACCATGGTAAGAAGAATGAGCAAAGGTCTTTGGATCACCATCATGTTTTGCACATCCTCATCTTTTGCAATGGTGAGTAGTGCTTTGGCATTGGATAACTTGAGCTAGATATCCAATACGAGCTCATCTAATCTATCTGCAGTCCTTTGGACTTGAATGGCCACAAAGGTGTTGCACATTGTTTCATTATGTCAAACTTGTAGCTTCTGCATCGTAGCATCCCTAGAATCAAGAAGTTGTTTGAGTGCCCTGCTCATTGATTTTGCAGTAGCCATTTGGTCATTCAGTACTGCTTTAGATTTATTTGTAGTGATGACTTCAGGTTTCGTAGTAGCTAAGAATTGATTGAGATGTCTCCAATTTAACATATCTTGGGCTATCCGCTTGGCCTATTGTGCAATGGTTTCTAAGATCTGCTCATATTTTTCAATGAGTTCGCATATAGTTTCTATTTTATTCTTGATAGCTTGCCCTTGTGTGTGCAATGCTAGCACATTCTGTGTGGCCACCCACTCCTTTGTAAGCTGCGTCAGTAGAGTAGTGAATTGCTTATCCTCGGACATTACTTGATCACCTAGCACTTGCGTACCTAAGGTGGGACAAGTGTTATTTATCAACTATCGTGCCTTTGCCAACTGATCTTTTGTTGTGGCCTTTTCCTTGCGCAACCGGATAACTTCCCACTCGAAGTCTGAAGCCTTCTGTGCAATTGACTCTTGAAATGCAACTGCACCTTCAATCCACTTTGATAGCGACAATTGGGTCACATACAAAGATGTTTCCATCGCAATGGTAGCAAGTGCCATGGAGGTGGTTGCTAGTGTCGCAGGGGTTGGTGTAAATTGAGCCAATAGAAGTAAGGTGATTCGCTGATTTGATGTTGTAGGGACATCCCACAACCACGGGCTAGAGATTTGTGGTTTGTGCTACGACGCTTCTTCTATGGCCTTAATCTGAGCTATGCTCTCTGCTTCTGCCTGTTCTTTGGCCTCCTTATCCCTAGCGTCAACTTGAGCTTTTTGGTTTTAACATCTGCCTCAGCCTTAGATTTCCCTTCAACTTCAGCCTTAACTTTGGCTTCAGCGTCAACTTTAGCTTTGTCTTGAGCTGCTTGTGCCTCTGTTGCGCCCTTGCATTGTTCCTCAGCAGCCTAGGCTTGTGCTTCTTGCTCCACTTGTTTTTGTTGTGCAACTTGCGACTCTTGTTGTTCTTGGTGGGTTCCTTCTATTCTTTCCTGTTTGCCTTTGCTTCTTCGGCCTTCTTTTGCGTAGCCTCTACTTCCTCGACTTTTTTTGTCTTTCTTTCTCTTCTGCTTGTTGCTTTTGTTGTTCCTGCGCAACTTCTTGTTGTGTGCGTTGTGCTTCTTGTGCAATTGCTTGTTTTGCCACTTCTTTCTTTTTCCTTCCTTTTTCTACTTGCTCTCCTCTTCCTTTTTCGCATCCTCAGGATCTAGTGTCCTGAGCAGTTTCCTATTTTTCTGCTAGCTTCGGTGTAGTTGTGTCTTGGGGTTCCTCAATAATTTCCATGTCTACTAGCTTAGTTTCTGATTCAGTATGTTCAAATAAATGATTCGACAACTTGACCTTTGTGCACAAGCTTTTATCTCTTGGATCTGGCTGGAGTGAGGGTCTCTTTCTGCTTCTTTGCAACGTGAGGTTGGGTCTGCTGATGTGTTGCTTGGGATTGTTGCACACCACTTGCTCCTGCAGGTTTATCGAAAGATACCATCCTTTCTCGTACAATTTGCGATGGTTTGGCGGTGGGGTGTGTACGCGGTTGTTGGAACAAGCGTCATGTAGGACTGCCCTGTTTTGGTAGATCCACCATATGCGCAACTGATGATCCCGTGGTTGGAACTGTTGGAAATATCTCTGCCTCTAGCGTATGCCGAGTTGCTTCCTGGCCTATAGTAATCACAAAAATAGATGGAGGTGGTTGAGTAATGTCAACCCAAAGTTCCTTTCGTACCTTATTTCGTAGTTGACAAGTGCACATTGCTTTCCAGAAGAAGAATTTCTTTTCCACCTCTTTGTCATAAACCTCCTCGATGCCTTCCAACATAGATTTGAGAACTTTATGTTCATTGACTCCCATTTCTAGTAGGTCACACTCACCAGCTATCTTTGGAACCATAGGGTTATCCAACCAGGACTTTGTTTGCCTTGTCCTTTTCTTCGGTGGTGGTGGTGAGGCTCGTTATGTAGGTGCCTTGCTTTTTCCTTTATTTTGTGGTCGTGGAGCTTGTCGCTGTTGTGGTGGGGCATGTGGTTGCATTGGTTGTTGTGGTGGTGCTTGCTCTGTATTTGATTGTTGCACCTATGGAGGAATAACTTGCAAAGGTAGAACTGACCTTGCAGCTAAGGTTTTCTACCTATATACTTTAGCCTGTGCTTCTATCATAGAAATAATGAATGGCATTGGAGTCATAGGTCGAGTGGCCAACTCATGGATTTTGATTTGAATGCCATTATGTAGCTTGGTGATCGAAGCATGTTGTCCCAAATATTGCATGACATCTTGTGTGATTCTTGGGTGTGTTCTGATCAAAGCTAGGGCTTCCAACCACCACGTATTAAACTGTCCTAATTGCTCATAGTATTGCGTTATTTTCGTCCATGCGATGTTTGCGAGGGCAATAGTAGGCTAAAAATCCACAGTCACATTGACTGGTCCAAGTGGAGATTTCCACTGTGTGAAGCATAATAATGAAACCAAAAATTGGTACTAAAATGTTTGCATGCTATCTGCAAGTACTTTCTTGATGTTGGTGGTGAGCTCGGATGCCAAAAACTCAGGCCAATTGAAGTCATTCCACAACTGTATCATGCGATACGCAATATCAATTACCCCTTTCGTCGCCTACTTGGGCATGCTTGGTAGTTTGCCAAAACCTTCTTGTGATGTATTCTACTAGAATGCGCTCCAAAGCATCCTCAATTAAATCAATGGGTGCTCATCGGCCTGATTGTGTGGTATATTTTTCCCACACGTCTGAATGGATCGGTGGTGCCATAGATTTATATTGGAGGGATTTATCGCGATTTGGAAGTATTGTGGCTCATGCCATTGTTTGCCCAGTGATCGAAATTATAATATCTTGAGACAAATGGATAGCCCCTTGATTGTAGCGATTTAACAGAGTTATCATGACCTCATCGAGTTGTGCAAATGTAGGCAGTTTAATCAACCTTTCTGTGTCAGAACCTCGAAGTGGATGTTGAAGTGCGAGGGCTTCAAATTGTGAGGCTGCTTGAAGATCTCGTGCAAAAAGTGTAGTTTCTATTGTGTCAATGAAATCAAATAGATATAGGTGATTGTACTTAGTTTGGCGAAGACCTAACCCAATCCCCATCTCTTTTTGCACAATTGTGAGTGGGATCAACAATTGACCTCTCTCGATAACTATATCGGTGATATGAGATGAATGATTGCTTTGCTTGATCGGGCTTTGGTTTGAAATCCATTCGTAGGGAGGTGTTTTGAAAGCAGATCGCATAATTCTCTTGTTAGTCGGAGTCTGTAATGTTTTGGCGTTGTCCATACCCTGCTCTTATATAGTTGTTGGTGTCCAATTTTGTCTCGTCGACTACTTTGAATGCACTGACTGTTTGTGCATGAGTGTTCCTCTTCCAATTAACATCACTTACTATAAGTTGCCCTAACAATGACGTTTTGTGCTTAAAATCTTTGATTTACCCCTTTGGTAGTTATTTGATGTGACTGAATGTCCGTTTGTCTATCCAATTTGTTTTATGACTCCACCAGTCCATTTACTACTCAATCTGCCTCAAAAAAGATGCAATCTTTAAAACGTCGTGTTAGTAACGCTCTGGCATGACTCTTCGCTGTCTTTTCTTCATACATGTCTTGTCGTCGCCTTCTCGGACTTAATTGATATCCTTGATTTAGTTGTGTCCAATTGTCTCCTGTGAGCTATCTCTGGAATGTGTCGCACCTTGTGATTATAACTACTTCATGGTTGTTGCAATGTGTTGCACTGCAACGAACGCACTGTACATTCTAACCTAACAAAACAAAACATAAACAAACAACATTAAATAAAATCTTAACTACATGGTACTACTAAACACCCACTCAATTTTTCCGTTGAATGATAGAGATTAAAGATGGCAATGCTTAAGTCTACAGTTATTTATATGTCCTTGCAGTATGGTTCTCTGCAAATCTTTTAACACTATAGTACCCTGTGGTGACACTTCATCAATAATATAGGGTCCTTTCCATCTAATATGTAGTTTTTTTAGGAATGCTTTAAATCTGCTATTATAAAGCAATATCGTTTGTTTCGGGTAAAATTCCTTAGATCACAAGTTGAGATCGTGCCATGCTTTCTAACTTTGCTTGTTAATCTATTGTATCCATTGTGCCCTTTGTCTATTTTCTTCCATCTTTGTTAAGTCCGTTAATTGTGTTTTCAGTGAATCTTGATCTCCTAATCTCATAACCATCGCAATGCATAGACTAGGAACGATATACTCCATAGGCATTACTGCGTCCAGGCCATATACCGGTTGAAAAGGAGTGAACCCTATAGCTCTTTTGCAATGTGTTCTATAGGCCCACAAAATCACAAGAATGCGATCTTCCCAATCATTTCTTTGCACGTTACAGATCTTTGTTAGCATTTTCCCCAATACTTTCTTGGACACTTTAGTGTGTCCGTTTGCCTACAGGTGATAAGCTGTGCCCTTATAGTGCAATATGATAAATTCCTCCGTGAGAGTTTTTATAGTATTATTTAGGAAATGCGTGTCTTTGTCATTGATCAGCGTAACCAGACATCCGAATCTTGTAATGATGTTTTCATATAAAAATTTAGCAGTATCTTTCACACTGCACCTTGGAGTGGCAACGGCTACCACCCATTTAGTGAAATAATCTATCGTAGTAATAATATACCACGCATGACTTTGTTCGGAGGAGCTATGGGTCCAATAAAGTTAATTCTCCACTGTTCAAAGGGTTGTTCTGCGAGCATGGGAACCAAAGGCATGTCATCACGTTGGTTTGGCTTGCCCATTCTTTGGCAGATATCTCAATGCTTGGCTACTCTATGCGCATTTTGAAATAATGTAGGCCACCAAAACCCACTCTGTAATAATTTCCATGCAGTAGTTTCAATTGCTAAATGACCCTGTGCAATTCCTTGATGAGCCTTCTGTAGAAGCTGTGGTCATTCATGCTCTAGAGCTACTCTGTGTTGTACATCATCTCTTTCGAGTTTGTATAAAAACCCATCAATGAGGCTGTAAGGTATTAGCTCGGGTGACTATTTGCTTTTTATCCCACTTTGTATAGTGCACAGGGAGGGTTCCTTGCTCCAAGAAATTGGCAATATCTTCCATATTATTGGGAACTACAGCAGTTCTGAATAACTGCACATTTGGGGATTTATCTTGAAGTTTTTTTGGCTCCTTCCCATTGTGAAGTTTACTTAGGTGATTTGAGCCAACATTTTCTCGACTTGGACATTAATGCAGAATTGGAATCCCTGAAATAGCATAAGCCACCTGGATATGCGTCCTCTCAACATTGGCTTATTAATCAGGATCGCAATTCCTGGTGATCCATAAAGAACTCAAATGGTGTAACTAACAAGTAGTGTTGAAATTTTTGTAGTGCAAAAACCATGGCTAATGCTTCTTTCTTTATGATTGTATAGTTCTTTTTTGTAGCTGATAACTTCCTGTTGGCAAAATGTATATGATGATCTAGTCCAACTTCACTTGGGTGTGCTAAGACAACGCCAATTGCAGTACCAAAAGCATCTACATGCACATGGAATGGCTTCTTCCAATCAGGGAAGACTACAATTGGTGCTGTTACAAGCCTTTGTTTTGGCTTAATGAACGCTGCTTGACATTTTGCTGTCCATTCGAATTTTCTATCTTTACGCGGTAGTTTCTTCATGGGTGCAGATATAACTGCGTACCCTTTGATAAACTTCTTGTACTATCCCGTATGACCAAAATATGTGCGCACTTCAATAGAATTAGTAGGAGGTGGCATCCCTATGATGGCATCAATCTTAGTTGGATCAACCAAAATGTTGTTTGTGCATACGACATGCCCAACAGAACACCAAGGTGTGAAAAACAAGCATTTCTTTAAATTTAGAGCAATGCGCAATGCTCGACACCGTTCTAGCATAAGTCGCAGCTTCCACAGATGGTCTTTTAAACAGAGAGAGAAAACAACCCAATCATCCAAATACGCTTCCAGAAAATCATGAATGAAATCTTTGAATGCAGTTACTACAGCTATAGAAAACATTGCGGGTGCATTCTTCAATCCAAAAGGCATTATCTTCTGGATGCAAATGACCTCCAATTTGTTGCAAATGTAGTTTTGGCTTGATCTTTTGCTACAATTGGAGTCTGGTGGTACCCACTGAATCCATTTGTAAAGGAGTACACTTCATCTCCTGCGACTACTTTAAGGACTTCATCCGTGAATGGTATTAGAAAAGAATCATTTATGCAGGCATCATTGAGTGCGCAATAATCCCCACAAACCTGTAACTCTCCAGTATTCTTTGGCCGCACCACTATGGGACTTAGCCAATTTGCTTTTTCTACTGGACATATGATTTCAGCTTCTTGCATTCGATCCTATTCAACTTTTTCCTTTATTTTCATGTTAGGATTTAATCTATATGGCTGCTTCTTAATGGATTGAGCGCACTCTTTCAATTCTATGTGCATTTCTCTTAAAGATGGATCTACGCTTTTTACCTTTGAGAATTTGGTTGGGAAAACATCTTGGTAGTCCTTTAGCAGTTGTAAGACCGAAATTTGCTCTTGTTCCCAATAGTCTCCCATCGTCACAAGCTTAGGAACCGATCCTGTTTCAATGTTTCCTCAATCTTTTGTGAGGGCTCTTGATATATCTTGCTTGATGCATTAGGTAGAGCATCTTGCAGAATGTGCTTACCTTCTCGCTGTGGAATGTTTATGTTGCAGTCTTTCTTCTTCCAATTCCTCTATGCTTTGAACTGCGTTTGATTCAGTTTTTCGTTCTGGCCCAAAGAAACCTTGTAGACCCAGATTTTCGTCACTATCACTTGACTCTGTCAGGTCGTCTTTTATTCTATTACATGGATTGACAACAAGTTGTTCTTGTTGGCTAGCTTTATAGTTGTGCAGTGCCAAATTCAAATCCTATGCAACCCCCTGTTGTGATGATGATTCCGCTGTCGTTGCTAAATCTTCTGCTCGTCCATGATAGAGAAAGATTTTGATTTTCTATAAGGCATTATGCACAAATGGATTGTCATATTCGAACACAAAACTCTGAATGAAATCTTGTTGAACTTGCGTCCAATGCTTGGTTTCTCTTCTGCACTCTTGGTGCATATACCAGGCCGTTGGCAAAGGGGCTAAGGTATGGTTGAAGATGTGCACCCAATATCTCAGCTCTACTCCTTGCATTGCCCATATATCCACACACTGAAGAATGTGCAACTCAGGGCATTGACCTTCTTGGAAGAAAGGCCATTATGATTTGACAGTGTTTGGTGGCTGGAACCTTGCATGCAAGAATTCGCATGCTTCCTCCCAATGAATTTTTGGATTTCTGTGGACTGTCCACCAAGTTGTAGTTCTTTTCAGCACATAGTTGAGTGCATTGACTCGTTGCTCCACCTCCAGTACATGGTGTTCGAGCCTCAATATAAATGGATTGAGATTCTCTGTCGCAAAGTATTGAGGTATCTGGAGTTCTGTAGCGAACACCATGTGCAAAGGTTGTAACTCATGATCTTTGCAAGTCTAGTTCAACATGAGAGTGTCCGAGTCACCACTTATGGATGGTGCTGATTCCCATGGTAGAACGCTTTTGTGAGTAGGCTCTATGTAATCCATCATTGTTGCCCCTGTATTATATAGGAAGTCGACTTCAGACTTCGTTGAAAAGCACACTGACGGAGAAGCACATTCTTTTATATGAACCTGCCTAGTCGGAGACTTTGTTATAACAGGGTTATATACTGGTCACTCTTCTTGCTACGTAGTGTGCGGTTTCTCAGCTTGATACTTTAGAGGTCGTAAAGCATTTTGCCTTTCATCTGCGCCAACTTTAAACCAACTATTATCCCCATAGGCATAACTGGACTTTGGGTTTTTTGGGATAATGTATTGCTTTTGCTTAGATTTGTTCAGGGGTATGACCACTATTTTATCCCCTTGATGCGCTTATAGCTGGTTGCGCATGGTATTGATAGTCATTTGGCCATCGTAACCCCATTTCTTGCCGATTAAGGCAAGATAATGAGTTTCTATTGTCTTCATGTCGATGACTTCAAAATCTCCTTGCACGCTGAGTTTGGCCACTTTAATTTCAACATCATCTAACCTTCCGATAGACTCGACTCGACCATAATCCATCAGACAAAGTAACTAGATTGTAGCTTAAGGTTAGTGGACCAATGGCTTCCCAAGTTGATCGTGGAATCATATTGACTGTGCTACCAAAATCTAATATTGCATTTAAAATCTCATATCTAACCACCTCAATATCCATTCGAGAATCAACATCCCAAGGTTTCTTGGTTTTAACATGCCAAACTACCTTATCAGTACGTTGTTGACCTCGCTCCGCGCACTTTAGAAGATTGTGTAGAAGATCAGTGATGTTCTGGGAGATATCCTCAGGTTTGTCAAAGTAGTCACAACACCCTCTTGTTTCATGATCCTAACAATTTGTCCATACATTTGGGCATCAATGGCTGTGTTATCACCCTCGAAATTTGGTTGTTGGATCTCTTGCAAGACCCGTGCAACTTGATACATCAAATTCTTTTTTGTAGCAAAATCAGGGTATTTGTCTCGATGTAATTTTCTAATCCCCTGATTCTGGGGCATTTTCAAAGGTGGTAACCCTTGTTTGGCTCTTTGTTGTTGGGTGATTGCTTGCACAAACGCATTTTCATTTGGTTGCGCATTGATCATATTTACGTTGCTCGCTAGCTTCTCTTTCCTTTGTTTGTCCAATACTAGACAATCCTCTGTTTGATGTTGGCCTTTGACTTTGCAGTATACACAATATTTTGGGATAATGTATTGCTTTTGCTTAGATTTGTTCAGGGGTATGACCACTATTTTATCCCCTTGATGTGCTTATAGCTGGTTGCGCATGGTATTGATAGTCATTTGGCCATCGTAACCCCATTTCTTGCCGATTAAGGCAAGATAATGAGTTTCTATTGTCTTCATGTCGATGACTTCAAAATCTCCTGCACGCTGAGTTTGGCCACTTTAATTTCAACATCATCTAACCTTCCGATAGACTCGACTCGACCATAATCCGCCAGACAAAGTAACTAGATTGTAGCTTAAGGTTAGTGGACCAATGGTTTCCCAAGTTGATCGTGGAATCATATTGACTGTGCTACCAAAATCTAATATTGCGTTTAAAATCTCATATCTAGCCACCTCAATATCCATTCGAGAATCAACATCCCAAGGTTTCTTGGTTTTAACATGCCAAACTACCTTATCAGTACGTTGTTGACCTCGCTCCGCGCACTTTAGAAGATTGTGTAGAAGATCAGTGATGTTCTGGGAGATATCCTCAGGTTTGTCAAAGTAGTCACAACACCCTCTTGTTTCATGATCCTAACAATTTGTCCATACATTTGGGCATCAATCGCTGTGTTATCACCCTCGAAATTTGGTTGTTGGATCTCTTGCAAGACCCGTGCAACTTGATACATCAAATTCTTTTTTGTAGCAAAATCAAGGTATTTGTCCCGATGTAATTTTCTAATCCCCTGACCCTGGGGCATTTTCAAAGGTGGTAACCCTTGTTCGGCTCTTTGTTGTTGGGTGATTGCTTGCACAAACGCATTTTCATTTGGTTGCGCATTGATCATATTTACGTTGCTTGCTAGCTTCTCTTTCCTTTGTTTGTCCAATACTAGACAATCCTCTGTTTGATGTTGGCCTTTGACTTTGCAGTATACACAATAGACTTGTCTCTGCGGGTTGGTAGGGCAGTGCCTCACATAATGGTTGTATCATGTAATATCCCCAAGAAGGAGATTGCTGAATTCGAGGAGAGGCGCTGCCACTTCACATGAAGAAATCGCTACCAAGGAGCAGCGCTGCCATTTAATACAACAATCATTAAACGGATATGAACGGAAATGTCAAACGAAATTGTTGTCGGAAGTGAACGGAATTGTTGTTGGAAGTGAACGGAAATGTCGACGGAAATGTCAATGGTCACATCTTTTGGTGAAGAGGTGCCTTTTGGATGGGACGCTTCCTTTGGGAGAAGTTTTTAAAGACTATATAAAAGAGAAGAGATGTGGAAGTATGAAGCATCGAATAATGAATTTAAATATATAACTTGTATAAGCAGCTGCTTTACAATGACATTTAAGGATGAAATCCCTTAAACTGCATAATCCAAATACAAGGACGAAAATCTTTGTTATTTAAACCCAAGGACGAAACCCCTTGTGGAATTATATTTTGTTTGAGATCCGAAAACTCTATATTAAATTCAACATAATTATTTAAATTATTATTTCAATTGTAAAATCTATATTTTATTTAAATGGAATTATGGGAAATCCGAATTCTTGTAACATATTTCAATTTGGAATATTACAGTGGTATCAGAGCCATTTTCCTGCCAGCGTGTGGAGAAAATAAAATGGCGGTCAAATTTTTTGATGATGTTAGGTTTGAAAGGTTTGCCCAAGGGCAAGAGAGATTGGTTAATATGATGGCTCGGTTGATTCATATCATACAAAATCTGAATGGTGAAGGAAGCTCTCCAAGGGCAAACAATAATATTCAGCCATCAAGAACCATGAATGATTCTTCATTCCGGGCCTATTTTCCTTCCGAGAGAAGAAACCATTCAAGTGAGGGAAACTCAACATTCCATAGTTGATAACATTGCTGCCAGTCATGCTGAATATAGAGCTCTTCCAATTGAGATCCGGGAAGAACTATCACTCACCAATTTCATGGAATTGAAGAAAGATTGAGTTGGAATTGGACTAAGGTCTAAACCCCAAACTACCCAAGGAGACTTGCAGCATCCCTGGAGAAAGGTGAATCCGCAGTCATCTGATTCAAATTTCAGCGTCAAAATGAAGCATACTGAAAAAGGACAGAATGGTCATATGGTTGAGGAAAGTGAAAGTGTTGTCAAGGGAGTATGTGTGTCACAATCATGTGGCGAAGGCAAACTGACCTTACATGAGGAGACACAAGAGAACCATGAGAACTGCTCTCTTTCCAAGGAACAACAAAGAACATCACATGGTGTCTTCTTGCCTTGTGAATCAGCTCAAGATTTTATATGGGGATCAAAGGGTCCACCTCTGCTTGTGGATTCAGATGCTCGGAAATTTTGTGATAATCTTAAATCTGCGATGTGAGTTGACCATGATCTAGAAGTTCGTTCTAGGAAAGATAATGATGGGAATGAGATAGACTGGCGTTGCAAATGCTCTAAGCCAAGGTGATCCAAACATGACTCTAAATGTGCTGAAAAGTACAACAAACCAGAGAAATCATTGCGAGAATAAACCAACACAACTTTCAAGAGAACTTTTTCATCCCCCTGGTTCTCATTTGGGTACTCGGTCACCTTCCACTAAGTCCAAAGAAAGAATATCAGAAACCTATACCGAAGGCAAGCTATGCAACGCTGAATATGAGAAAAGGGACATGGCATTCAGAATCATATCCCAGGAAATGATTGCCTCTTCCATTTCAAGGTTATCAAACCATTTTAGTGTAAGTGTTATCATGTCGAAAAAGGAGAAAAAACCACATTCATTCTGTAAGCAAGACAAATGTTTGGTTTCTCCATGCTTAACGAACCAAATGACAATACCTACCTCTAAGCAGTTGGTAGTCAGCATGATACAGGAAAACATAGTATCTTCTAGTAACCTTTTTGGTGATGCTCCCAATGGGAAACATTCTATGAATGGATGTATTGGAACTATTTGGATTCCTGAACTTCTAATCATGGGGAATCTGCAGCCATTAACAGAGCCTAGTAAGCCAATAAATGTGTTGCCAGTTGATGTGTTTCCAGATAAAATGAATGTAGGAAATCAAATGGCCCTGGATGAACATCTAGAGGGAGGGAAAATGGATATTGAGCCATTTGAAGTGAAAGTGACAACTCGGAATTCGGGTAAACAAACTCAGATTAAAGTGGCTGGCTTCAGATTTAATATCCAAGCTATAATTGTAGGGGTAGATGTATATGTTATGGTGATAAGAGATGAATGGAGAAATGACTACGCTCTAGAAAAGATGCATGGTACTCTACATAGGACAGCAACGTTCTCCTATCATAACCATGTTTTAGTTGAAATGAATGTTGAGTTCATAAATCCAACAACTAAGGATTCTTGTCAACATGGAAAGTATCTTGGTATTGAGAGTTATAATATTTCGGTGACAACATTGGAAGAAAAACTCGAGGGCTGATGGGTTTGACTGTGATGAAAACAAACCTTATGTGTCCGTCAAAGACAATTTTAATGAAGAAGTTTTTCTAACAGCTGGAGGGGATTGGGAACACGTAAGGTGCATTGCATTTGTTAGAAGAGTAACAACAACTATGGTTATAGGAAGCTTATTGCAATGTCCAGATTGCTTCTCGGTTCGGAAGGCAAAATATATAGTTGGAAGCCAAATCAAATTACAAGTTCAAACTCCAAGACAGCTGATCGAAATCAAAGAGGATGATATGCAAAATAAGATCAATATTTTCTTTGATATGAGAATGCTATTGAAACTCCGTTCTACTGAAAAAAGGATTTTAGCCACGATTCTCAGCTATCTGTATGAAAAGATGAACTGGAAGAAATAGAAATAGAAGGATTTGCCTCAGATGCTCAATCATTATTTTGTCATGATGCCATTCATGACCAGCTTGTTCAGGTAAGCTTGGGAAGGGGAAATCTTGTTTATTTGGAAATAGGAGAAGGGTCCTAACCAAGGTCAAACATTTGGAAATTGAGTATGACGTATCTTGCCTTGATATGAATCTTATCAGTGATAATCCAATGCGTAATGAGTTGGCAGTCGTAGGAAATTTACTTAATAGAAAGAAGATTTCATTGGGTATAAAACTTATTACTCTTTGGACATTTCGTTCCGAAAACACAACACATGTCTTTGCAGCAACAGACAGGGTAATTATTATATACAGCAGCAACAAGAAGTTGTTTCATAGCTACGTGAACCTAAAAGAATACTTCTTTCCATATATTGTGGATTACAAACAAAAAGCCATCTTTTTAGGATACATGGTCAATTGTCTACTATTGTCTTATTTTAGATGAAGACATGTTGCAAACAAAGGTGACTGCAAGAACAAAAGAATGGGAATTGTAGAGGAGTTGTTGGGACGTAAATTGCATGGTTTGGTTAGATGTTTTCGTACTAGAATGGGTAAAAGAATTCAAAGAGAACTTTCAGTATGTGGGAATCTTAAGTCAATGGATATTTATGTTGACACATTAATCCTCACAAATAGTTTTGTGAGAACCTTTTCTACAAGAAATTGGTCTCATCCTCACAAAGTCAATACCAAAACGCACCAGGGTTGTGACAAGTTTTAAGACAACACATCCATTACAGACTTTGTCCAAGATGCTTAGAATGCGACTAAGGGTTGAATCAAGTTCTAATTGTACTTAATGGTGATGGCCAAAACTTTATAAAAACTAAGGTTATCATACGGTATTTGCTCGTATGGAGTTCATATGATCCTTCTACTTCTGAATTATTAATAGAAGATACAACGTGGAGAGGAGCCTTACTCTTTGAACATTCCAATTTGCAATTGCTTGTGGACAAGCAATCTGAAGAAGGGAGGTCTGTAATATCCCCAAGAAGGAGATCGGTGAATTCGAGGAGAGGCGCTGCCAAGGAGCAGCACTGCCATTTAATACAACAATCATTAAACGGATATGAATGGAAATGTCAAACGGAATTGTTGTCGGAAGTGAATGGAAGTGTCAAACGGAATTGTTGTCGGAAGTGAACGGAAGTGTCAAACGGAATTGTTGCCGGAAGTGAACAGAAATGTCGATGGAAATGTTGACGGAAATGTTAATGGAATTGTTGATGGAAATGCTGACGGAAATGTTAATGGTCACATCTTTTGGTGAAGAGGTGCCTCTTGGATGGGACGCCTCTTTTGGGAGAAGTTTTTAAAGACTATATAAAGAAAAAGAGATGTGGAAGTATGAAGCATCGAATAATGAATTCAAATATATAACTTGTATAAGCAGTCGCTTTACAATGACATTTAAGGACGAAACCCCTTAAACTGCGTAATCTAGATACAAGGACGAAAACCCTTATCAAACCCAAGGATGAAACCCCTTGTGGAATTATATTTTATTTGATATCCGAAAACTCTATATTAAATTCAACATAATTATTTAAATTATAAAATCTATATTTTATTTAAACGGAATTACAGGAAATCCGAATTCTTGTAAAATATTCCGATTTGGAATATTAGATATCCACTGTAGATAACATTGCATAAGTGGTTGGGTTTGTTGATTGTCATCGTTACGATCACCTTGATATCCTCCACGATATTCGCCCCTATATCTCCGTCTACAGCCTCCTCTATTTTGTTGGTATCCCTAACCTTGTTGCTATTGTCCAGGATAACCTCCTTGTTGGCTTGGTTGTGCGCCATACCCTCCATATTGGTGCTGAGGGGAAATCGGAGCCCAATTTGATTGCTCTTGTTGAAGGTTCGTGTTGGTCCATGGTTGTGCACACTGCCTAGATGATATGATGGAGATGATGTATTGATCCAGCTTGTCAGGGCTTGTGGTAGAAATTGTGGTGATGAAGGCATATGATATTGAGGCGATGAAGGCATCCATCCCAAACAAGCTTGAGTTGCATTGGTCATCTCCACTTCTAGTCCTGGAATCACCTGCTTCGCAGTTGGTACTCGATGTGCTACAACTGCAAAGACATTCTTAGTAATATCTTCCTTCAACACCTCCAATGCTCAGCAATTCCTTTCATCATGGTTCGTGGATATATAAAAATTATAAAATAAACCTTGCGATTTTTGTATATAGTGCTGTAATAGATGGCACTTAGAAGTCACATGCCCTACTACCCTGCATATTGCACAGAATTCATGGTTAAGCTTAGGACAATCATTTTTATGATTTTCTCGTTTCGCACTTTGTGCATCATAGGTCTAGTTTAGGCTTATATTTTTCATGCATCTCATCGATTCTTCTCATGAATGCATCTATATTTGCTTCAACTTTGGAACCAACTATGGCGGCATTCCCATAATCCTCTATTTGCTCTACTCACAAGGCAACAGACCAAACGTCAACTTTAGTCGGATATTGAGTATGCGCAATGGAAAATCTAATTCTTGGTCGCAGTCCTTCTACGAACCAACCAACCTTATCTTTGTTCTGCAGAATGAATTCAATTTTGTTTATGACGTCAAAAAATCTCTTATCATATTCTGCAATGATTTTTTCTATGTCTGTTGAATCTCCTTTAAATCCTAAATAGTTTGGCTTGTGCATCTCTATAATTTATATTTTGCTATCAACAAACTTTTAACTTGCGCAAGGTCTAGGGTGTTTACATCCCTCTTATAAATGAACTCTAGGGCTTGTCCCGATAAAGCCCTTACAAGTTAGCATTTCTTAACATCATTTGTTGTTATTCTAACATTCCATTTTATGTTGCAAGTTATTAGATATTGCTTTGGCTCCGTAGATCCATCATAGGGCATTAAAGAATTAAACATTCCTCCAGTCAATGACATAGGGGAAACAATTGTAGTTGTTATGATAGGTTTTTGAACGGTAGCAACTGTGAGTGAAGGTATTTGTATAGTGGTAACTGCGACTTTATGTGACGACGCACTGCTAGTTGTGCATTGTTGATTGCACACTAGACTTTTCAGGTTTCTTAAACAGGAACTCCTCTCCCTCTGTTTTTCTTCTGTCTATTGTTTGCTTTGTTTTTGCACTTGACTTTCCAAACTTGTCTCTAAAGGAATCAACACCTGCACTTAAATTATCAAATAATAAATTGGGTTGGGGGGATGCTTACTGTTGAAGTGAATGACTTCTATTTTGAAATTCTGCTAATTTTGAACGTGAACTTGCCATGTTTCTTTATTTGAATCTGACTTTTTCCCAGGGATTTTCTTTTCTAGGTCTGGGTAGAAACCCTTTCATTAACTGTGAGCTACCTCTACCTTCTAACTGATTTACTGCTAGTCTATGTTCATCCTCCTGCTGTTCTACCTCCATATCTACATCATTGCTATCTGCGTCCTCCTCTTCATAGGGCCCTTCTGCATACTCTGTGCATCCTTTGCTTCTAACAATCTCTTTATCTCTAGCATCTTCTTCCTACATCTTTCCAGCTCTAGCACCTAATCCTATTCACAGTTACTTCTGGGTTTCTTATTTTATTTCACCTTCTTTGCTGCCACAGTTCCCTTTCTAGTCCCAAAATTTTCTTCTCACTTTGAGTCATTTCGCCTTCCATTTATTGGGATCAAATTCAACTTTCTTTTACTTAGATCGTTATCCACTTCACCCTGCACGCACCCCCATGGTGCTTGAAGTGACTACTCCATGTTTGTTGGAGTAGGCACCATGGCCTTTTCCATAATTTACATTTTTATCAACATAGGTAGTAGCTGCAAAATTTTTGCCCTGATTCCTTGAACAAGTCGGTCTTGCGTAGTCTCAAAAGCTACGTATCTTTGCACTGCGAACTCGGTCTTGAACATGTGTGCATTAGGAGCACTAGCTTCACCACTTGATGTAGAAGGAAACCCTCCAATAGGCGGATTGGAAGCATTCAAAGAATCTTATGGTAACATCTGCATTCTTAGGTGTAGATTCTTCAGCGGAAGCTTTCTTTTGTACTACTTTTCATTTAAGCAACATGGCCTTTAAACACGCCTTTTTTTTTTAAATTAAGTTCCTAAAGTAAGCATGTCTATTTACTTTTTTTGGATCTACATTAGGAAAATCATTTGCATAGTCAACAGCAGGAGGAACATCATTAATAATTGTCATTTTTGAATTCAAATAAGCATGAGTACCAAGCCAAGGAAGCTGAATCAAATCACAAGTAGCACCACTCAATCTAGCCCTTTGCTTAGTACGGTTTGTAGATCTAGCCTTTTTAAGTGGCATAATATGTAAGCATGAAAAACATGAAGAAAGCTAGGTCTAATGATAAAGCAAGGAAAAAGATACCTAGAGGGATGAATAATAAGGAAACCCTAAGGTTGAATATGTTAGAAGAATAGAGTTCACCATTTTGTTATACCAAATAGTGAGACTATGGATAAACGATTGTAAAATAAGTAAAACTAGGGCACAAGGGAGATCTACAAATTCTAGTAAATATATGTCCTAAAGCTGAATTTGTAAATTGAAAGTATCGTTTGAATGATTGATAAGCAAAACTAGGGCACAATGGTAATGAAAGAGAGGGAAAAAAGACCGAAACGAACACCCCTGGGCATTGTAGCTGAATTATGAGACTAGAAATAGAGTTTGAAACTAGCACATAAGATCTCCTAGGAATTTCACTGTGATCTGGCAAAATGACAAAATTGATAGACCATTGATTTTGACCCAGTTGGAATGGTGGACTGTCTGATTACATATGGTTGTGACCCATTAGAATGGTGGAGTCGCTGATTACATACGATTATGACCCTGAGCCATGATTTTGATCTCTGTTGCATTTCAGGTTATGTAACTTTTGGATTCGCCTTGCAATAGATGGTGATTAGGAATACTGATTTCGCTTTGCAGAATTGACAGGGAAAATTGTTTGAATTGCTCTCCTTTGACTTTGACCTAAATCTGCACAATGTCTCAAGAGGAATTAATGCACAAGTTAGATGGGTCGGGCAACCTCTTGAGGAGTTGCAGTTACATATATTTCCCATTTGGAATGAAGGCTCTTATGTAGTTTAAGTGCTTGTTAGTGAAATCCAATCCAATGAAAGAAAAGATTTCACCTCCTCTCCCTAGATAATCAAATGCAACTATTTTCTTTGCTGACCTTCTCTTGGTACAAGATGTGATGGCTCAAGTCTTGGATTGATGTTGATGTAATTTAGACTCAATGTGCAGGGTCCTTGGCTGAATGTGCATAACTCTTGATAAGACTTGATGATTTTGTGTGAGAGAATTGGCTTGTAAGAGACCTGGATAATTCCAAGGTTGATACTTGATATTAAATGGCTTAGGAAATATTTGTATATATGGGACTCCTCATGACACGTCACACATAGGCTGACCCTAGAGAATAGTGATAAGCGACAATGAAGGCACAAGGAATCAGGCCAAGATATAAAGGACCCACAAAAGGAAGAGGGTCAGAAGCGAGGGTCAAAGAGGGAAAAAATCTCAAAATAGAGATCATGCTGAACAGAGGATGATTGATTGGGATCCTGGTGTTAGTAACTGATAGATTTGAGGTTTTTATGAGGAGATTTTAGATTAATCAAGGCCGAGGGGAGTCTAATGTGCGCTGAAGGTGTCTGAAAATAGCCAAATGTACACAAATGAACCAAGTGTTGTAAAATATAACAAAGACACTATGGAAAAGGGTTCTTTTTCCAAAATTAGGTTTATACACAACCAAAACAGCAAATAGCCAATGCCAACAATAGTGGGTCTCATCTTACAACTAATCCCAATTTCAGTTCTCCAATAACTAATATTCTGGAGTTAATCTGTTTTAAAATGGTCACTTACACTAAACTAAATGATATTTGCTCCAAAGACCTGATCAATCCATCTGATCATAGAACACATAACACTCCTGTCTCATTTTTTGGTTTCAGTCAGAGAATGCTCAGAGACCTTGGAAAAACAGAAACCTTTGAAACAATCTATATGATGATGACAAGAGAATGATCCCAAAGCTCGACCCCAGAATTTTTTTATGCATGAATTACCTTGTTGGGGCTGTGCTTGCATGTCAAATGGCTCCTTGCATTACTTTAGATACGCGTCAGTCCTGTTTGGCCACACTTTTCTGGCCATTACCTTTGTTTCATCCACCAACAGAGATACCACAGTTTGTGCATAGGGTCATGATATCCTATTTAATCACTAATGCAATACTGCTTGTTCCATAAATATCTTGTATTCTCTTCAGTCAATACTTCGGGTTCCTAAATATCTTGTATTCTCTTCAGTCAATACCATAGGAACAATCTACGAGGTTCCTAATTTTAGCAAAATTTCCATACATGGAAACCAACTATATCTGAAAAAGTGAAAATCAATAATCATTATTAAGTCCCAATTTACCATCTGCTGAGTCATATCTGCTTGCTGAATTGGGCCTTCTTCATAAGTGGCAGTGTTGAAGGTGTTTCCATTCTGATCCTCATTTGCACGCTGCCATTGCAAGATTGATCATCATACCAATGCTTCCCTCTTATTTGGCTCAGCCAGTCTCACAAACTGTGTACAACACATCCACACTCCCCATCAGTATCACTTTTATTTCATCACAATATAAAGAGTGCAAAATATATCATTATAACAGTGCACATCATCATGCTTTCTGGTGAGGTCAATCATCCAACCAAAGGTAGCAGAAGAATGGGAATGCTCATTAAAGTGGATATTGTCAATGATTATGATAGGATGGACCAAGGGTTCCTCCTGAAAGTGTTAATTTTTTTTGTTGTTTCTCAAGAACAGTGCAAGCTTGTTGCCAGCTGTTTCATGACACCTACCTTCTTGGTTTTGATCAATGGTGCTCTTGTTGGTTTCTGTATGGCAATGAAAAAGGCGTAAGACAGGGGAGGGGGATTCTAGTGGCACAGTGTTGAAGGTGTTTCCATTCTGACCCTCATTTGCCCGCTTCCATTGCAAGATTGATTATCATACCAATGCTCTCCTCTTATTTGAGTTAGCCAATCACACAAACTGTGTCCGATACATCCACACTCCCCATCAGTGTCACTTTTATCTCATCACAATATAAAGAGTGCAAAATGAATCATTATAACAGCACATCATCATGCTTTTTGGTGAGGTCATTCACCCAACCAAAGCTAGCAGAAGAATGGGAATGTTCATTTAAAGTGGATATTCCAATGATTATGATAGAATGAACCGAGCGTTCCTTCTGAAAGTGTTAAAAGTTTGTTGTTCCTCAAGAATGGTGCAAGCTTGTTGCCAGCTGTTTCATGATACCAAAGTTCTCAGTTTTGATCAGTGGTGCTCTTGTTGGTTTCTGCATGGCTATGAAAAAGGTGTAAGACAGGAGGGGGATCCTATCTCTCCTTTGTTAAGCATTTTGATGGTAGAAACTCGAGGAAGGACGATAACCTTTCATGCTACAAATGGGAACTTGAAGGGCGTAAAGATCATGTTAGAATTCAGCATGACATTTCTTCAGTTAGTCAACGACTTGCTACTCATGGGGGATCAAATTGGTAAAATAAAGTTGAATTCTATAGAAAACCCCTTGCAGACTACCAAGAAGCCTCAACATAGGAAACTCGATCCAATCGATATGTCAATGCAGGAAAGTGGATCGATTTTCCATTGCCAAGGTTAGATTTCCCAATAAATATCTGGGAATTTATTTCTTTGTTGGGGAAAGGAAAGTAATCATATAGCAGGACCTACTTGCTAGATTCCATTCAAAATTAATGGGTTGGAAAGGAAAATGGCTTTCTTATGGGGGAAAATTTCAACTCTTGAAGTCAATGCTACTAGACATCACTATCTATCTTGTATCTATCCTAAAACTGCCATCCTTCATATCAAACTTGAGTTGGCCTAAAGGTAAAGAACTTGTCCTCTTGGAAGGGAGGTCACAAGTTCGAAATCCAGCAGGTGGTAGGGCAAGTATGCCTTGTATTTGAAGCTCAGTTAGGTGCCTCCCGACTGGGAATATGGGGCTACCCTGCAGGTAGGCAGGCACCCAGCATCGTGGTCCTTAAAAACGCCTTTCCTATACAAAGACCTTTCTTTTTGGATGTTGTGGGAGATACTAATAATTTCCCCTGGTCAATTGTTGCAAGGTCTATGCTTTGAAGGAGAAGGATGGATGGTGGCATTGGGTACTCAAGCACAAATATTTAGATGATGAAATCCTGGAGCGATTTTTTATTATAAGCGAAGCGACAAGAGGCTCGAATATTGGGAATTTCATTTATGAATGCAGAAATGTGATTCTTCCAAACCTAACAATGTGTAGGTGTTATTATGTAAATACTAATATAAGTTGGAAATTGTATATTAACTCCGTTTATGCTATGAATAGAATGGCTAAATATATGTAATGTACATGGGCATCCTTTTAATTTTTGGTTAGTCATGGTTCCTTCTTGTTGGGTGGTTGGTAGACTGTTGTCCTGCCGACATATTTCCAAGACTGACATCAATTCTTATAGTTGGGACAATGAGGTGGTCGGGAAGCATGTGTGTAATTCTCCTTGGTATTCTTGCTGTCCATGATCGATGTACATTGCATATTATATGAATGAAAGCGGAGTGTTCCTTCTATTTATGTGAGTTGTTTTTTGTATATTCCTGCATTGTTGTATTTTCAGTTCTACAACTATTTGGTTCATTATTGTTTACTGCATTGGGACATAAGGGATGGCAGGGAGGCTGACTTCTGTGAGGATCTCTCTCTCCCTGGGTCTCTGCGACAGTGGTCTGTTATCCTTGATTGATGTGCATTGCATATTACATGAATGAATGCGAAGTGTTCCTTCTATCTCTGAGAGTTGTTTTTGCATATTCCTGCATTGTTCTATTTTCAGTTCTACAACTATATGGTTCATTATGGTTTACTACATGGGGACATAAGAGATGGCAGGGATTCTTTGAGGATGTCTGGCATGGTAACAACCCACTATCACAGAGACCCAGGGAAAGAGATATAATAGCTACCCTTAAAATTCAAATTGGTAACAAGGTCTCTCACTACTAAGTTGAGAGTGAAGACAATGGTTTCTTTGAATGCTCATGGAAAATTTTGGTTGAACTTCCTTTTCAGGATTCAGAAACCTTGACCATTCTCCAATGGACCTTGTGACGTGGCTTGTCCCCTACAAGGAAACACAGAGATGAACTGACCTGGAAGGGCTATTGCGGGTATGAACTGAACTGAACCGACTTAGTTAAACATGGCTGTGCCAATTAACATGGAGAGATTAGAAGACTCACCACGAAGCTAGTTCCTTTGGACCAATGTTGGCTGGCCTAAAGCTCAAGTCTTTACTTGCATAGCAGCCAAGGAAAAAATTCTAACGGCATGAGAGTTCCACAAAGGATGCATTCATGGTCCCTCGATGTGTATTTTATGCAAGCAAGTAAAGGAGAAATATAACCATCTTATCTTCCTCTGTGATGGTGCATGGAATATATATTTGAAATTCCTTAATGGGTTGCATTGGAATGGACCAACTCCAGAGGATTAACTACCTTTATCTACATGTGGGACAATCCTAAGGGTAGGTCTTGAGAAGAAAAGGAAATGCTAACAGGGTCAACATTCCCATGGTGAATTGGGAAAGAATGAATTCATTGGATTTTCAAAGGTAAGGAAACATCAAGGTACCAAGTTTAGGACATAATATTTTCAATAATTGAAGACACCAGTAAAGCTTTGAACTCCGCAAGGTCTCTTTCAAAGAAACTCGACCATAGTTTGTTGCAGTGGGAGGCTTTGGTTGACAACTTGTATAAAATAAACTGACAGTGCTTCGTGCGGTTGCCTTGGTAAAGAGGAATGCGGGTAATTTGCAGGGATAAGCAAGTAAATATCATCTTGGCATTTGTGGAGCACTTGCACATTGTTATACCAATATAGAGCACAAAAATAATTACAGAATAAAGAACATACCAAGATTGAACACAAAACTTTAAGATAAGTGTAGCTTTATTGATATAGTGTGGTGTCTATCAACTAGCTACGGTACTGGGAGAACTGACAACATGAAAGCTCCCTTCCTTGGCCTTCATCATTCTACATATTGGTTGATCGACCAAGGGATGTGTCGGTTAGACCACAACCACCAAGGTACCAACTTGCACTATCCAAAAATTAGTGAAGTACACTGCAAGTTCCGAAACTTTTTATATACAAAACCATGTTTGACTATATTAACCTAACACAACAGATTGCAAATTAACTGACCACACACAAAAATATGAATAATCAGTCAGAACTCTTGGCCTTATTAAAAGCCTAGAAACTATAAAATGTCTCATCTTAAGAATAATAGTAGAAGTGAACTCTATGATTGTGATTAACGTCATCTTGAAAGGAAATGGCAGAAGTTATTGACTTAATTCTTTGAAAGAAGAGATGGAGCTGGTTGCTAAATCCTTCACACAATTACCTTTCAATATTGTTATTGGGAACCAAAAACTGTGGTGGGACCTTTTTGCAAAGGATTATACCAAGTAGAGAAAGTTTGGTTTAAGGAGGACTTCAGTGCCTTGTATGATAGTATCAATTTTTTTCAATGAACAGAGAGTGAAACCTGAAAGAGGCCAAAATCTTGGAGTGGGGCTCATTATCAAATATCAATTTATAATTTTTATATCATTTAGCATAGAGGCAGGCCAATGCATAGCTTGTACACATGATCATAGATTCGACAATTCAAGCACAAAAACCCTTGTTTGTGGTTTTTTTAAAGGAGAGGAATGCATCAACAATGATGGAAGGAGCGTGCCTCAACATGAGAAGGTGGATTACCCTCATCCTCGGACAGAGCAAAACTTGGTTAAGCAGAAGAATTTGATGAACTATGCTTGGCATGACAAAGGCAAGGCTTCAAAAAATTACAAGAATATTTTCAAGGGTGACAATGGACTTGCAGGAAACAATCTCTATCCTTAACACCTGAATGGATACTCATTTCCTTAACACACAACATTTCTTTTACTTTCAAAATGAATTGCAAGCACATGTTTTCTAATAAAATCCACGAAAAAGACAACTTCATGATGGTTTGTAAGGCTCTTGATACATTCAAATCCAGTCATGGAAGGACCACTTTGCATTTGCTTCCATAAATTGTTGTGAAGGGTCAAACAACCTTCATTACTATTTTTTTCTCCAAAGATCCTTCTCATATCAAGAACAATGGGATTTTTTTTCCAATTCAGAAGGTAAAGGCACAGAAAAAGTCTTAATTGATGTTGTCTAAGGTCTATTTGAAGACCGTGTCAAACATGAAAGTTTATAATTTTTTCCCTATTTCTGCTTGAGTGCAAGGTAGGCAGTTGACATGCAGTGAATTAACCTCATGTGTGGTTTGCAACCACAAAACATGTGTCGCTCATTCACTCATTATGAACAAGGTGGTAGGAGATGGATGATGAAGAGTAGTGATGTCAAAGGTGGTCCTAAGCAGGAAACAAAGCATCCAGGGAGGGTGTCTGCATGGCGAAGAGTGAATGCCCACCTTGGGATGCATGGTAGGGAGCTGACTAAAAGAGCTGTAGGCATTGATGTCATTGGAATTTGGAGTGCTGGCACTTAAGGACAATACGATGGCATATCACAGAGGAAGGTGGGTGCAGATACTGGGGATGTCAAATAACTAATGTGAGAAAGATTGTTGACTTCAATAGGATGGATTTGGTGGCACATAAAAAAGTAAAAACCAATCGACTGATTGTCCTATCCAAGTGTGAGGCTTTACGAGATCTAATGCTCGAGGCCTACCCCCTGCTACTTGAGTCCATGATGCAAAATCCCGTCTTATGTGTGCCTTTTCAATTGCACAAATCCTTGTTACAACATCTTGAATCGACCTCTACCATCTCTGTTATGAGAATTTCAAAGTGCTAGAAACATGCTAAGTGTAAAAGGCCTGTGATTTACAATCCCTTGTGTCCAACTATCCTATGCCGGATATGCACCCCAACCTCCCTTTGAAGGTTAAATTGTATTGCTAAAATAAAAACTTTATGCACGAAGAGGGTGGTGGCGATAGGTACTAGGGCCAGGATGAATAGGAACACGTTAACATCCAACATGAAATTGAGTCTAATTGGAGGAATGGATATATCATATTGTAGGACGCATGGTTGCGCCTAGGGGCACAAGTGACAGATGTTTGCACCAACTTCAACTAGCTGAATAAGATGAAGAATCTACGGTGGATGACTGTTTTGCGGTAAATTTGGCACAGAAGGGCAGTTTTGGGTGACCTTGGGAAACCCTGGACAACTTTTCACGATTCTGATGGAAAAAGACCCGACATTGGAGGAAACTCACTTGGGCATCAAACATTTCAGGTGTGTTTGCAGCCTCCTTGGAGTTTGTTGGTGTCTGCATCATTAGCACCGGGGTTTGAGCTTCTGTGTGGTTTGGCCTGTTTAATGGTTTTGGCTTAAGTGTGATGCTAAAATGCCGTTGGTTTTGGGCCTCTGTAATGGATTTTCAATGATAGCTAGATAGAAGTATGCAGTTAGCTTTAGTTTTTGTTTTTGCAGCTGATTGTTTATGGTTTTTGAGGTAATGGCCCTTGGGGTTTTGAAAAATTTGTTATACATGCACAAAAATCGTTTGGATTATAATATGTAATGTTTAATCAGCCAAAAAATGAGGTCTTGGCTTTTGCAGTAAATGGTTTCATCAACTGCTGATATATTTCTAGTTTTGGTTGCTTTTCAACGGGTCTAAGTGCAATCTCAAAAACATATCTTCTGGAGGGCTCTTAGGGGTAGTCTTTATTATTAGATGCTTTATGGTGCTTTAGTGACTTCCTATTGTTGTTGTTTTCAGGCAAGGCTTTGGTGCGACTGTCCATTCTGGCCTGATGATGGGATGTGCCGTCTCAGAGATTGTAGTGTATGTGAGTGCCCAGACAACGAGTTCCCAAAAATTTTTAAAGGACTGGCTGGGCATCTTCCTACTGATGACTTGACATGCCAAGAGGGCAAACCCCAAGCTATTGTTGATCGAACTCTAGATAAAAAGGCCTTTAGGGGCTGGATGGAAACAGACAACCCTTGGACGTATGATGACGAGACAGACAATTGTAAGTACATTTTAGCCGGTCATTGGGAGTTCGTGAATGTAAATATTTCTAAATTTATGTAGTGTTCTTGCAGTCATCTGACAGCTATATAATATTATTTAGCATACTAACTGTTGGATACTATTTAACAATTAAGTTTAGGGCTTTTCTGAAACAGGTAGATACTTCAGAATAATAAATTCATTTATGGCTATTTATGCAGCGGAGATGACATATGTAAATCTTCTGCTAAATCCTGAACGTTACACTGGATACACTGGCCCATCAGCCCAAAGAATATGGGATACTATATACAAAAAACATTGTCTCAAAGGTGAGCTTATACAGGTCATATAAACTGATGACGTACATAATTTGATGTAAATAGACACTCTGATTCCTTGAAAGATATGGTCTGTATAATTTCTTATTGTGAGTTTGCAAGGTTTTCAGCCTGCTACGGTTTTCACCATTTGGCAGATTTTTAACCAAAGCGAAATATATTCAGTTCATATTGGCATTTAGCAGTACCTTCATATAGATATTGCTTTTTTGGACACTTCGTCATGAAAATATTATAGATGCTGCATTTTTTGAGAGTTTTTCTAAATTACCTTCTCGGGAACTCACAGAAAATGAGACTTGAACATTTTGAATCAAAATATTTGATATCAATGGTTTTTCAGAAACACTTTATTATTATTTAGATCTTGTCATCATTTTCTGATGTTCTTTTTGACATTTCTTTTATATCCTTGTTTTTTCTTTGTGAATCTTCACATACTTGCAGATTTACCTGGAGATGCTTCTCCAGAGAGGCGAGTTTTATACAAGCTTATTTCAGGATTGCATTCTTCTATTTCTGTTCACATTGCTAGAGATTATGTACTTGACGAAGGCAAGGATTTGGTAAGTTCTCTCCGCAGGTTCTCTTTTTTGTGTCCATTTTACACCCCAAAGATGCATTGAGAAAGATTTTGTCTTATGTAGTGAAGCTAATTCTGATCTGGCATTGTTTCGGCTAACTTGGATTTTTACCAGTTGAAGTCTATTAACATAGTTTTAATCTCATTATATACTCTTGACATGCTTGATTATCTATTTTCAGTGGGGACCAAATCCAACTCTTCTTGATGAACGGGTGTTGAAACATCCTGACCGTGTCAGAAATTTGTACTTCACATTTCTTTTTGTCCTTCGAGCAGTGACGAAGGTAAGTAACTCTAATGATGGATTTGAGAAACTCATAATCATGATGACTCTTTTGCCTGATTAATTGACTTTGCTATATATCATTAAGCTTATTTGGTGTAAGTTAATTTTATAGGCATTATTTGTTTGTGCCAATATTAATGTCTTGGCCTGAGAGTCAAACCATCCTGCATGAATTGTGTCTAATTTCTACATGGATGTGCCTTCCACAGGCAGGAGACTATCTCTCCCAGGCAGAATACAGTACCGATAATCCATTGGAAGACCAAAATACATTGTTATTAGTAAATCGGCTTGTAAATAATAATAGGTTACGATCAGCTTGTCCAGTGCCATATGATGAAGCCAAAGTATGGAAGGGTGAAAATGGAAAGGAATTGAAAAGCCAAATTCAGTCGCAGTTCAGAAATATCAGGTTTGTATTAACTGGCAAATTTTGTGCCAGACCTAGCATCCATGCAGTTAAATTTGATCTAAGCATGTTTTCATTGAGACGAGATTTGAAATTCATTCAAATTCTATGCCTGTTTGTTTTATGCAGTGCATTAATGGACTGCGTTGGATGCGAAAAATGTCGGCTATGGGGAAAGCTCCAGATCCTTGGTCTTGGAACAGCTTTCAAGATACTTTTCTCGGAGGATAGCAATAACCCAGTTGAGCAAATGGTAATAAGGTCTTTGCTAGCTGATTAATTCCTACCACTTGTTTTGTATTTTACATGATTCAGTTTTCTATGTAGTATTTAGTGACTTTTCTCTTTTGTATTGTATGCTTTGTGAAATCACAGGAACAGCTACAGCTGCAGAGAAATGAAGTAATTGCATTAATAAACCTTCTCTGCAGATTATCAGAGTCAGTTCAAGCAGTTTATTCCTTAGCTCCAGAAGCTGATAAAGTTAAGGACAGACAGATTGCAGCCTTAAGTTTTCGGAGTGTATAGGCAATTTTGTGGTTCTTGCCTCAAGATTGAAGTCTTCAGACTTCATTGGATCCTAAACATATCCAGCATTTTAGCCATCGATCAGTTCTGGGTTGACTATTGCCACCCTTAGTTTTTCTTGAGGTTGGGATTGAAATTAGTGAAACGTATCCTAACTGTAATTTTATTATCTCAGATGCAAAGTATCTGAGATTCTGTAGCTCTGGTAATAAATGATTCTCTTAGCACCTAGGAAACACTCTTGGAACACTATCAGTCACTGTTCGAAGATGGTTGCACTTTTGTAATGTACATGAATTTCGTAGCATGGTGGTTCTTATGAGGATACTTTAAATCACAAAAAAGTAATTATTTTCTTTGATTGCCTTCTTTGGAGGATGAGAATGTATATATTATTTAAAGTGTTGAAATCAGAATGTGAAGCAGCATTTGGAGGATTTTTTTTTTGTTAAAAACCCATGCCGAAGTTTCTCTTTTTCATGTGTTGTGTTTAGCTGATAAAATCATTTGGTGCTTGGCTATGGTTCTTTTATTTCATTTTATGAGAGGAAGAATTGAATGCTTTGGACTATATCACAATATGTAACTGATCTATGAGAGGAAGAATGAGTGCTTTTGGCCACGACAATAAGTAACTCAATGTTTTTTGGGTTGTGGAACACCCCCTCTTAAAGAGTTTAGATTGCTATGAAGCACATCTTGGATTTTTGAATTGTTTTCTCAAAATTTGTTTACGGAGCTCTTTTTCATGTCGCCTTTTATTATGATTTACCTTGGTGTCGTCATTGTGATATACTTTTGCATAGAAACTAAATTTATTGTGTTTTCTACTCTGATTTATGCTGTGGCTTTGTTACCAAGTTAAGAGACATTTGGGAAGGAGTGTTGTTTTCTATGTGTAATTTGCTTTTGCACAGTTTTTGTAGCTGGTACGCTGAATTTCTGTAAAGTGATATATTGAAACTCATTAACATATTTGATCTCATTCTATGGTTGTATTTCTATATTTTCTAATCTGTTCTCACTTTAGTTTCTTTATTTGCTGGAAATTTACAGATGTTAGAACTATCCTACTTCAAGTTGTCATAGATATCATTGTAAAAAGTATTGGAATTGGTAGTCGTTAAGTTGCTGGAATGAAATCAAAACTGTAGTTGCATAAACAAAGATAGGAATAACACGAAACACAAGAAGATCAATAAGCACAAGAAGTATGGCACTAGAAGTTTTAACTTGGAAACTCTAGTGTGGGCGGAACGAGTTGAAATAAACAATTGCTTAACTTCCTTTTTTCTCCTTTAGCCAATACCAGTTACAAAGAGCTCTTGAAAGCATATAGAGTAATTTACTTGGTCTTACGCCCACTCTTCTTCTCACCACCAAACTATTTCTACTTATATAATTAATTTTACCCACTAACTCTCTCACACTCTCTTGATTTCACGGGCTCATGTTTCTTTGAGATATCATACATTGGAAGTGTCTTTTCATGCAGTAATGGACTCTAAGGTGGCAAGGAAAATGAAAAATCATTTCTTCTGTCAATAATGTATTAATGTATGGAACAGACAAAACCACCATAAGAGCAAAGCAAAACTGCCATGTCAATAATGAAACCACCCTTACACAATCATAACCACAATGACACGTTTGAAACCTACATGTTAGCAACTGAACAGCCACCACCTTGTTTGCAGTTTTGTTTATGAAGTCTCTTTGATTCAACTTTGTTTCTTATCGAGTTCTTAAATTGTTTTATGAATTAAATTGTGTAGTATACTCTTTCCTTGTTGATCGATCAAAGTTCCCATATAGAATCTGTGGCAAGCATCCGGCTTAGAACTATAGATATATATGGCTCAACCTTAACTCCAACTATCGAGGTTTTCCTCGTTGATCAAAGTTTCGATTCGGCTCTCCTTTTCAAGGAGCTTTTGGTCCCAAAAAAGTTTAGTTGTTTAGGAGACATCGGAAGCATTCTTCCACTTCCTCTTTGAGATACCATTTTATTTGCCTTGGCGTCCTTCACTTGATGGCCATCTCTCAAGACACTTATAGTCATCTTCTTCTCTATCTGACTTTTTTGTTTGCAACACTGTCTTCCTCCATCTCTCCTTTAGCATGAAAGACAATATTTAATACAAGATTATAGTTGTTGTTTTTCATCCAACATAGATAGCTCACATAGATACAAATTCTCACAATTAACTAGCGAGTATTTCCTCTTGAACAAAGATATAGTTCAAGTATGATGACATTCTCTCCAACCTGCTTCCACATGGCGAATGACCCATACTATAGAGGTTTGAGATTCTTAGCTTGTTCTTGAAGTCTCTCCTTGTTCAAGCACAAACAAACCTTGTCTCCCACCTTCAATGTGTGTTCTTGATGGTGTTGGTCATGCCTAGCCTTATACTCGGTTTGAGACGTCTCTAACTGTTCTCGCATTTTGTGATGGATTTGTTGTTTATTCCTTCTAATGATTTATACTGCCCTTGTTACATCCGAGTCTAGTTCATCCACCTCTCTTTGTTGTTCCAATGGAATGTCAAGTGGGTTAATAGAGAAATAACCCAAACATGTTCAAATGGTGGCTTATTAGTCGCTGTGTGCATTGCAATATTATGCAAATGTTGTAAGCCAAAGATTCACCCTATGTCCTCTGATGCTTTTTGTTATAACCTCTTATTAGTTGTGCCAAGGTTTTATTTACAACTTCACTTGCTCATCTATTCAAGGATGGAACACCATGCTTCTTTTGAGTTTGGTATCAATCTCGATCCACAAGGTGGTCCAAAACTTCCATAGTTGTTTTAAATCCCCTTGTCTCATACAATAGATTAAACAAACCAAAATGCACCCACACATAAGAAAAAACAACTCAACTGCTTCATACCCTTTTATTGTCTTCTTGTCCTCTTATATGGAGTTAAAACACTTCTTGTTGAATTTATATAGAAGATACAAGTAATCATGTGGATATTTGATATAGGAAACCCCCCACAAAATCCACAAAGATACTCTCCCATGATCTAATAGGTAAAGGCATATAAAACTTCTTTCCTAACTTCAAGGTACTTGTCTAATATAATTTACATCCTCTAAAAATTTTTGAGTCCTCTTTTTTGCATTTTGGGCCATTACATATGCCTTTGCAAATGATCAATGGTTTTGTGAACACCAAAATGGACCAAAACATTTGAGACTTTGGAAGTATGTGCTTCCTTACTGAGAATAAGTATTTCCTCCATTGGCACGCATACTTGCAGAGTATCCCATCGTTGAGATAGAAATCCATTTTGTCTTCAACACCACCTCTGTTTGTCTTGAAATGTCGTGCCTCTCCTAAATCTGTATCTTAAGCGTATGCTTCCTCAAAAGCTTCTTTTGTGAAAGCTTCCACTAGAACATTTAATCCAAATTTAGATGCCACTTTTGATGTCTAGACATTAAAATAAGGGGTTTTGGAGGTCGAAAAATGTAGGAGTGTATGTCAAAACTCTTGGGTAAAAAATTCTATGTTAAATTTGACGTCAAGATTTCAACGTCCACTAGGACGCCAAAGTTTCAATGTAAAGACAAGGAAATTTTGGCTACGTTGATTGCTCTATTGGGGCAAATTTCCATGTGCTCTCATTCATTTCGACATGCACATTTACATGGAAATTGTGTCGTAGTGTTATGCATATCAAAGTTTTGAGGTTAGTCCAATATCTAAAAAACTAAACAAAATATTTGCATAGCTATCAAGGCCATGTTGTATTAGTAGCCGTCATTGTTTCTAAGCCATGCTTTGCATATCTTCATTGCATTTAGTGCAACAATATATGAATGTTGTAGTTTGTAAAATAATTCATGTGTATTCTCTATGTTGCCATAGTTTAAAACTGTGAATGTAGAGGGATTGTACCTTACATAAAATTTTGAGGTTGCCACATAAGCGTGTGTACATCCATCAAAGCATAATCAAAATTTGATATTTGTCATATGTTGTTGTAAACACCATGATAGAAATGTACACAATAATACAAAATGTGGTAAAGTACACAAGGCACGTGAATGGTTTGAAAAACATGACTCCACGAAATGTGGTGACATGGACTTCAATGATGGACTTAGGATATACACTTATGTTTTGTGAGGAGGCAAAGATCTTAACATTATGGCTTGTAATGATTGCGACTTTAGTAGTTGTTGATCCCATGCCTTCATGTTGGTTATCAAATTGAGGGAATTTGTTAGTCACTGCATTAGGATATCTTATAATCATTGCATTAGTTTATCAAACAATTCACATGTCTTCTCTATGCTACACATTTTGCAACATAGATTGCATTAGGGTCAACTCACTCATTGTATTAGGGTATCTTGACGTGATCATTGCATTAGTTCATCAAACAATTTAAGGTTGCTAAATAAGGGTATGCACATCTAACAAAGTATGATCGAAAGCAAATATTTATCATATGTTGTAGTTGCAAACACGCTAACAAACATATCTATTGTAAAATGTGACAAAAAAACACAATTAAATGTCCCAAGTATATCACTGCAATCCATATGACCACATTTAAAAAAAATAGAATGGAGAATTTCCCTCAGTTTTATAACCAATGTGAAGGAGATCATTATGACATTTACTTAGTGTTTAGTGAATTGGTAAGGATCTCATCATTATGCCTTGATATGTTATTGACTTACACATGTTTTTCTCAATGAAAAACATATGAAGATTACACTTTTCCAAACACAATTTGGGGCATAAGCTAAATGTTCATAAGTATCAAAGATTTTTTGTTGTGACACTTCTTATTGAAAGAAATATATTAAAATGTAGAAGTAATTTGTGAAATGTCAAAAACGTAAATGATAGCATCCTTTCTTATTCACAAAACACAGTTAAATGTCTTAATCCCATCATTGTAGTCCATGCGACCATAATTTTCTAACAATTTGCAAAGGATTAGCAAACAATAGAATAAAAATTCTATTCAGAGTAATAAGACAAAAAATGGCAATGGTAGTAGGGTTTTATCAAGTTTCGCAATTTTAACGATTGGCATGGGTAGCAATGAGACAACAAATGCAAGAGTGGCAGTGATTGATATTGAACACGCCCCTTAAAATCTAAAGATAACAAGGTCAAATATGAGCGGCACAAAAGGAAATGAAAATGGTGGAGCTGCAAATGGGATATCTTAATCAAGGAAGGGAAAATAAACATAATAAAGTTTATGCTAGGGTTTTTTTGGATCCCCTTGTGGCTAGCCTTGGTCAAATTCAATCTGATGACATGGAGGTGTGAGAGTGTATGACGAATGATGGCTACGGAGGGAAGGACAATAGGAAGATACAAGTTGAAGGGTGGAAGGAGATTGTCAAGCTATGATATGCCTTTAATCTACGACATGTATTGAGATATGTGTGGCCAAATTATAGCTAGCATAACCTTTAACTTAGTCATATGATTATTTGTATATCTTCATATTGGTAGTAGGGTTGGCCTATGGAGTACCCATAGCCTAAGTAGGGTATATATATAGGAGGTAGTGGTTAGCATTAGATTATTATATTACAAAATTTGTTCTTATTGTAAGGTTGTGGATGTTGCCCCCTCAAAGTGGCCAAGTCATATTGTTATTCTCTTCTTTCAATCGTATTACAATTTATTTTTGTGATTACACTTTAGTGGTATAGTAATTTCATTATAAGTGGTATCAAAGCTTCGATTTGGCAAAAGTGTGGTCAAAACCCTAATTTTAAAGAGTTGCATATATCTCATAAATTGTTAAGAATTTTTTAATTTTTTAAAACGAAAGTTGGATAGTTATTCTTCTTGTATGGAATTAAAACACTTCTTGTTTAATTTATCTACAACATAAAAGTAATCATTTACATGTTTCATATACAAACCCACTCCCCCCTCACCTACTCCCACCTAAAACAAAATCCACAGAGATGTTCTCCCATGGTCTAGTAGGTAGAGGTCAAGGCATGTACAACCCTTCTTTCCTAACTTCAAGCTTACTTGTGCAATATAATTTACATGCTCTAACAAAAATTGAGACTTATTTTTTGCATTTTGGGCCATTACATATGCCTTTGCAAATGATTAATGATTTTGTGATCACCAAAATGGACCAAAAGTTTGAAACTTTGGAAATATGTGCTTCTCTATTGTGAATAAGTTTTTCCTCCATTGGCACACATAGTTATAGAGTAGCCCATCATTGAGGGAGAAATCAATTTTGCTATATTAGTATCCATCATCGTTGCTATAGCCATGCTTTGCATATCCCCATTGCACCCTGTGCAAAAAATACGAGTGTTGTAGTTTGAAAAACAATTCATGTGCATTTTCTATGTTGCCACATTTTACAACCGAGATTGAATTATAGGGTTTGTACCTTACATAATATTTTGAGGTTGCTACATGAGCATATGTACATCTATCAAAGAATAATTAAAAGTTGATATTTGTCATATGTTGTAGTGTAATACGTAAAATGTGGCATCATACACAAGGCACACGAACGGTTTGAAAAAAACACTCAATAAAATGTGTTGACATGGAATTCAATGATGGACTTGGGATGTATGGTTGTGTTTTTGAGGAGACAATGATCTTAGCATTATGGCTTAATATATTTGTGAATTTAGTAATTTAGGTAATTTTTCAATTGTTGCATTAAGATATCTTTGTAATCATTGCATTAGTTTGTCAAATAATTTACATGCCTTCTCTATGCTATCAAATTTTGTAATTGAGATTTTGTTAGGGTCAACTTACTCATTTCATTAGGATATTTTGATGTAATCATTACACGAGTTTATCAAACAGTTCAAGGTTACTACATAAGAGTATGTACATCCATCAAAGCATGGATGATCGAAAACAAATATTTGCATATGTTGTAGTTGCAAACATCCTAACAAACATATATATTCTAAAATGTGACCAAAAAACTCAAGTGAGTGTCCTAAATTTATCACTGCCATCCATGTGACCAAATTTTGTTAAAATAAAATTGATAATTTCCCTCAATTTAATAACTAATGTGAAAGAGATCATTACGACATTTACTTGGTGTTTGTTGACTAGGTAAGGATCTCATCCTTATGCCCTGATATGTTATTGACTTATGCAGATGTTTCTCTCAATGAAACAACATACAAATGTTATAGTTTTACAAACATAATTATGGCGTAAGGCTAAATGTTAACTTATATTGAATATTATTAGTTGAGGACAATATATATTTAGGAATCAATACTTTGGAACTTTGACACTTAACACTAAAAACATTATATTAAAATAGTAATTTGTGAAATGTCAAAATAATAATTGCTAAGATCCTTTCTTATTCACAAAATATAGTTAAATGTCCTAATCCCATCATTGTATTCTATGTGACCACAATTGTCAAACAATTGGTAAAGGCTTAGTAAATAATAGAATACAAATTATATTCAGAGATGTAAGACAAAGGATGGTGATGGTGGTATGGTTTTATTAGTGCTTGCTACTGTAGAGATTGGCGATGATGGTAGTGAAACAATGAATGCAAGAGTGGTAGTGACTGAGATTGAACATGTCCCTTCGAATATGAAGATAACAAGGTCAAATCTAAAAGACAAAGAAAGAATTGAAAATGGCGGAGTTGCAAAAGGGATCTTTGAATTAAGGAAGGGAAAAGATTCTAGATTGAAATAAAAAATAACTTGCATACATAATAAAGTTTATGTTAGCATTTTTTCAGATCCACCCATGGCTAGCCTTGGTCAGGTTCAATCTAATGAGATGGAGGCAAGAGATTGTACTGCAATTGGTGGTTACAGAGGAAAGGGCAGTAGGAGGCTATAATTAGAAGGGTGGATGGAGGATGTGAGGCTATGCTATGCCATTAATCTACAACATCTAGTAGGATATGTGTGGTCAAATTATGGCTAGCATAACCTTTAACTTAGTCATATGATCATTTATATATGTTCATATTAGTAGTAGGGTTGGCTTATGGAGTATCCATAGCCTAAGAATGGAATATGTAGGAGGTAGTGGTTAGTATTAGATCATAATGTTACAAATTCTACCCTTATTTTAAGGTTGTGGAGATTGCCCTCTCAAAATGGCTCAGCCATATTATTATTCTCTTATTTCAATTACATTATAATTTATTTATGTGATTCTAATTTAGAGGTATAGTAATTTTATTACAAGTGATATTAGATCTTCAATTTGGGAAAAAGTGTCATTGAAACCCTAATTTTTATTAATAGTCTATATATCGTAAACCCTTGTGAATTTTTTAGCAATGTTTTTACTAAGGTTGGAGAATTATTCAAGGAATATATAGTTATTTTTTAAGCTAGATGTGATCATTTTTTATTTCAGACTTGAAGTTGACCTTAGTCTGCAATCGTTCGATCAAAGTTCGATCAAAGATGAAAATCAAATTTTAAATTGTCAGGGCTCAACATGACAGGGCCACAAACTAGCGGTTGGGACAAGAATTCATACACACTAGGGAAACCTTCTAAAAAAGTGGAGATAGAGTCAAGGTTTAAATCTGGTGGGGCTTCGGATATGGTGTTTACTTCATTGGATGGAAAAGTGTGCTATCTAGATGAGAGTATGTGATGCAGGAAAATTTGGGTTCACATGAAATCTTGCATCATTAAAAATATGTTAGTTTAGGAAAATTGGATAAATGTTGTTTTATGCAAGTTTCTTATTACACATATGTCTTTGTTTGTAAGTTTGTGCAAGCCTTGAGTTATGCACAAGTTTCTTTGTGTCATTTTATGCCGTCTTTGAGTGCATGCCTATTTTGTATAGTTATACACAGCCTGCGAGCACTCATGTGCTTATTTTTATATTCCACATAAGTTTATTGTTGCATGCAATTATTCTTGTATGTTTGAACAAGGTTATGAAGCTTTACGCAATAAGTGATGTTTGTTTTTTCATAAGCGCAACCATACAAAGCAATTTTAGAAGTTTGTGATATTTTATAACACATCATAGTAATATTTTGGTCATTGTATAGTCTAGTTATTTTTTGCAGAAGCAACATAGTTGGTAAGAGTACTTGGAGGAGTTGGTTCTACACCACAAAATTATTGTGATGATTTGCAAGACATTTTGAGAGCTTTTGGTAATGTGCGGTAAGGTTATTGGAAAGTATGAGAATCATAGTGCAAGGGTTTTCTAACACATTCATTGATTTTAAATTGTGGTGACTTAGCCTTGCAAGGTTGAGGCTTCCATGCAAATTTATTTATGTGTAGTTTAAATTAGATGTAGATGTTCTTGTGATGTTTTACGGAGGATTCGTTGCTTGCATTTAATTCATTGAATCATGGGGAGTTACGATTGAATCATTTAATATTTCATGTGATGTAGTAAGCCATGATGAGTTAAATTATGAAGCTGTAATGTGTTATGGTGCCTTGGAATTGTATTAGAGATTTAATATTTTTGAGGCTAGTAATGGACTATGAAAATTAGAAAATGAAATTGGTGCTAACCAAAATTTTATTCATTCATAAAATGAGATGGAAGAATATTTGTCTTAGGCCAAAATTAATTCTCAACCATTTGCACATATGTTTTATCATTCCAAAAATAATTCTCTAATCCTCTGTTGTGTTTCTCTCTGATCAATTTTTTGCATAAAACCTCCAATTATGCATAATTGCACTCTTATGAATAACAATATTTATTGCACAAAATAATCCAACCATGGTTTCTTGTCTACATTCAATGGTTTTACGCATGCATTACATGCATGTATGAAATCCTCATCTTCTATGTATAACTCCTTTATATAATCAAGTCCTATGACTTCCATATGCATCTCATTCACCAATAGAAACCATATACTCAATGCAATGGAAAACTAGTTTGAATTTCCACTTATGTCCCTAAACACAAATGAATAATTTTTTAGAAACTCAACCCGATTCATATGTCTTTGGTTCAACATACCCTAACTATTGATTAATTGAAACACTTGGTGGTGTATGTATAATAAAAAATCCTTCAACAATAGATAATGTATTTTCCTCTTGAGCACTTGCATTATGGCATAAAAATACTGATCATAAATTGAATAATTTATCTTCACATCATTCATCCTCTCATTGAAGTAAGCTACATTCCTCCTTGACTCAACACTCTCCTATTGTTGTGCCACTAACATCACAATCAACCCAAAATACTTTGTTGAAATCAAGTAACACCAACACTGGCCGTTCAATCACTTTATTCCTCAAAGTTTAGAATCTATGTGTAGATCATGATTACAAGAGAGGTTAGTTCATGTTAGTATGCCAAAATTAAACATAAAATACTTAACAAACATAAATTCTCAAGCATAATCCCTCGGTCTAGGCAAGGTCTAAGCGAATGTAAACAAATAGAAATACATAAAATAAAAGCATACCTTTACCATGGATTCATCCTCCAATCCAAATTAATGGTGTATTGATCCTGAGATTGTAGCCTTGGAGTTTTCGTCGATGTCGCACCTTCACATAGGTAGCATCTCCCCTAGGTTACACAAGATTTGACCTGAATTGAATAGAATAATATATACTAATGATGAAGCTTCCCTTTAGATTTTTGCATAATAAATTTACAATAAAAAGCCTGGTCATTATGCTTAAATGACCCTTGTATAAATAGATTGTCCAGACTGATTTTAACCATCAGATGGAGATGAAGATGTGTGGCTCAGAATCAATCACAATTGGTAGGTAAAATGCAATTAATGTTTGGAATCAATTATGTATTAATGAGGCATGGGTTCAATTTTTTGATATTTCCTTGCATTTATACTAAAGCTTGAATTTTTTTTGTGTGATGTCACTATTCAGATATTTGTTGAATATCTAGATATTGCATAATTATAAATTAGCCAATTTCTATGAATTTTTTGCTTAGCCATTTTATTTGATTTGATGGGCTAATTAATCATGATTAGAACTAGTGATTTATGCAATATCAAAATTTGAACTGACTATTTAACCTAATTAATCCAAAAAATGTCTCTTACAAAGTCACAATTTGACTCATGATGAATTAGATGAAGTTGATCATTAATATGGTGTATTTCCCCAATTAGGGATGCACTAATACCTTTTAGAATATGCACATCAAGTGTGAAGACTAATTTGGGTGTCTTAGTGATTTGTGCATTATTATTAAAAATTATTCTAATTATAATTTTAATAAAAAAGTGATGAGAATTGAGTGTCTACATTTTACTCCTATTTGAGAAGGTGTTGCGAGACACTAGACGAAGTAACAATTTTTAAAAGAATGAAAATTTCATTAAAATGGTTTAATAAATATTGAATAATGACATGTTCACATTTTGTTGATTCTTGTTTAATTTACTAAAAATGAGTTCACACTAATACTCCAAACAATGTTTGGGATGCCCATGATGCCCTCTCGAGGGAGTGGCCAAAAAATGAGATTGATGGATGGGCCCTATAAAGGAATAAAGTAGACACTCTAATCACCAATGATTGATAGATTAAAAAAATGAGTTGCCTCGAAAGAGGGGGAAAATTGATTGATGAATAAATTGAGTTGCCCCATTCAGGTGGATTTGATTGTTGGTTACTGAATTTGCCCTAGCAGAGCAGATGTAATTATTGATCACCCTGATTGAATTGATTGGCAATCATAGCTTAGAGTACCTATTGAAATGAGGAATAATGCGTATGACTACCTGTTACATGCTAATTTGGAGATGCACGTGCTAATTAGCATAGATGTATCCAAGGTGTTTACTGATAATATCTGATTATGGAAAAGGTGATGATAGTTTCTTACAAGGGGAGATGTTGTTGCACACAACATTGTAGATAAGACTCCAATGCTTGATTTTTTATATATCACATAATGGTATGCATCATGATGCAAAACAACACGATAACCTGATCATGATGTGCATATGGACTGACTCATGATCTAAATAAATAAATGACACAAACGCACCATGATATGGAAAAATCAAGATGAAATTGTATTCGTATAACAATGGATGGACTCAAGTAGATGCACAAGGAATTAACCCATGAAAACATATGTGATTGAATCAAGGTACAACAATAAAAATAAACAAATAAGAAAATAAGCAAACACATGCAAAATTGAAAAGTAATAAATAATAAAATATTCATCATGTTGTGTGTGTGATAATAAGATGTTACGCTTGGTGCTTTGCCTTGAAGTCTAAGGTGCAACAAAATAGGCTAATGTGACCCTTTAAATTTTAAGGGGGAATAGAATAATAAGGAAGGGGTGGTTGAGTTGACTCTAGATGCCCATGAAATTAAATGCTACCTACATGGTCCATGTGTACCTTTAGGGAAAATTTAGTTCTCCTAGGAATGGGAAAAAAGAAATTGATGTCAATGATTAGAATGAAATTGATTAAAGAGGAAAATGGGATTGGCTCACAAAATGACAAGAACGTAAATGGGACTAGCTCACAAAAATGGTGAGAGTGTAACAGGATTGGCTCACACAATGATGAGAACATAAATGAAAGGGGAAATAAAAATGTGAATGATAGCAACTGAGATATCCCAAACTACCCCTTGTAGCCAACATTCCCTACATAGTCCGCATGGACCTCAGGCCGATGTAATTCTCCCTAAAATGGAAGGTTAATGAAAAAATGATAATGATGATGATGATGATGATGATGATGATGATAGGATAAAAGGATTCCATCCATGAAATGTTCAAATGCAAAAGGATAACTATCCATAATGTATGCAAATAATTCCACCTAGAACAAGACCAATAGGCAAAGCCACTAGGGAACATGATGAAAAACTGTATATTATGGTTTTATATCTTGATGCAGGAGCATCATAATGTAATCAATTGTAATTATGTAAATATGTCAAATTTTAAATTTGATAGGTTTAATATGTCTAAGGGGTGTGTTGTGTCAGTATGAGTTATCAAAACCCCATGTTTTGCTCAAAGTCTTTAGTTTTCCTTTTTCTCACCAAAATTGAGAATTCAAAAATTTGAATTGTTGAAAGGGTTTTTGAGTGATTTGGCATGTTGTAAATGGATTGGTCCCTTTGTAAAAGGTGTTTAAGGTCTATCCATATGTGGTAAATTTATTTCAACCCTCAGTTCAATGTAAATATATCTTAAACCAATCTAGAAGCATATGCAACATAGGAGAAGGTCAAATTAGGCAAGTTTGAAGATAAGTCATAGAAGTTGAGAGATTCTTGTTGATAGAAACAAGAAAAAAGTAAGTTTAGATAAGTGATAATATTCTTGTTATTAAGCATATTAGAAAAAAAATTAATGAATAAATGATAAATGAAAAGTAGGAGATCAAAAAGTTACAGGTCTCTTAGTTTGGATGGTGTAATTATGTGATAGGATACAAAGGTTTTTCATAGCATGTAGAAACTTTTAGTGTATCAGTTGAAGATATATGAATAAATAAGATTTTTTTGTCATATTTGACGGTGTAATTTTATGTTTTGAAGTTCCTATAATATTTTTTATGTTCTTATGATGTTTTTAATCTTGCAAAGGTCTGCAAACACAATAGAGGTTGTTTAACAATCAAGATATGTATTTTTTCAGTCAAGAAAAGTGGTCATTCATCATATTTTATAATTCTTCAAAGATTGAAATTTCATGAAAGAATAGATATTTATTGGGAAGACCATTTACAGGTGAAATAATTTTAAAAAAATCTCAATTTTTTTAATTTATTCAATTTTGTGTGCTCTCAACCTTGTTGTAGGCCTGCTAAGGTTTTGGGAAGGAAAATCACTATATCTTGAGTTTTAACCATTAGAAATTCACAAACTTTGTATAGTGATATAAGATATAGTTTTTGAAATAATCCAAATGGTTTCATTAGTTTAAGATCTGTATAGGGGAAGATATTGAGTTTTTAGTAATGCAAACCTATAGGTCACTATTAAAACCCTTGTACAATAGTCTTAAAAAGGACAAATATTCAAAACCATTAAGCCAAATTGTCTGAAACTTTGTGGATATATGAATATTGATATTTATAAACTATTAAAGGTGATTTAAAGGTTTTTATAGGTCTGTAGCTTATTTTATACCAAAAACATAGTCAACAGGTCTGTAGGTGAAGGTTTTGTTTAATCCTAATTTGGATGTGGATCCTAATTCGGTAGATAGGGTCAAGGATATAGAAATTATAGGGCACAAAAATGAATATTAGATCTAAGTAGGTTAATTAATGTGTTAAACTTATATGTACCATATGCTAAATTTATTAAATTGAGATAAGCTATAAATGGAAAGTATAACTATGATAGATATAGAAATGACAAAGAAATGATGTACTTAACTTATTATGATGCTAATACAGATATGGATCCAATATAGGCAAAAATCAGACATGAAGATAATTCAAGAATAATTTTTAGATTCTAGATCTAGTGTCTTTGGCTCTCCAGATAGTTCCATTAGCCCTAGATGATTGTGTCGACAATACTGTCTGAGTTCGACACTAGTGTAATGTATGAAATATTAGCTTAACCAATATGTGACCACCTAGATGATTTTAGGTTTGGCTTGGCCTTTGTTCTAGTGCATTTGTATCTGGGTCATGGATTATCACTCATGGTGAAATGGTAAAACCCTAGATTTTAAACTTCAATGCGACCTTGGGGAAAATGGGTTAATGGGCATAGGATGTTGAGCTAAACCACAATAACCCCTCTATTAAAAAGTGCTACCTACTGTAGACATCCAATTCCTAACACCATTTGTGTTGAAATTATCAATCTTACTTGAATTGCACTCAAATGCACATTTTAGGTTAAAATCCATAAAATGCCCTAAACGGTTCAAACTTGTCACTTATAAGTGCCAGTTTAGGTCAAAGTATCCTTAAATAGGGAAATGAATTTTATGGGCCAGCTAACTTTGATCAGATAATTTCAAGTCAAAATGATAATTTTGCCATTTAGTGCTCTGGATCATTCTTTTCTTCTAATTCATTGGTACTCATCACATACCTTTGTTATTTGGTGTTGGCAACATCTTAAATAGGAATACAAATCCAATGCATCTAACATCACCTTCCAATTCCTCTCCAGTCAAATTATGACCTAGTTATATGACTTTCTGACCATTTTGATTAATTGAGTGCCAATTTTCAAATAATTGCACAAATGTTGATTAACCTTGTTTAAGGCTAATTAATCTAAATCAAGAGCTTAAGTGGATTTTCCATGAGAGTTGTTGAATATTTATTTTTAAAAATTGATTCCTATTAACTGCATCATCAGGTGACATCATTTCTTTAGAAGACATCCCCAGGCCATAAATGCCACAAATATCAGGATTATAGGGTCACCCATGCCTAGTTAATGCCTCCCATGCCTCTTCAATGCCCCTTCTTCCAAGGTCATGATGAAGATAAGTATGGATTTAATCCCAAATATTAGGATTATCTATGGCCACACATCTCAATCTTGAGATGGGTGATCATGGTTGATCCTGAACAATCTCAAAAATCTATAATTAGAGAGGCCATGGACATGAATAAAGAGCTTGAATATTGCAAAGTTATAATGTTAAATTGTTTCCACAATCTTTTGCACTTGATCACTGATTTCATTTACAAGCTTCATTGATAGGATAATTTAGTGATTTAGAATCATGAGCCTAAGTTTTATGGAGTGTTATTGAGACATTAGAGGAGTTTGCCACCATTGTTGACAAAGACAATGATGTTTGATCAAGGGAGAACATACTTTTGAGCCACATGGGTATGGTGAATCCATTTGGGAAGGTAATATGATGTTGCTTTCTTTCATTTGTTTCTTACTATCCTTTGTAATTCCCATAGGAATAGATAGGCTTAGTTAGTTAGTTCTTTATGTATTTTTCATTATTTATGGACTAATGCTTGACTAACTTGCTTTGTAATCCTTTCTACATCTTGGCACGTCCGGTGGGACTAGACGTATCTCATAGCTGAATAAGATCATTTTGCAACTTTAAAATATTCATTTGGACCCTTAAAACTCTTGAGAATTGATTTTATAACTTTATTTTTCCATAATTTTACACAGTAACCGATGCTGATTAGTAAGACTGACATTAGTTGTATAGCTTAATCGACACCGGGTAGCAAAACTGACATCGGTTATATACCTGTCATCAATCACATTGGTATAACTGATGTCAGTTAGATAATTGACATCGGTTAGAAAATGTAACCATCGTCAGTTATATAAATCGACGTCGGTCACTATGTTTTTCTTAAAACATAGACCCAAGAACTTTTTTTATAAAATTTATTGTTTCAAAACAAAAAGAGCTTCAAAGCTAAAGGACATGTTGATATTTTTGCTGTGGGACCAAGCTTGACATTTGCTAAAAACATGTTTTAAATCACCTTTTTCATGTTTGAAAATTAATTAGGAACTTTGTTTTGGTGTTTAATGAAAAATTTAGATATTTAGATGAATGTTTTGAAAGTTCACAATCTTAAGACCAAAGGGTCAAATGACCAACACCAAATCTTTCATTTGGGTTTAAAATTGAAGATACTTGTGAATTTTTTTTTGCAATAGTTGTTTAATTAGATTTTTTTTTGGTAAAAAGAGGAATGTTGTGTGTATGCTCTTCTATTTGACCCCTTTAGGGAACCCTTGGAATCAAAAGTGCCATTCCTATTGTAAATAGCCTAGTCTAAGGCTTAGAAAGAATGTCGTCTAAAGCACTCCTAAAAACTCATCAAAGGTTGGGTGACCTTGAAAATGATCATAAAGTATTTTTATTTCATGCTTTATTTATTTTTATGCAAACTTGGCTTGCAAGGGGGATGTCATTACCTCTCGCGAGTTCTTTAGAGAAGCTTTGACCTAGGGTTTCATCTCCCAACATTGACTTCATTTGGCTCCTAGTTGGAGTTGCACATGGGACATAGTTGCATTTGGACATTGCACTACACTAAGCGAACAACAAGATGTAGTGGTTGTAAAAAGAACTAGACCTTTTTACAACTAGCCAATGCCACGATCACCCAATTTTCATGGTTGTCTTTTGCATCATTTGACGTGAAAGTCATTGTGCAATTGATTCCCCTAGAACAATCAAAACCTTGCTCGTTTAGTAGACCTCACTTTGCCATACCTTATTAGTTTGGACTTAAGACATTTTTTTTGTCATTAGCTTACTTGATCTTGATTTGTGTCTAAAAGTACTTGTTAACCCAATGAGCTTAACCAAAACACATTGTCCCCAATTTTCTTGAGCAAGGAAGGCATTACGCTGTCCAATTAAAAAATTCACCTTTTCCTTGTTCAAATTGTTATCAAAAGCTTTGTGTCATATCATCCACTTTGGTGAAGTCATGTTGCCCAATTGAGTCTTGATCTTTCATCCAATTTGTTTAAATCCTTCATTTATAATCCACATTCAAAATTGAGCCTTTATGAGTTTTAAGGGTTGGTGTGTCAAAGTGGGTTCACCATTTGCACACTAAGCTTATTCTAACTTGGGTTCAATTTTCCATTTGGATTGAAGGTAATTTATTAAAACTCAAAATCAAATTATCATCTCGGTGGACTCAAGTCATCTTGCGTATTGCTCATGCTTTGAGTCCTAGAACATATTTTATCCTACTAGAATCATGTGGCGACGTTGTGCTACCTATTTGGTCTGAGATTTATACTTGGTGATTTGTGTATGTTTTTACATCTTGAGTTGCTTAGTCCATTTTGTCTTCTTTGTAATTAGAAGAGATTTCCTCTAAATTTCTAGGGTCAACTTGTCAAGGTTGAAACTAGATTTTATAGTATGGGCGTATCACAAAGATCTAGGCTTTGGTGTACTAGTTTTCACCTTGGGTCTTTGAGTTACCTTACCATCTTCTGATCTATATGATTTCAACTTTACCAAAGGTTGAGTAAACTCATGAACCAAATCTGCTAAATTGTGTGTGGTTTCAAACCACCCTCCCTTATAGTCTCACTGGTTCCTTGGTTATTTGTTTAAAAGAGAGTCGAAGTATACTTTATTTGGTTTCCAAACATTGGTTGAAAGTTAGTCAAATGCACAAAATAGCTCCTTTAGACATGACTCAAAGGTTCACTCATAGTGGGGCCTCTTATGGCCTTAGTTATGAAGATGATCAATTTTATGATGGTCAAGATAACCCCATTGTTTTTGATGATATCCCCACAATATTAGGATCCGAAGATGATTAAAATGAATATAAAACCCAAGAAGATCAAGATGAAGCCCTTCTTAGATTGATTGAATCAGGTGATAGACTACCTTTTGACTTTCCTATAGAATAATTGCATACCTTAGTTAGAGAAGGAGAACAACAATAACAAAAGCAAGCTTTTGCACAAATAGACATACCTTCTTCCTCTAACTAAGAAAAGGAAATACAAATAGAGTTAAAACTTACAAATTTACATCTTCCAGTTAAGATCAAGATAATAAGTCAATGATATGCAGATCAACTTGTCACAGACTTAAATGACTCCCTAGTTGTCACTTTAATTCACAATAATGCTTCGAAAGAATAAGGACATGTGGTTGAAAGTATGCAATAAATATTGGATGAGGGCATTACCATAGTGGATTAGGGTAATATAAATGAATAATTAAAGGCAAAAAAGACCTTACAAAGTGTTTCATTTGACACAAAATATACATTATTCAATCATCAAGAACCTCTTGTCACTGTACAAAGTCAAAAACCCAAACATTTAGTTCGAATTAAGGAAATCCCTCAAGATAATTTTGCTAGTTATTTTCAACCATCCCAAAAATTGGTAAATAAATAGAAATTTTTGAAATGAAAAAAATACAAAACAACCAAATTCAAGGAATGTTTTACAATCCAAGAATCAACGACCTATGCTCTCAACTCAAGGAGCAAATTAGAACCAAGTCATGGATCAAAAGGTATATACTCTCTATAGATCCACACAAAATCAAGGGCACATTCCACCCCAACAACAATGAAACCTGGGGAAAATGCCACTGAAAAACATCTTATTCAATCCATAAATGCACCAAACATGTAAGAATGGAATTCTATGAAGGAAATTGTTCAAATATTGGAGATAAATAATAGAGTCAAAAAATACAAATTCGATGAGATATGCCCATTTCCATTTGTTTGATCTATTCTCCAAAACCCCTTTCCAACTCATTTTGAGGCGCCCAAATTTGATAAATACAAAGCAAAAGGAGATCCACACGAGCACATACAAGCATTCTTCATTTTATGTCAAGAGGTTACTTATAGTAGCGAGTACTTACTATGATTATTTCTATGAAGTTTAGTCGGGTAAACTCTTGATTGGTTACTTAAACTACCCAAGGGATCAGTTATGGATTGGAATGACTTATCAAAAAAGTTTTTTAACCATTTCTCATACAACATAGAACATGAATTAATTATTGTTGACTTATGCAAAGCCAAGTAGCACGATGGTGAAAGTTTCACTGCATATCTACAAAGGTGGAGAGCATTGGCAGGCCACTTTCAACATAACTTACCAGATAAATAGTTGGCTGATATCTTTGCACATAATTTACATCTTAAATTTGTGCATAATCTATAGTTAGCTTGTGTTAATTCATTTGAAGAAATTATTGACAAAAGAGTGCAGATTGAGAAGGCTCTTATTGCTAAGGGCCTTGTTAAGATTTTTTTATAAGGTCAAGCATCTAATTAGACTAAATCATTGTCTCAAATAGTTATGCAGGATAAACCTAATGGCTTTAGCAAAAATTAAAACATGGTTGGAAATAAGGTGATTGAAACAAGACATGTACAAATGGTACATGCTATGCCACCTCCAAATGTACAATTAACTCCCCCAAATCCACTACCTAGTTTGCAGAGACAACCTCCATGAAGGACATTTCATAACAATTTTAGAGTCTTTAACAAGTTAGAAGAATCAGTGTTACAAAAGCTCGTTGTAGCTAATTGAATTGCATGGCTAGTATCAAGACCATTTCCTCAAGATCCACCAAAACCAGATTGGTACAAAAAGAATGAATGGTGTAACTTCATCATGTTACTGGTCATGATGCATATTGCTACATTCAATTATGACATATTATTGAGGAATTTATTGAAAGTGGTTAACTAGAAATTAATTTGGCCCCTAATCAGGACACAAATCAGAATATGGGAATCTATAAAGACCCCTTTCCTCGACATGATCCACAACCACCAAGAAACAATCAAAATGGTCACAATCAAGGATAGAGGTAGAATCAAAACCAACAACAAGGTCAGAATCATAATGAGCATAATTGAGATCATAATGCCCACACTAATAATGTGTCTTATAAAAATGTACCTTATGACTATAATAATACTATGGGATGCAATTCTACAACCCACATTGTCACTGTTACTATAAAACCATGTGGCCAATCTCATGTTCCTCACAACATGGGACCCATCAGTATAGGGTTAGCACTCTCTCCCCTAGTAATATCATGTCGGGTTTGCATCATCATGTTGCTACTCCGTTTGCATGGGTTACTAATTCTGAACCAAAACACCTTTATTCTAATTATAAAGGCTCCTTGCTGACCCAAAATTGTAGTGATACAAATAGACACTTGTGAGTCACCATTCAAGGCCTTTTGCCTTCCTCTTCTAATTATAATAACTCCTTGCCACCTCTAGGTTGTGCAGTCACAACTAGATGCCTGTGAGTTACCATCCAAGGCCCTTCACCCACTTCTTCCATAAAACTGAATGAGAACATTGTGGTAATGGTTTCAAAGATGAATATTGTCGCAACAAAGACTACACTAGTTCAAACCATAATTCAAAGGCCTTATAGTCTAGCAGATCAATTAGATAAAACTCCTACACAAATTTCCATATTAGAATTCTTGCAGACATCTGATGTCCATAGAACCATCTTTAACAAACTTTTGCAAGAGTCTATTATGCCTAATAATATAAACCTTGATCAGTTCCAAAACTTAGTTGGACACTTGTCTTCATTTCAACAAATCGCATTTGATTTAAAAGACATGCCCACCCTTGGCCTAAACCACAATAACCCACTATATATTGAGATAATCATTGTGGATCACAAGATCAAGCAGGTTCTTATAAATAATGGTTCAGGGCTGAACATCATATCTCTTAAATTCATATGATGATTGGGCTATATGGATAAAGACATCCAACCAAATTTTATTACAATCAAGGCTTACAACAACGTCGAGAGGGAGTCATCTGATATAATTTGGTTTCCAATAATGGTTGGGTCTATTTCTCATCACACATTATTCCATATTGTGGATATTGATCTTTCTTATAACATACTTCTTGGTCATCCTTGAATCCATGAAGTACAGGCAGTTCTATCTACTCTTCACCAATGTCTTGAGTTTCCCCATGATGGGATCGAGGTTAGTATTCCCACTGATCAACAACCATATCAATACTACAAACATCTTGAAGTAGAGTTTCATTATTATAATTATTGCCTAGGTTATAAATTCATTATAAATAAGAACAAAGCCATCATTTCTCATCCATCTCCATCTAATTATATAGACCATGGTGATTTAGCCTCCACTTCGGCCGATGCATTTTCTATAGCTCTGGCCAAGAAGGTTATTATTAAAGATGTAGGCATTTCCACGTACCATCTGAAGGATGTCCTCTATATTGAAAAATTACAAAATCCCCTAAAACTTTTGGTAAGCCTAAAACTTCCTAGACTCTTAACAAACCTGATCAGATTTGGCAACCAAAGAAGCAACAAACAAAACCTCCTGTGATTTTTGTACCTACAATTACACCAAAGAAAGATTGAGAGGCTTTTATTGAGGGAGTTTGGTTATGTTATGAAGGCCTTACTAATTATTTTTAGAATCCAAAGTATCCTATCCCTAACCAGATAATGGATCATCTTGACTATACAAGGAAAGGCCTTGGCCCACATGCACAAGGAATTTTAGAACCCTTATCAATTGGAGTTGTCAATTGGAATCATGGTCTTGAATTTGAACCACCATAGGATGACTTCATGATATTTGATAGTGACTCTTTCAAAGTGACTAGTAGCGAGAATCCTAGTAGTGACACAACATCTCATTATAGCCTTTTCGATGAGCTTGCTAACTCAAATTTATTTGATTCAAATGCCATATTAACCATAACGCCTATTGCAGCTTCCCATCTTGAAGCAAAAACTTATCTTAGTGGTGCTTCCCTTCTTGAAGTAGGAGATTATATCTTTACCATTGGTGCTTCCCATCTTGAAGTAAACCCTCACTGTAACCTATGCCTTTGCTATCCTGAACTCATAGATTGGGATCAACAAAATTTGGTCATATGCCTTGATGAGTTTCAAAATGAAGAATCAATTGCAAAATACATTGGCCTCCGATATATATTTCCCATTGGTGACTATAAGTAAGGTTTTGATTTTTCATTGGATCCTTCTGCCTACTTTGGAGATCAGACAAAATTTATTTGTCATAATAAAGAAAAAACATCAAGATCTTCAGGTGAAAACCTCTTTGAGGCACTTTTCGATCAGAGAAAAAGTAAAGAAAAAGACAAGCCTTTGAGTGAAAACCTATTTTACATGCTCCCAGGTGAGAAAGTTTACTCATCCCCTTAGGATGTAGAAAGCCCATCTAGCCCAAGTTCCATAGCTAGTACAATCATCTCTTCAGAACAACATCAAATATTTGAGCATCTTGATCTTGAGTTTCTAGAGGTTTTTGCCAATTGGCCTTTTCCTAAGAAGGCAAATTCTGATTCTTCATATTATTTGAATCTTTGGGAGGAACAAAAAGAAGATATAGTAGAGGAAAATGATCATGACCATATATTGCCTACAATTCTAGAAGATGGATCCACGCTCCTTATGGAGAGCACAACAAAAGTGAATTTGGGAACCCATAAGCATCCCAAAATGGTTTATCTTAGAGCTTCCCTTACTAAAGTATAATGTTAACATATTACATCCATTCTTAATGATTATATAGACATCTTTGCATGGGCATACTCTAACATGCCAGACTTGGACCCAGATTTAGTGGCGCATCATCTTGTTATTCACCCTAGTGCTAAACCAATCAAGAAAAAGTTGAGAAAGATGCATCCGTACATCACCCTTTTGGTTAAGGCCAAGTTGGAAAATTTGTTAGGAACTAATTTTATTAGACCACTGGACTACTCTGAATGGGTTTCTAACATAGTACCAGTGAGTAAAAAGACCCCAGGCATATGTGTTTGTACTGATTTTCATGATATCAATAAAGCATGCCCCAAAGATGATTTTCCTCTACCTAACATCGACATGATCATCGAATCAACTACTAGGTACAAGATGATATCCTTAATGGATGGATTTTTTTTTTACAATCAGATCAAGATAGCCCCTGAAGATTAGCATAAAATCATGTTCACCACTATGTGGGGGACATTCTGTTACGAAGTCATGCCATTTGGTTTGAATAATGTTCGAGCCACATATCAACATGCAATGACTGTAATTTTTCATGACATGATGCATGACATTGTCAAGGACTATGTTGATGATATACTAGCAAAATCAAGAACAAGAGCTAGACAACCTGACATTCTATGAAGAATATTTGAGAGGCTTCATGCATATAAAGTCCATTTGAATCCTAAGAAATGTGTCTTTGGATCACATCAATAAAATTTCTAGGGTTCATTGTTTCACAATAATTGATCTAAGTTGACCCTGCAAAGGTCAATGCTATTATGGAAATGCCTCCACCAAATAATCTTAAACAATTGTGAGGTCTACAAGGAAAGATCCAGTCTATATGCTAATTCATTTCTTAATTGGTAGATAAGTGCCACCCATTTACCCATCTCTTAAAGAAAGGGGTAACATTTTAGTGGGATGAATATCATCATATATCATTTGAAAATATTAAAACATACTTGGCTAATCCACCAGTCTTATAACCTCTAACGTAAGGAAAGCCACTGCTTCTTTATATATCAGCCATATAACATGCACTGGGGACACTTTTGGCCCAATATGATGATCATGGTAAATAACACTGTTTATTATTTAAGCCACACATTGGTAGCCTATGAACATACTTATTTGCCTATTGAGAAGGCATGTTTAGCTATGGTGTTCGCTACTCAGAATTGTGACTTTATATGCTAAATAACAAAACTATTGTTATCACCAAGGTAGATCCTCTCGAGTTCCTCTTATCTAAAGCAACTCTTCAAGGATGCATGGTTAAATGTATTATGCTCCTTAGTGAGTTTGATATTGAGTACTAGAATCAAAAATAAATCAAAGGACATGTTCTTGCTGACCAACTTGCAGAAGCTCCTATTACGGTCACTCAACCTCTCAACTTTGACCTTTTAGATTATTCTATCATGATGATAGAAAAAGCATCATAAGAAATTGAATAGTGGATGCTCTATTTTGATGGTTCCTTCATATCCTAAGGTTTTGGAGTTGGCATATTGTTGATCACACCATAGGGTGATTTGATCCCCAAAGCCTTCCATATATAATTTTTATGTACAAACAATATGATTGAATATGAGGCATTGGTTACAAGGCTCCATCTTGCCATACAGTGGGATATTCAAAGCTTAAAGGTCTATAGAGATTCACAACTAATTATAAATAAAACAACTGACCAATATCAAACAAGAGATGATAAGCTTGTTCCTTATAAGCAAATTGTCGATAACCTCAAAACACATTTTAAATCTCTACAATTTGAGTAAGTTTGATGAATCAACAACAGATCTACCGATGCCTTGGAAACAATTTTTTACATGATTCAAATGCATGATAGTGCTAAAGAGTATTAGTTCTTGATTGAAAATATTCTTCAACCAACACATATTCTATCAGATTTAGAGAGGATATGCACCATTGCTGATCCTAATCCCTCACCTGAGCTACCATGGTACCAAGATTTTTATAACTATTTCCATAGTCATGTATTTCCTGCCAACCTTTCCAACAACCAACAAAAACTATTCCTTCATTACTTAACACATTATATCCTCCTTGGAAACACGCTTTATTGTAAAGGCTATGATGGAACGCTTCTTCATTGTTTTTCTTTGGGAGAATCTAAGCTGGCACTAAAGGAGGTTCATGAAGGAATGTGTGGGGCCCATACCAATGGTGGTCCTAGCAAATAAACTCCTCTGAACATGATATTATTAGCCTAAAATAGAGACAAATTCTTGTAATTATGTAAAGAAGTGTGTTCCTTGTCAACAACATATCAATTTGATACATGCACCTTCCTTACCATTACAACCGATTACAACACCATGGTCATTCTTAATATGGGGTCTTGATCTCATTGGAAAAATTAACCCAACATCTTCAGATGGCCATAAGCACATTTTAACTACAACTAAGTACTTTACCAAGTGGATTGAGTCCATTCCTCTCACTTATGTTACTAAAAGACAAATCACCAAATTCATTGATTACCATATCATCTGTTGATATCGCATCCCCACCCATATTATAAACACATAATTTAACTAGAAGTAACAAGTAACTAGAAATTAGAAACAACACAGAATTTGAGAGACAATACACAATTGTATTCAACTCATTCCAGAAGGAAATAAAATAAAGAGATCACACTCCAAGTCTAAAATTAGTCTTTACATGCGAACAACTAGTTTGTTAAACAAACTGTTCATGTAACTAGCAATTTTAGAACAGCACAGGTGATCGACGTCAGTCGCTATCTGTCTGGAGATGACTAACGTTGGCTGATCCATGACCGATGTCAGTTGCTTCCTGTCTACCCCTGACTGATGTCGGTTGGCCTGACTGATGTCGGTTGGCCTGACCGACGCCGGTTACAATGACACTTAGCAACCTCCTCCATGTTTGCATTAGTGAAGTTTTTAGCTTAACCTAACAAATACTATAGAGCCTCCCGAATACACAAACTAGAGCTTCTTGATGGTAAACATTTAATTGTCTTATAAAACTTGTAGGCCTATCAAAATAGATTGTGGATAAGCTACAACAAATGCATTCTCCCTTGAGAAGTTGAGATTGGTGACTTAGTTTTGAAAGAGAACCAGAGGAATTGTTAGGTTGTGGAGCTAAAAGCTTCACTGATGCAAATAGGGGAGGAGGTTGCTGAGTTACAGAGCAATCGGCATCGGTCTGATCAATCGACGTCAGTTAGGTTAGTGAAGAGAAGCAACTGACATTCGTTAGGTATCGGCCAATGTCGGTCACCTCCAGGCAGATAGGGACCAACGTCGATCACCTGTGTGATTCAGAACTGCAGTTTTATGGGTAGTTAGTTAACGAACCAAGTGTTTGCATGTCAAGAACCAAATTTAGACTAGAAGCTACAGATCTAATTATTGTAATTAGATGTCTAATTACTGTTTGGATGAGATCTATTTAAGAGACTCATGGGCTGTATTGTAAGGTGTGCTAGTTTGAGTTGAGAAAAGTTAGCTCCTTCTATGTGTGAAGTGAGCAAGGGTGTTCCTCCTAGTTCCATAGTAGTGCCAAGTGTGGGTGCTGGTTTTGGAGAATCAGAAGGGTTCTTTAGGTGTGTACGATTTTGGTCAGCAGGTGTGCAAGGCCACGTTTGGAGATCTACATTGGTAAGTAAGATCATTGATCTGTAGGTGTATGTGTGTGCATGATCTAGGTTTGCAGGTGTGTAGAACCAGATTGATTTGTAGGTGTGCAAGATCAGGGAGGACAGCAACACAACAGGGAGCAGGATCAGGCAGGATCTACTTGGAGTACAGTGTGTACTCAGAAAGAGAGCAAAGAGGAAGGCAAGGAAGATCCTTCCATAAGTGAGATCATTTGGGTTGAAGGTTGTTGCAGTTCAAGGGAGATCTACTTGAAGTATGTTTGTGTACTTGGAGTGCGTGGAGCACTTGTGGAGTGCGTGGAGCACTGGTGTATTGGCAGTAGTGGATACTAACTGGTTGGAGGTGAACACCAACTCTGTGTTTGAGTTGTGTGTTGGGACCATAAGAGAGAGATCTTTGAGGGAAGATTTACTGTTTATGCCCTAGAGGTGTGGGAGCCCTAGAGGTGTGTAAGGAAGAAGAACTGTGGCAATCTTCTTTGTTGTATTTCCTTCTGGAAGAGTATTAATACAATTGTGTATTGTCTCTCATATTCTGTGTTATTTTTGGTTTCTAGTTACTTGTTACTTTTGGTTAATTCCGCATCTTAAGTTGCTTGTATATGGTAATCAATTGTGCTTCCGGGGGTTCCTACATCGACAGAGTTGGTAGTCAGGACAGGCGCATGGAAACTGACGTCGGTCGGATGCAGACTATGTAGTGACCGAGGTCGGTCATTGTAATGGATTTTGGGCAGACAGCAAGCTGTCAAGGAGTCTCAAAATCCCATGGGAAGGATTTAAAGTGTAAGTAAGCCTCAAATTTGTTGTTCCTCTTCTTTATACTAGTTGCTGACTACAGAGCAGAAAGGATCCAAGAAACAGTGGGAGCTTGGCATGAACAGGATGTAGGACCAAATGGGAGATTTGGTAGGGTTGCCAGCCGGTATGAAAGCACTGAGACGAATGGATACCTTGGTTAAAGAATAGAGAGAATGGACATGTGAGATGAAAGGCCAGGTCATATGGTCTTGAGGAAACTATAGGACAGTGGTACAGGTTTTGACAGGTGGATGACAAAGCAGGGCTTTAGTCAATGTCAGTGTAACCATTGTGTTTGTCTTACTAGGTGGATGATGATTGCAACATTATCCTGTTATTGTATGTGGATGGTATGCTAGCTAGCAGGTTTGTACATATAGGGTTTTACTGAGCTAAGGGTAAGGTTAGTTCAATGGCATGTCATGAGAAATTTGGAGCAGCAAAATTCTTTGGCATGAGAGACATGGAAGATCACAGGTTGATTTTGTCTCCAGTGGGAGCTGATGTGAATCAGGTGTTAGCGAGGTTCAATACATAGGATGCAAAACCAGATCACACCAAGGGCTGGATAGTTAAGTGTCCAAAATCACATGAGGTCTGGTATAGATCTGAGTTTTTCCAAGTAGTGGGAGCTGTCAGAGAGTTAGGAGCTAATTCGGGGAAGTGGGTTCTCAGGGATCTGAGAGGGACCAGCAGTAAGGATTCGTGCTATGAAGGGTCAAGACTTCACTACATGGGTTTATAGGTTCAGATGTGGTAGGTTACTCGGATGACAGGAGGTGCACCATAGGTTGTGTGGTGGTTGGTCTTCAGGATTCATCTTGAAGAGGGATACAAGCCAGGAAACAGATTAGATAGGGTACAGGTATAGGTACAGTGCAACTATTTATCTCCAAGTGGGAAATTGTTAGGTTATGGAGCTAAAAGCTTCACTGATGCAAATAGGGGAGGAGGTTGCTGAAGGTTGCTAAGTTGCAGAGCAACTGGCATTGGTCTGATCAGTCGACGTCGGTCAGGTTAGTGAAGAGAAGCAATCGATGTCGGTCAGGTATCGGCCGATGTCGGTCACCTCTAGGCAGACAGGGACCGACGTCAGTTGCCTGTGTGATTTAGAACTACAAGTTTTACGGGTAGTTAGGTAACGAACCAAGTGTTTGCATGTCAAGAGCTAAATTTAGACTAGAAGCTGCGGATCTAATTATTGTAATTAGATGTCTAATTATTGTTTGGATGAGATCTATTTAAGAGACTCATGGGCTGTATTGTAAGGTGTGCTAGTTTGAGTTGAGCAAAGTTAGCTCCTTCTGTGTGTGGAGTGAGCAAGGGTGTTCCTCCTAGTTTGACAGCAGTGCCAAGTGTGGGTGCTGGTTTTAGAGAATCAGAAGGGTTATTCAGGTGTGTAGGATCTTGGTCAGCAGGTGTGCAAGGCCACGTTTGGAGATCTACATTGGTAAGTAAGATCATTGATCTATAGGTGTATGTGTGTGCATGATCCAGGTTTGCAGGTGTGTAGAACCAGATTGATTTGTAGGTGTGCAAGATCAGGGAGGATAGCAACACAACAGGGAGCAGGATCAGGAAGGATCTACTTGGAGTATAGTGTGTACTCAGAAAGAGAGCAAAGAGGAAGGCAAGGAAGATCCTTCCATAAGTGAGATCATTTGGGTTGCAGGTTGTTGCAGTTCAGGGGAGATCTACTTGAAGTACATTTGTGTACTTGGAGTGCATGGAGCACTTGTGGAGTGTGTGGAGCACTGGTGTACTGGCAGTAGTGGATACTGATTGGTTGGAGGTGAACACCAACTCTGTGTTTGAGTTGTGTGTTGGGACCATAAGAGAGAGAGCTTTGAGGGAAGATTTACTGTTTATGCCTTAGAGGTGTGGGAGCCCTAGAGGTGTGTAAGGAAGAAGAACTGTGTGTTGGGAGGATGGGAACCGGAAGCACACAATTTGATTACCAAACCAAACAACTTAATATGCGGAAATTAACCAGATTCACCAAGTAACTAGAATTCAGAATAACACATGATATGAGAGACAATACCAAATTGTATTAACACTTTATACAGAAAAGAATACAATAAAGAAGATGCCACTTCTTCTCCACCACCTTACAGAGGTTTCCCACACCTCAAGTGAACAGTAATTCTTCTCCCCAAAGCTCTCCCTCTCACAGGTCCCAACACCCAACTCAAAATACAGAGTTGGTGTTCACCTCCCATGCTCCACGCACACCACAAGTGCTCCACGCACTCCACAAGCACTCCACGTGCTCCAAAAGTACTCAAGGTACTTCAAGTAGATCTCCCATGAATCTGCAACAACCTGCAATTCAATAGACCATACTTATGGAAGGAACTCCCTTGCCTTCCTCTTGCTCTATCCGAGTACACACCTGTACTCCAAGTAGATCCTGCCTGATACTGCTCCCTGTTGTGTTACTATCTGTATGACCTTGCACACCTGCAAATCAAGCAATGGTTCTAATCACCTGTGAACCTCGACCTTGCACACACATACACCTGCAGATCAACGATCTTACTTACCATGTAGATCTCCTATATAGGCCATGCAACTGTGACCAAGATCCTACACTCTTGAAGAACCCAGCTGGCTCTCCAATCCAGCACCAACACACCTGGTACTGTGGCACTAGGAGGAACGCACCATAGCTCTACCTCACACACAGAAGGAGCTTATAATTATGCTCTCTTACTCCCTAGCACACTTTTCCAATACAACCATGAGTCTATTATATAGATCTCATCCAAACAATGATTAGACATCTAATTACAATAATTAGATCCGCAGCTCTCAGTCTAAAAATAGATCTCTTCATGCAAACACTTGGTTCGTTAGCTAACTGCCCATAAATAGCTCGCAGTCGAACCACACAGGCGACCGACGCCGGTCCCTGTCCGCCTGGAGGTGACCGACGTCGGCCAATATATGACCGACGTCGGTTGCTTCTCTGTGCTATCCCGCCGACGTCGGCTGATCAGACCGACCCCAACTTCTTCTACAACTCAGCAACCTTCAGTAACCTCCTCTCCTGTTTGCATCAGTGAAGCTTTTAGCTCCACAATCCTAACAATCTCCCACTTGGAGATAAACAGCTGCACTGTACCTGTACCTATACTCCGTCTAATCTGTTTCCTGGTTTGTATCCCTCTTCAAGCTCCCACCTGAAGACAACCCACCACACATCCCATGGTGTACCACCTGTCATCCGAGTACCCTGCCACATCCGAACCTACAAATACATGTAGTGAAGTCCTGACCCTGCATAGCAACACCTGCTACCGGTCCCTCTCAGAAAACCTGAGAATCCACTTCCCCGAATTGGCTCCTAACTCTCTGACAGCTCCCACTGCATGGGAATACTCAGGTCTATACCAGACCTCATGTGATTTCAGACACTGTACCTGTCCAGCCCTTAGTGTGCTCCGGCTCTGCATCCCGAACCTCGCCAACACCTGATTCACATCAGCTCCCACTCGAGACAAAATCAACCTGTGATCTCCATGCCTCCCATGCCAAAGAATTCCGCTGCTCCAAACTCCCCATGACATGCCACTGAACTAATCTTACCCTTAGCTCAACAAAACCCTGTATGTACACACCTGCTATAGCAAAACATACCATCCACATATAGCACAGAATGATGTCATGACTCATCATCCCCCTGGTAAGACAAATTATAGTAGTTACCCTGACATTGACTGAAGCCATGCTCCGTCCTCCACCTATCAAAACCTGTACCACTGTCCTGCAGCTCCACAAGACCATATACCTGATCTTCCGTCTCACGTATCCGTTCTCTCTATTCTTCTACTAAGGTATCCATTCGTCTCTGTGCTTTTATACCTGCTGGCATCTCTACCAAAACACACCTGTCTGGTTCTCCTCCAAGGAATCACATCCTCATCCATGCCAAGCTCACACCTGTTTCCTGGATCCTTCCTGCTATACAATCAGCAACAAGTATGAAGAAGAGGAACAACGAATTTGAGGGCCTACTTACGCCTTCAGTCCTCCGTATGGGTGTTTGAGACTCCTTGACAACATGCTGTCCACCCAAAATTCGTTACAGTGACCGACCTCGGTCACTCCACAGTCTGCATCCGACCGACGTCGGTTCCATGCGTCTGTACCTGACTACCAACCTGCCTGTGCTGGTGTCCCTTTTGCCGATGTCGGTCCTCCTAACCGACATCGGTCTTACATACTGCCGACGTCGGTCCCATGACCGACATCGGTCTTACCCTGCCCGACATCGCCGGCTTCGGTCTGCACATGACCGACATCGGCACCTGTCTGTTCGACGCCGGTTCCTCCTGACCGACATCGGTACCTGTGTTCGCCTGTGAGTGATGAATTTTTACCCGCGAGCTTCTTTGAATCAAAATCCATGTCCAAACTGCCCTGCTCAGAAGTATCCAACAACATCCACTGGGTTCTGTCCGCCATCTCCTCCATAAACACCAAGGCTTTACAGTTCTTAAGCCTGTCAAATATATCTATCTTCCGCTTAAGAACATGCATCTTCTTCCTGCTCATGTGACCAAGCCTACGAAGCCACGTCTCCGCAACAAAAGAAGAATCAGTAATATAAACAAGTAGATAAAGGGTACCTGTTTTCTTACCACCAGCTAATTCAAGTGCTTCCGCTGTGAGAGTTCTTGTGCATCTCTCATCACCCAATATTTCTGAAGAAATTAGCCATATCTCCAAACCTGGGACCTGCATGACCTTCATCAACACCTGTGTGTTGGCCGCCTGCAATTTCAGCTTCACTTCTCCTTTGCCAATCCTTTGGCAAGGCTCACCAGCTCCTCTACTTGGAACTGCATGGAAAGAGGCAACCGAATCTTTTATCCAAGATTCAACTTTATCCAAGAAACCTGAAAACACATCCTGTGCAACAATACCTGCTACATCTGTATCTTCAGTTTCTTCATGCTGATCTGCTACCAACCAACAATAATCTTTTACCTGCTCTTTCTTTCCATAGGACCGTGAGTGACCATCTGTGCTTTTCAACTCCTCCATTCTTAGCTTACTTTGATCTGCTGTTGCTCTACTCCCACTCGATCAGAAACCCCTGAGAGTGACCTGTAACCAAACACAAAACCTGCTTCCTCCAACCTCAGCTCAGATACCACCTGTTGGTATCAAGCTCAAGAACCTACAACCAAGGCTCTGATACCACTTGTTGGGAGGATGGGAACCGGAAGCACACAATTTGATTACCAAACCAAGCAACTTAATATGCGGAAATTAACCAGATTCACCAAGTAACTAGAATTCAGAATAACACATGATATGAGAGACAATACCAAATTGTATTAACACTTTATACAGAAAAGAATACAATAAAGAAGATGCCACTTCTTCTCCACCACCTTACAGAGGTTTCCCATGCCTCAAGTGAACAGTAATTCTTCTCCCCAAAGCTCTCCCTCTCACAGGTCCCAACACCCAACTCAAAATACAGAGTTGGTGTTCACCTCCCGTGCTCCACGCACACCACAAGTGCTCCACGCACTCCACAAGCACTCCACGTGCTCCACAAGTACTCAAGGTACTTCAAGTAGATCTCCCATGAATCTGCAACAACCTGCAATTCAATAGACCATACTTATGGAAGGAACTCCCTTGCCTTCCTCTTGCTCTATCCGAGTACACACCTGTACTCCAAGTAGATCCTGCCTGATACTGCTCCCTGTTGTGTTGCTGTCTGTATGACCTTGCACACCTGCAAATCAAGCAATGGTTCTAATCACCTGTGAACCTCGACCTTGCACACACATACACCTGCAGATCAACGATCTTACTTACCATGTAGATCTCCTATATAGGCCATGCAACTGTGACCAAGATCCTACACTCTTGAAGAACCCAGCTGGCTCTCCAATCCAGCACCAACACACCTGGTACTGTGGCACTAGGAGGAACGCACCATAGCTCTACCTCACACACAGAAGGAGCTTATAATTATGCTCTCTTACTCCCTAGCACACTTTTCCAATACAACCATGAGTCTATTATATAGATCTCATCCAAACAATGATTAGACATCTAATTACAATAATTAGATCCGCAGCTCTCAGTCTAAAAATAGATCTCTTCATGCAAACACTTGGTTCGTTAGCTAACTGCCCGTAAATAGCTCGCAGTCGAACCACACAGGCGACCGACGCCGGTCCCTGTCCGCCTGGAGGTGACCGACGTCGGCCGATATATGACCGACGTCGGTTGCTTCTCTGTGCTATCCCGCCGACGTCGGCTGATCAGACCGACCCCAACTTCTTCTGCAACTCAGCAACCTTCAGCAACCTCCTCTCCTGTTTGCATCAGTGAAGCTTTTAGCTCCACAATCCTAACACTGTGGCAATCTTCTTTGTTGTATTTCCTTCTGGAAGAGTATTAATATAATTGTGTATTGTCTCTCATATTTTGTGTTGTTTCTAGTTTCTAGTTGCTTGTTACTTCTGGTTAATTCTGCATCTTAAGTTGCTTGTATATGGTAATCAATTGTGCTTCAGAAGGTTCCTAACAGGAATATGAATGCTGAACCCAAAAATAAAGGCAAGTTTCAGCCTAATTAGTTAGGACCATATATTGTCACAACAAACTATGGATCAGGAGGGTATCGACTGGCTAAACCTAATGGTGAAGAACTTTTAGAGCCCATGAACATCATACACCTTAAAGGTTCTATGCATGAATAAATTTAAACCATTATCTATAATACCCCTAACTTGGGGGCAACTTATGCTACCATAATTTTATCCCACCCTTCTATCTTACCTTGAACGTATTTTATACTACCCTGGTCCACTTTTCATGATTTTTGACAGTAAAGGCTTTGAATCTTTGGCACATTGAACACATTATTTATCCCATTTTAGATTGCTCTCTTTGAGAAGAATATTATTTGTTATGTCTAAGACATGTTATAATCTTAAACACTTTTTATCCCTTTACCAATTATGATCTTGATTATGAACATTATGAATATATTCAGTAATAATTCTACAAAGCAGTTTGCCAGGATAATATTGTGTAACTTCAGACAAGTGAATGAAAACATCTTCTCAGATCCAAACCATTGCTACACTGTTATAGATCAATAACCTCACTCTCACTGATTTATGAACATAGGTCATTGTAACTGGCTTAGCTATCTTATTGTAACCTTTACTCTCAGGACGTGCATCTCCTTGATTAGATGGTCCTACCTAGTGCATATTTTATCCCAAAAACACCAAAAACATTAGAAATACTTTGAAAATACCAAAAACATTAGAACATGATCCAAAAAAGAACAAAAATATTATCTCACACTTCTATTCATTTGTACATTCTTGTTCCACCATGCTATGCTCTTGTTGTTTTGCAAGCACATAAACACCAGTTCATTTCATCTTGTCCCACACACTTTCCATTTTTTAAGATCATTCTTTCTCATCTCATCAGCTTCTTGTTTGCCAGACCATTTTAATTTATTTGTTGTATCTTCCATTTCTTCTATAACATTAATTAATATATTCTAATCATCATTTTTATGCTATCCCATTTTTTGGGAGAACTACATTTGGCCTGAAGTTCATGTTGGAACATGCATCCATGGAACTATGTAGGCAACGTCCACTTGTCTTATACATCTAGAGTCAACTCAACCAACCCCTTAATTTTCTTCTCTTCCCCCATTTCTTTTGTCATTGTTCATCTTTAATTGGGGAATAATTTTCATGTCATTGTTCTTTGTTATGATGTGGTGGAAAGTAACGCCTTTATCACACATGCATGAACATTTGTGTTTGAACCGCACTAACTTAGTTTTGTTTGTGTGTGTTTATTTGAGTTCTCTTGGTGTTTTATTGTGTTTTCTTGGTGTTTTGATTATGCTTTCATACCTCTCCTTTTATTTCTTCTCCTTCTCTCTTTTTATTACCTCTTTTCTCATTCTTGGTCTTGTGTTTGCTTGATTGTTTTTTGCTTATCTCTTTTGTGTTTCTGAATATCTTGATGATTCACATGGATCTTGATTGTTTATATCTTGATCCTTTGTTATTACATTGTTCTTGGACTATTTTGTTTATTTGATTATTGTTGGTGTCTTGTTTTTCTATTTAGTTTTGCTTTTCTCTTTTGTGTTCAAGAATGCCTTGATGGTCCACATATATCTTGATTATTCATATCTTGGTCTCATGTCGTTAAGATGTTCTTGACTTTTATTTTTAAACATTTTTGTTCCTACTGAAGATCATATCTTGACTTCAATTTAGGTTCATTTATGTTTATTTTTGCTTTTTTATTAAAATGTAAATTGCTATAACTCTGGTTTTGGTCATTAATTTACCATTATCTTTAGTTATAGATATTCACATTTGAACTGGCTCAACATGATTGGAATATTATGTCATTATAGGTTATTCATACTTATGATGCCTAATTTATTTTTATATAGCAAGCACTTTGTGCTCAGGTCACAATGTCTTAACGTCAACATCAGCTTTGATGAATGATTATTAAGAATACTTTGCAACACCTAGACTCATGATATGGAATGAGGCTTATAGGTAGCATGCATTTTAGGCTTATTTATCTATGCTTAGATGTGTATCTCTTTGAATACATTGTAAGTCTAATCAATTCTTGGTCATTTTTCATCATTCCTCATTCCATTCTCTCCCAAACTTGGGTGAACTACATTGGCCTGAAGTTCATGTTGGAACATGAGTCTATAGAACTATGTAGGCAACGCTTAATTTCTATTAAGGTTAGCTCAGCTATCTACATTCTTATTTTCACCTCTCTCATCACTTTGTGCATTCTCATATGCTTGGTTTTATATGGCTTTCTAAGCCATTACACCATTGCATGTACGTTTGCACCCGCTCGATTTAACCTATCTTTTTAGTTATATCTTTAAGCTATTTTTCTTGCCATTTGCCCTTACTGGGGCATAACATCTGAACCATGTCCAATAAAATATGATCTACAAAGGCAAATCATTATTTATTCTTTATCAATGATCAAGATTCACCCTACTGGGGCAAAACTATTTTATCATGATCAAATCTGCTCTACTGGAGTACTTCTTATTATATTCTCTTTGGAGACCTTATTCTAGTGATGATTCCCTTATTAAAGTAGAACATTCTCTCTTTTCCTCTAATTCCAAGCTCTCCACATCAAATCCCATGATGGTAATATTTTAGTGTGTAACTTGTCTCAAGATTGATCAATGTCGTAAGCGGGTAGCTTGTACTCTTAAATTAGGTACATTTATAGTGTGTCCCTTACATTTATGGATTGTATCTTTTCCATTCCCCCCATCTAAGGCCTATTATACCTCTAATTATATTTTGATCATTGATGGTAATCACGTGTGCAAGCATTATCTCATCTGGATGTGATCTATTCCATGGGTTAATCTCTCACTTTCTCTCTCTTCTCGAGAGTCCATCCTTTTCTTCCATCCTAGTGTATCCTCTTGAGGGGGCATCATTCGTCTGTTCCAATTTCTTCTTGAAAAATATTTTATTTGAAAAGATGTTGCTTCACCTGAATGTCTTGCTATGCCTTCTCAAATAGGGGCAAAATGTAGGCATCTAATTCTTAACACCATTTGTGTTAAAATTGTCAATCTTACTTGAATTGCACTCAAATGCACATTTAAGGTCAAAATCCATAAAATGCCCTAAATGGTTCAAACTTATCACTTACAAGTGCCAGTTTAGATCAAAGTATCCCTAAATAGGGTAATGCATTGTATGGGCCAACTAACTTTGATCAGATCATTTCAAGTCAAAATGATAATTTTGCCATTTAGTGCTCTGGATCATTATTTTCTTCTAATTCATTGGTACACATCACATACCTTTTTTATTTAGTGTTGGTAACATCCTAAATGGGAATACAACACCAACGCATCTAACATCACCTTCCAACTCCTCTCCAATCAAATTACAACCCAGTAATATGACTTTTTGACCATTTTGAATAATTGAGGGCCAATTTTCAAATAATTGCACAAATGTTGATTAACCTTGTTTAATGTTAATTAATCCAAATCAAGAGCTTAAATGGATTTTCCATGAGAGTTGTTGAATATTTATTTTTGAAAATTGATTCTTATTAACTTCATCATCAGGTGAAATCATTTCTTGGGAAGACATCGCTAGGCCATAAATGCCACAAATATCAAGATTATGGGGTCACCCATGCCTAGTTAATGCCTCCCATGCCTCTTCAATTCCTCTTCTTCCAAGGTCATGATGAAGACAATTATGGATTTAATTCCAAATATTAGGATTATCTATGGCCACACATCTCAATCTTGAGATGGATGGTCATGGTTGATCCTAACCTATCTCAAAAATCTATATATGGAGAGGCCATGGACATGAATAAAGAGCTTGAATATTGAAAAGTTATAATGTTAAATTGTTTCCACATTCTTTTGAATTTGATCATTAATTTTATTTGCAAGCTTCATTGATAGGCTAATTTAGTGATTTGAAATCATGAGCCTAGGTTTTATGGAGTGTTCTTGAGACAGTGGAGGAGTTTGCCACCATTGTTGACAAAGACAAGGATGCTTGATCAAGGGACAACATGCTTTTGAGCTACATGGGTATGGTGAATCCATTTGGGAAGGTAATATGATGCTGCTTTCTTTCATTTGTTTCTTGATATCCTTTGTAATTCCCATAGGAATAGATAGGCTTAGTTAGTTAGTTCTTTATGCATTTTTAGTTATTTATGGACTAATGCTTGTCTAACTTAATTTGTAATCCTGTCTACACCTCCATAGCCAACACTCCAAAAGAGGGCCTCAAAATCATGTATTTCTCCCTTACATGTTGGCTTGTGTGTAAATCATGTAATATGTGTAAATCAAGTAAAATAGTGACCTAGCTTGTAACTTGGTAAATAAAGCCTTATGACTGATCCTTTATTACTTTAGACCTGTAGCTAGGTTGTTCTTTTGACTGGTATCAAAATAGGGTATAATAGGAAAGCTTTTGATAACTTGAGTGATTATTGAATGCTCTTTTGGTTTGATTGCTAGGTGTTCCCCATGTGTATCTAGGTGAGGAATGAAATAATGTTGATATTATATGTATACCAATCCTATCAGGAGATAATTCACATTAAAGCACTTAGAGTCACCATTGTAATATGTCTCATTTATAAATTGGATGACTTTAGGGCACTAGACACTTACGTCTAGGTAGGACAATAACATCGATGTTACTATCTATTTGGATGTTAGCATCCATGTAGTAGTGAAATAGATATATGATAGAACTTACAAAGGTGTGAGATAAGTGAATTTTAAGCATTCTAGGCAAGATAAAATGTCTGTGTCATTAATATAAGGCTAGTCAAACTAAGAGATAGGCCAAGGGGCACAAGAGAGAGTAGATGCAAGGATTGTGGAAGAAAGACATGCAAAAATAAGAGGAACATCCAAGGTATGAGTTTATCGAGTGTAAAATACTGAGGTGCTACATAATTATAAAATATAGTCTAAATTACCCTTGACCTGCCCTCCTAATCTAGTAATGAAATTGCTAGTTTAAAGGAAAGAAATAAGTACCTGGGTGTGCATGTACACCTTATCTTGCTTGAGTTAAATTTGAGTGATTTTTTGGTTACTGAATTGCAACCAAAAACATGTTAAAATTTAAAATTAGTGCATATAATCTGGGTTAAAAGTAATTGAAATATATTGACATTAAAATAACAAGGTTGAGGAGTACACTTGTGTGTTGATGTAACCGCCTTGCCTATTGACAAGTTGTTTTTATAAAAGATGTATCATTGCAAGGATCTAAAATTGAGATTAAGATAGATATTTAAAGTGCATATATATAAGGAGAGAGAGAGAGAGAGAGAGAGAGAGAGAGAGAGAGAGAGAGAGAGAGAGAGAGAGAGAGAGAGAGAGAGAGAGAGAGAGAGAGAGAGAGAGAGAGAGAGAGAGAGAGAGATGCCCCCAAATTTGGAGCAAAAAAGAGTTTTCACCTGATAGTTGAGATTATCTCAACCATGTAACCCAATTATACTTATAACTTGGTGAGGCTGGATGATCAAGTCCAACCTAAAAATTTATAAAGATTGAGTGATTTAATCACCTCAACCATACCAAAAAGGTTAACCAACTACTACAGTAGATTGACTTGATAAAGTTCATAAAAGTCCATGGGCTATCAGTACGTGTAATAGTTTTATAATCTAAAATTGATTTGAATTTTGTAATATTAGGCACATGTTGCATAACATATGCACCTTAGATATGTCTTATGCTGAAACTGTGTATAACAATGGTACCATGTATACAATTCTACCATAAATGTGTATCAAAATAATATAACTATGTGTTTTGGATTTAGATAACTATGTAAGTGTGGATGACATGCTTTCAAAGCATTCCACCACTATATACATAGAAATTTGAAAATTGATATAAGTATTGATGTGGAGGACATGTTTCCAAACATGTTGCCATTATAAACTATAGATGTTGAATATTGAATAGGTGTGGAGAACATGCTTTCAAAGCATGCCCCCACTAAATCTTTGAATTGATATAAGTACCATATTGAATGAGTGTGAAAAACATGTTTCTAAGGCATGCCCCCAATGAATATGAAAAATGTGAATGTGTGAAAGTCATGTACATATGACATGCCCCCACTGAACTTAAAAATTGGTATAAGTAATGAATAATGAATAAATGTGGATTACATGCTTCCAAAGTATGCCCCCAATATAATCTATAAATTGTGAATGTGTGTAATCCATGTCCATATAACATGCCCCCACTGAATCTAAGAACTACACAAAGTATGAGAACATGCTTCTAAAGCATGCCCCCACTAATATGCCCCACATTTGAGGTGAGGGAAAAATAGTACTTGGAAGTTGCCTCACCTCAAAAGGGTAAGACAACTATAAAAATTGTGAATGTAACCATGTATAATATAGAGAGAAACATGTCTAGGTAAATATGTCATTGAAGCACATATAACCAATGTGATCACATTTAGGCCTAAGATGCATGCTAAATAATATGGAAACATATACATAGTAATAGTCCAAGCTCAACAATAAAATAGGCACACACATAAGAGCACTAAAAATCAATTCAAAAGAAAGCAATGGTCGAAGGAGACCACAAACAAGGGGCATGTTCAAATGCCACAAATTTAAATGGACATGACTTAGTCAAGTGCACACAAAGTAAGAAATGACATATTCAAATGTCCATACAACAAATAATGACATATTAAAATGTCCAATAAGGAAAACATAGGCATAGGTGTTGCATACAACAAAACATATTCAAATGCTTGAAAAAGCAAAATAATAGAAAGGCAAAACACTCAAGGAAGTGTGTAAAGGGAAAAATATAAATAACCATCATAAACATTTCATAGTGGCCCATGGATCAAATGTGTTAACAAAAACATCAAGTGCATAACATATTAAGTACTATGTGCAAGATACAAGCATGGATAAGGCATGTAAAGTACATATGTAAGCTCAAACATGATAGTGTAGATTGATCATTAAATCATATAACATGTGTGTATCAAGATCGAAGAAGTATATGCCCCCAATGTCCATATGACATGAGTAGAAGGAAAATCCAACATCCAGAATAGGAGTGCATCATGTATCTTTGTGTACCTGTATATGTGTATGTTGGAGTAAATGATATGCTAGATCTCAACATAGAACTGACATATAGATGCCAAGGAGCCAATATAACCTGTAGGGGCTGAAAAAGTTTTTTGAATTTTTGGATGTTTTTATTTTTTTGGTATTTTTGGAATTTTTGATGATGAGGAAAGATCATCTTATGATGCCATCCAATGGATGGTCATAGATATCCCCCCCCCATTGTGAACCTTAAAACCTTAAGTTAGATATTTTACATTGTTTACATCATGATTGGATAGGTTGAAAAGGTACATAGCATGTTCCTCCTCACATTTTGCATATGTATTAGAAGATGTAATGCTATCAGCTGAAATATGTATTAATTTGCCTTCATGAGAAAATGAGATGCCTTGGTGATTTTGGTTAATTGTTGATTTCATCTGGTATAGACAAAGAGTTTTGAGTGTAAATGCATATGGACACATGGTAGGCATTACACAAACCTATGTTTGAATACATTTAGGACCACAAGCAATTGTTATTGTTATGTTTCCAAAGGAGTCTTTCCAAGTGACCTTATTTTGCAAGTCTTGCAAGTTAAAATTGAGATGCTGAAAATGCTTTATGCTGCAAGTGGTTTTTGTTTATGTAGGATCAAAATGGTTATGCCAACAACAAGCACCACCCATGTATAAGTTAATTGTTAAATCCTGGTGATGTGTGTGCTTTTTGATTTGTTATGAAGCTAATTCATTTGGAGGATCCTCAAATGTAATCTTTTGGTCATTAATAAGACCTTGGATCTTATGTTTCAAGGTAAAGCATCCATTTGTAGAATGCCCAGGGCCTTGATTATAGTCACAATAATAAATTGCATCATATCCTTTAGGTAGAGGTTGACTCATATTGACCTTAATAGGATGAGTAAGAGATATAAGCTGGCACTCTAGTAACCATGGGAGTAATGAAGCTGGGGACTCAAGTATAATTGTAAATTGTCTCCTTGGTGCCTTAGATAATATAATATGCCTAAGTTGTTGTAATAGAATAATCTAATTTTATAATAAATTTATCTCTAAGTCTAAAAATTGATTTTGATTTTGTAACTTGTGCAGTAGCTTGATCATATTTTTTAGTGGATCTTTTAGGGTTTCACAAGTACAAGCCCTAGGTATTTTAGATTGAACATTCATATGTGTACCATTAAGGGATGTTATAAGGGTTTTATGGTTACCCTCTTCTAGAAAAATAGAATGACCCTCCTTACCCTTTGAAAAGGTGATAATATGAACCTAGTTAAAGGGATGATAGCTATCACCCTCCTTAAGTTTAGGAGAAGTAAGTTCATTATAAACATTAGAACATGAAAGAGTATGCAAGAATGTAGGTTTTGAATCCCGTATGGATCAGATGGCTTCAACCAAGAAAATAATGTAGCAAACCATAATAAATATAAGGTATTGGACCATGAAATAATTTATAGATATGTCCATGGCAAATATGATTTCAAGATTTATCAATCAAGAATCAACAACAAGAAAAGAAATGAAAAACCCTAGCTGGCCTAGGGTTTGATGTTCAAAGATCAGGCTCACCAAATGTTTAACCCTAATTTAGATAAGGATCCTAATTGGGTAGATAAGGTTAAGGATATAAAAATGATGGGGCATAAGGGTGAATATCAGATCTACAGCAGGCCAATTAATGTGCTATACTCAGATGTACCATATACTGAGATAAGCTATAAATTGAAAGTTTAACTATGCTTGATAGAAATGTTGTACTTAGCTTGTTTTGATGATAATGTAGATATAGATATCATGTAGTTAGAAAGTAGGTAGGAAGATAATTATGGAACACTTGTTAGATTTTGGATTTGGTATCTCTGGCTCTCCAAACAATTGTGTTATCCCTATACGGTTATGCTAATGTTTCTATTTGAGTATGACATTAGTGTCCTATCCAAAATATCAGTTGAAATGGGATTTTGGGTTTGGATTTTCCTTTGCTCTAGTGTATTTAGATTTGAGTCATGGACTATCTCTCCTAGTGAAATGGTAAAACCTTAGTTTTCCATCTTTAATGTGACCTTGGAGAAAAATGGGTTAGTAGGCAAATGATGTCAAGCTGACCCATAATAACCCCATTGTCAAAGGGCACTACATACATAGCCAATACTCTAGAAGAGAGCCTCAAAATCATGTAGTTCTCCCCTATGTGTTGGATTATGTGTGAATAATGCAATGTGTGTATAACAAGTACAAAAGTGACCTAGTTTGTAACTTGGAAAATAAGACATTATGACTACTATTTTAGTACTTTAGACTTGTAGCTAGGCTATTCCTTTGACTGGTATCATAATAGGGCATAATAGGAAAGCTTTTGATAACTTGAGTGCTTCTTGAATGATCTTTTAGTTTGATTTCTAGGTGTTCCCCAGGTATATCTAGATGAGGAATGAATGAGGGTTGATATTGTATTTATACCAATCCTATCATGAGATAACTCACATTAAAACACTTAAGCTGACCATTTTAATATATTTTATTTGAAAATTGGATGACTTTAGGGCACTAGACACTTGCATCGAGGTAGGATAGCAACACCAATGCTACTATTTATCTTAGATGTTAGCATCCAGGGAGTAGCAAAATAATTATAAGATCAAAACTCACATAGGCAAGATAGAATGTCTGTATGATCAATATAAGGTTGGTCAAACTAAGAGATAGGCCAAGGGAAAAAATATAAAGTAGATGTGAGGCTTATAGAAGCAAGTCATGTGTATAACTAAGAAGAATAATCGAAGTCTATTTTTTCCAAGTGTACAAGACTAAGGTGATACATAATAAAAAATATCATCTACAGGGTTAAGCCCACTAAAAATTGAATATATTTAAAATGATTCACCAAAACTGTATAAAATTTTTTACTTAGTTTTTCTAGCACATTTTTTAGATAATATAATTAGTTTTAGGTCGTAAAATTTTTTGGAGGAAAATATATACATGACTGTGTTTTTTTGCATACCTTATTTGATCTTAAAACATGGCTAATAGTGAAGCTTTTAGTCTTTTATTGTAATTTCTAGTTTTCAAAGAGTCTTGAAGAGATTTCTATAATTTTTTAAGTCCAAAAAAGACTGAAGAATCACAAAGAGGTCTTAAAATTCCAATTTTAATCCTTTTTATTGCAAAGAGAACATGATAGAATTAGAATAAGGCCTGAAAGGTTATGTATAAGGTTGTATGTTGTTTTCTTGTTCAAATACTGATAAAAATAATGAATGAAAGTTATGTTGAGATAGAAATCACTAATATAAATCTAACGATCTTATGATAGCATAAATATTCTGAGGATAAAAGTCAATATCTATTAATCCAAGGTGATATGTCTAAGGAGTAAGGCCTAAAGACTATTTTATGTTTATTTTCAAGAATCAAACTTGCAGACTATGAAAAGGTAAAGTTTATTAAATGCATGGAAAACTAAAGAGAGTTTATAATCTTATTTGATATTATTTTAATTTGAAGGAAATACTATGAATGAGGCTATTTGAAGTTGAAAGCATACCTAGTTAGTCCATATAATATTGTTCAAAGATAAAGAAAGAGTGAAAGATCAAAATTTGGGTATGGAATAATTTGACGAGACTTTGAGAATATTTTAAGAATGATCCAGAGGGTTATTATAAGCAAGGATTGAACAAACAAAGGTATTAGAAAAGAAGGTTACAAAACCTCAAAGAGTCCTAAAAGACCTAGTGTAAGAGACTTAGAATAGGTCTAATTACATCATATCTTTTAAGGAAATATGAGGCCTTTTATGAATGTTTTAATTTTTAATATTTTTGGATTGTTTCAATGTTTAGGGATTTTTGGAATAAGATTCAAAATGGAATATGAGAAAATATACAAGAAATTATCTAGCAAAGGAAAACAACCTTGGGCAGGGGCTCAAACAATAGCCAAACCAACCACAATGGTACTCTAAGACACAAAGGGACTACCTTTCAACAAAAAACCATTTATGAAAAATAAGTGATGAAAAATGAGGAACATGACTGGAAGGAGCAAAAAAAAAATCTTTTGAAAAACTATCAAGTAAGGAAATAATGCTAAAATATTTTGATATTCTTCTTGAGAATATGTACCAATGATGACCAAATCTAAACTACATGCTAAAATGTCTTCTCAATACCTCTATAGTACCTTTAGGTCGCAATCAAGATCATGAATGGAATATGATAGGGGAAAGAACAAGAAATGACTTGAGGATGAAAAATGTAATGAATGGGAAAGTGAAAGGATGTTCCCCAAATTGAGGTGCTCAAAGATAATGTTCGCACAAAGAAATAATCAAAAGTTATTGAATTAAACCACCATGTTGTTGGAAATCAACAAGAAACACACACATCTGATTCCAATGCAAGCCAATAACACTTTGTCTGAAGTATTGGTCATAACAAGGATCACTCTACTTGTGTGGGCCACAAAAATACCATCATGTACATCTTTAAGCATTAAAAGGGATTCACCGAAGTATAGATCTATGATAGAGTGTATTGACAAGTAAAGGGTAATAAGATGGATGAAGTACTACTGGTGATCATGGGATAATGTAATAATAAGGGTATGGTTTTTGGAGGTAAGAGTATTTACTTGGGTATCAATGAGGATGAAGACAAACAATATCAAATACCATCTTTGATTCTAAATGATTATAATCTGGTGGAAAAAAGTGTAATACAATTAATGAGAATATGTTTCTATTCATGAGCCAAGGATTTACATAGTGTTAGTTGATCTATTATTGGCTAGTAGTCTTTGTTCAAACTAGATGCATTTGAAGTGTTGTTTTAGAATGTCAAGCATCCTTTGGTAAGGCACAAACTTTTCATCACTTGTTTGATATTGATATGTGATCTAATTGATAATTAATTGAGCATCACCATGAATGACCAAGTGTTGAATATTTTATTATACTACTTCTTAATGACAAGAATAATGTTAGAATCCATTTTGAATATTCAATGAATTAATGGAATCATGCCCTAACCATTTTATCCACTACTTTTTTGAACTTTTAAAGATCATCTATAGTGCCAATGTCAATAGGTTCCTTACATGAGTGGTGTGGAATCATCCTCTAATATAAAGGGAATTGACCTTATTTATTTTATTATGGCTCAACTAATTCAATAAGCTTATTGACGTAAGAAGAATTTGAATACAACCTATGGAATAAAAAGCTAGCCTAAAAATATTTGTGGAAAAAAACATGTACCAATTCTTCAAATGCTTTCTTCTTAAAGGGAGTCATTCCCGTACTCAAATGAAATCATGGACTCTTAGGGATTTGCACTTCTTGTTGAATAGAGCAAACTTACCCATCGATTGGCACCTCAGAGAGGTTTCCACCAAAGGATACATCTTTGTCTTTAATTTTACCTTGGTCTAAAAGTGCCTCAAAGAGGTTTTCACAATTAGACCTCAATGTTTGATTATCTTATTGACTAAGGAAGTTTACCTACCCCCTAAAGTAGGTAGTAGGGTCAAACATGATTCTAAGTACTTGATTTTTATCACTCAATAGAAGACTATCTCTAAGGCCCATGACTTCTAAAATTTATTCATCACTCATAATTTACATCAATGGTATAATATGATTTTGTTGGTCTTGGTCAAGTAATTTGGGGTAATGAAGGGTAATAGGGGAATTGGCCATAAAAGGTATAATGGTATTGGTAGAATTGTTAATGAAGAGGTTTGATTGGCTAGCTCCTCATAAATACTATAATGGGAATCAATGTCACTATTATGATCATCTTCATTAGTCATCAAAGTCATGTCACTATCAAGATTAAAGGGGTCTATAGACACCAAAAATACACACACTACAAGTTTAAATGTTGACAAACCCCCTAGACTACTTAGGACCCTATTGGGACCAATCTACACCAATCTGGCCTAACCAAGCTCATCTGTAGTCAGTTTCACAAATTGGCTCAGCCTAGCCTTTAAGACCTTTTTCCTTTAGGACCTGATAGTCGACGGTCAGGGTAACTATCAATGGTCACCCTTGGGAAACACTTACTATCGATGATCAGGATGCACCTCCTTACCAAGAGCATGCAACCATCTACTATGATTTTCTAAATATAGCTCATCTAAATCTTGTTATGAGCCTTTGCATAGATGAATTATATTTAGATGGCCTATTTGCACCTTGACTTACACCTCTTACTTGTGCCTATACGAAGAGAGGAGCCTAAAAGATAAATCCATATGCAATTGTTATCAAGAGCTCAAGGATTTAGGAGTTTTATTTTGTAGGTCAATCAACGTCATCAAGCATCATCAATAATCCATCAATCATATTGAGAGCTGACTTGCTGCAGCCTCTCAACTAAGTTCTAAAGTATCATTACTCTACCAAAATCAAGCCAGATTCCACCAACAGGTTAATTGCTTCAACAATTCACCCAATCAACTTATGGTAAGTCAAGTACTTATTTGTCAATATTCATTTACTGTTTCCATTTCACAATTAGCCCATCTCCCAGAATCCACCTTTTGGATCCTGTTATTTAGTACTTTAACAACCCAAATCTCATAAAGTAATTGTTGATATTTGAATCAATAATCAATGGTATGCCCAACATTGATGGTCATCTTGACCACCAATGGTCACCTTAACCACTGATGATCACCTTAACCACCGACGGTCATTGTGGCAGTGAAAATCAACAAGCTATTTTCACCCATCTACCCTCAACCAAACCCAATTTTTTGTGTTTTTGATCACTCACAGAACCCTTTTAGATTTTCTAAATTAGACCTAATCCCCTTAGTACTAGTATTAATTATTTTATCACTAATTTAATCATTTATAGTGTATTCTCTTAAGCAAGCATTCTTGTGTTCAATTTCAATACCTTTTGATTATTGATGCAAGTACCTTCTTTCCAATTTTGTGAACTTAATTGTTTAAAACATTTGGATTGATAGTCTCTAAGGAAGCTCTCACTTCCAAGATCTATCCATCACTAGGCAATCCACCTAATTATTTGTCTAACAAACAAGTTTACTTTAGTGATTTATTATTTGTAGGTCTTCCTCCCAAGCCAAAGAGGAGCTCTTAAAAATCTTCTGATTCAACATGCACACACACAAATAGGTTTTTCAACCATACCTATATCGAGTTTCTTTCATTCTTTCTTTAAAACTTAAATTGAAAATTTATGTGAAACATTCTGGCACACCCTATGGGACAATATCCCTTTTTCTTCATTATTGTTTATTCATTGAATGAAATCTAAAAATTTCTTTTTGGGCTTAAAATAAACCTCTTTCATATAGTGATTTCTTATTTGTTTTAGCTCACTTAGCTTAATTAAAGGCATTATAATTGAATCATATTTCACGCATGTTACACAAACCAAATCACTTCTACAAAACAAACATCTAAACATACCTGAGACAAGGCCTGACTAGAATTTCATCACCTGGCTGTAAACCTTAACCTACCTGATAATCCTACTTGGAGGTCATTACTATGGGGAGAACTTAATCAATTATCTAGATGAGTATAGGCTCTGGATAAATGGTATATTGGTTAAGCCCCTGACTCTATAACAGGACTATGAAGTGAGGGGTTTATCCCCAAGTACTAAGCCATGTACCCAATCCAGTACAAATTCTTTTGAGCACCAAAACTAACCCAAGAACAACCATAACTTTCCTCTTCTAGTACCTTATCTAAAAACCAAATTCCTCTTCATATTTTTTAGGCATAATCCAAAAGCAAGATTAATTAAAATTCTAGGGCTTGACATCTCTCTTAGAGTGTGATTGGATTTCTTTAATCATTTTATTGACTTCTCTTTATTTGAGTAGTGAGGTAGTTTGTGCTTTCCATCTCCCCTATGTTGTGTGGTTATCACTCGCCAACAACGAAGAGACTTTGTGGAGCAAAACCTATCACCAAGCCAACCTACCTCTTCCACCTCTTCATTCATGGATTATACTTTCAAACCAATAGACTTTCCTTACCCTTCACGAAGTCCTACTTTTCCTCAGGAGGTCCCTCAAAGATATACAAACTTTATCACTTTCCTTAACAACAATCCTATAGCCTTACAACATTACCTTACAACCACATCTTACCATATTCTAGCTCTGGCCCCATCCATAGATCCACCTTATGGCATGCCTCCCCATCTCATGGGGAATACTTATGTTACCATAGTTACTACACAATCATTGACTACCCAAGCTTCCTCTTCAACTAATAATCCCTTTGAAACTACCATAAAAAACCAATCAACCTAAACTACCACAAACCTTATACCTTCCACCCCTACTAACCATTCCACTGCTATAGGAGTACTTACCTCTAGCACTACCAACCCCATTTTAGCCACCTTCAACCCATCAACCACCACTCTACTTCAAAGCCTTGTGGTGTCCATACCTTTACCTTGCCATCGATTAGTACAAGGGTCACCACCCTTCCATCGGTCACCAACCTAACTACCACTCCTACCCAACAATCACCCCTTAGACCAACCTTTGGCTACATCCCTAATCTACAAGGGCATGTACCCACTACCCAACCACCTACCTCTACTTCCCTTTATGTGTCTTTCACCCAACCATTGCCATCCACTTACTCATATCTAGTAGCCTACCAACCTTCCACCCACTATTTGTATGTCTCTCAAACACCATAGCAATATGCATCCTATAATCCTTTGGGTACACAACCCCAAGTCGACTTAATGAAGATGCTTATGGATAAAATGACCACCTTAGAGTCATCCATTTTGGGTGCTCATAACATCTTGTCATATGACCAAATTTATAACAAGCCTATCCATCCATCCATACCCATTAAGCCATATCCTCCCCAATGGGAACTTCCCAAGTTCTCTAAGTTTCAAAGTAAGGAGTATCCCCAATAAAATCTTAAGGAATTTAGGCATTCTTGTTATCTCATCACCTATGACGATGCCCTTCTTCTTTACACCTTCCCCATGTCTCTAGCCAACCTAGCCTTAGATTGGTATAATGCCCTACCCAAACATTCCATCTTCTCCTTCACCCAACTGACTCAAACCTTCTTGGACCATTTTTTGATCAATATATCCAAGAAAGTGTCTATCACCAACCTCTATTCTATTCAAATTTTTTAAGATGAATCTATTACCAATTTTGTGGCTTGTTGGAGGATCCTTATCAACCAGATATCCTTTTCCCTACCCCAACCTGAACTCATAGAGATATTTACTCAGGCATGTGCCAATCATATCTCCTCTACCTTACGTGTCTAAAGCTTTCAAACGTTTGACAAATATTTTACCATGGCACTTAAGTTGGAGAATTGAGACATTGATGAAGGAAAGCTTAAGCTCAAGAATAAGAACTCATCCTATAAAACCACAGATACTTCATCCTCCAAGTCAAGTAATTATCCCAATACCAACACCAAGAATAAGGGAACCATGAATGCAATTGTCTTTAAATCCACTCCCCCACCTTCTATCGACCAATCTAATTCCTCTAGTTCCTCAAAGAAAAACCCAAGGAACCAAACTTAGAACAACCAAAAGAAATTCACACCAATTGGAGAATCTTATGCTTCCATCTTGGAGAAGTTATTGAAATCTAATATTATTCAAATTCCTCCTATCAAGCCACCCCAACAATTTGACTCCTCTCATCCTACACCTAGTTGGTATAATAAGAATGATTTATGTGCCTTACACCAAGTGATAGGACATGATGTTAGTTGGTGCAACACTTTCAAGAGCCTTATCCAATCCCTCATTGAGAAATGGGAGCTTACATTGGACAACCCCAATGCACCCTCAAACCAGGCCCTTGATATATGCTGGTAACCATTTCTGAATCATACCCCTACCAATAATAAGAGCAATAACGTTGAATGCTCTCATGATTCCCATATAGTTAACATGGTCCTTGATATGATCATTACCAAATTGCTTAACACCCAACCTTTGGATCATCCACCTATTCCATCTATTGAGGGACTAGAGTCACCTTCCCTTCCTTCAAATACTCAAACCAAAGAAACACCATCTTCTCCCCCTCCACTTATTGAGGTAGTGGAAACACTAGCCACCCTTTTAACTGATATTCTAGAATGACCAACCACTACCACCTCACCTTCACCTTCAACTACTGAATGAAACACTACTCCTTCAAAAACTGTCCCCAGGGAGGAAATCTCTATGTCTACTCCTCCCATAGAGGAGACACCTATCTAAGCTTTGCATCCTTTGATTGAGGAAAAAGATGAGGATACCATACCTATGTCCCCATCTAGGGGCCTATCTTTCATATCTATTACTCAAGGAGTCAAACCAACTTATAATCTTTTCTCTAGGCTAGAGAAAAAATTGGAATTTGTCTCAAACCTTGATACATATTGAGCCACCTTTTGGCAACAGTTAGGTCTCCCTTACATTACTTAACTAGAGCCTCCAACACTTTCTCAGCCTAACAAACCTACCACTTCAATTAACCAAAATCTACCTAACCAACCAAACCATCTAACCAACCAATTAAGACCTCCACCAAAACAACCAACCCTCAACCATTTAAGCCAACCAAGACCCAAGTAGCCAAAACCTCTCCTATCATCTCAGCTAGGTCTACCAAGAATCTTGGTATCCTCCCTACACCAAGCCTTAGTCACCCATCTATGAAAGTGGACCTAACCCCTTCAAGCCTATCAACCAAACATTAGACCAAACCAACCACTAAGGTGAAACCACACAAAGGTTGTAAGGCCCAAAGTTTACCTCCCTTGACTTTACCCTCCATTTTGTGGCCTCACCCCTCTACCTTGAGTCAGAAGCCAGTTATTTCCACCAAAACCTATCCACCTATCTTGGTTACACCTTCACAACTAGTTTTTGACCCTAGGCTACCTACCTTGCGATCTTCCACCTCTAGATTATCCACCTCCTTGCCTAAACTAAAGCCATCTACCAAGCGTACCACCTTACCTAAAACACCTACTACCAAACCCATATCTAAGTAACCTCCTACCTCAATCACCAAAGCCAAAACTGCTACATATTTATCACCTTTAGCTGAGTCTTACTCAACCATATTCTATAGGTTATTGTAGAATTCTTGTCTAACCTTACCTCCCATCAGAACCTTTGACCTATTTGCTTCAAAACCCACCTGGTATAATGACCACCAAATATGTGTTTATCATAGGACATGAGGTTATGACATGGAGAACTAAAAATCTCTCCTAACCTTTGTCCATTGGATTTACAATGAGGATGATCTATTAATAGATGAACCTCCTATGGAGCTTATACCTACCCAACCACCCACCGTACCTACCCAACACTCACCCTCTCCTCTATGCTCATCTCAAAGTGCATATGAATATGACCAATCCTATAGCTTAACCTTTCCTTCCATCAATACTATCAATGTGGTCATGAGAGCACAACAAAAATATAAGGGGAAGTCTAAGGTGTCTATCCCTTGGACATACCCCTCTTCAAACTCCAAACCAACCTTCAAGCAACCATATCCATCTTTGCCCAAACCCAAAGTGTTTATCTTGGGTGCCTCCCAATCTAACCCATCAAAATCCATTAGGAGAGTTATCCTCAAACAACATCATCAAACTCTGGCAAAGATGAGTTTTTATGAGTTGATCTCTTCTTTCCTCCATCATCACCAAGCATTAATAGAGGCTTTACAGTCTATTGAGGTCTAACCCAAAGACCCTCAACCTTTAGCCACTTTCATGAGGGATCTTTATATTTCCAACCTTGTTACCTTCGAGGATTCTAAAATGCCTTCCATCCATCTTGAAGATCAAGACCCTCCTCTCTTTATCACTACCTACATCAACCAAACCTACATCAAATGGGTTATGATTGATGGGGGAGATAACATAAACATCATCTCCTCTCACACCTATAACCAACTTGACCTACCAAATAATGTCATGTTCGAATCCTCGACCATCCCTCACTCCTTTAATGATACCATGGCCACTACCTTGGGAACTATTATCCTTTACATCCATGTAGGACCCCACACACTCTTCAAACTATTCTATGTTGTAGAAGGTGAATTCCAATACAACATCTTATTAGGATGACCTTGGATTCATTCCATGTGTTGTGTTCCCTCTACCTTCCACCATTGTATTAAGTTTGAGCATGAGGGCCAGGTCATCACCATCCAAGCTAACCCAAGTATTTTCTCAACATGCAATATGACTTACCACCTCAATGATGTCTTCATACCCCCATAGAGTACACCCTCAATAGTTAAATCCCAACCTTCAACTACCAAAGTAGCTACCGTATCCCCTTCTACCAATGAGGCATCAACTAGATCCTCTATACCTTCACACCAAATTCTTAACATAGACCCTTTGGAATCAACATTCCATCACCTTACACTAGGGGAGTATCACCTTATCGTACTTGACACTTTCCCTACCCCTCATGAGTATAGGCAACTTACCAACCAACCACGTTATGACCCCAATGATAGAACTATCATTCCCTTCAAACCTTCCAACCATTGGACCCATTTTATCTATGGAGGACTCGACAAATCCCTTGATGCTCCTACCACCTCTCTTCCACCTCGACCATTCACTATTGGTTTCTCCTACCTAGACAAATTGAGCTTCACCAACACATACCTTCATCGATGTGCCTTGAAAAGCTTTGGTCTTGGATGGTATGAAAATGGTCCACATGAATTTGTCTCCATTACGACTAAGAAACCTCATGAGAATCATGGACTTGGTTTCATCCTACCCAATAAGAATCAACCCAAACAACCGACCACCATCATTATTGAAAAAGTTACCCCTTCTTCACCAACTTCACCTCTACCTATGTGTGAAGATGATGAAACATCCCACCTAGATGTTTTTTTCATCAACATGGTTGGCCTCATCCCCTTGACTTATCAGAAGTAGGGGGTGACCGTAACCATCCCTTTGACCCATCTTGAGATGATAGGAGATGACTCTCCTACCATTAATGTTGTTCAATGCCGTGATGATGCTTCTATCCTCACCTACCTTAGTGCTCTAGATTCTTCAATCCATAAATTACTTCCTCCCAAGACCTCAACCATGTTGAATGAATCTACCATAGATATTAACTTGGGCACTGCTGACAACCCCTACATTGTCAAAATAGGCCAATCATTGAATATCAAGGAACTTCAGTATTTCTCGTCTTTCCTCTAATAACGTAGCATAGTATTCACTTAGTCTTATAATGATATGCTTAGAAGTGACCCCACCATCACTACCCATAACATAGTCACTCACCATGACACCAAACCTATCAAACAAAAGCTTTGATGCATGCATCCTCTCTTAGCACTCCTTGTCAAGGAAGAGCTTCAACATCTCCTTTTTGTTAACTTCATTCAACATCTTGAATACCTCCAATGGGTCTCAAATGTCATCCTTATCACTAAATCCATAAGGGGACTATACATTTGTGTGGACATTTATGACCTTAACCTCACCTACCCCAAGGATGACTTTCCTCTAACTAGTATCGACCAACTTGTTAATCTTATATCTGGTCATGAGATGTTATCTCTCATGGATAGATTCTTGGGTTACAATCAGATCTTGATTTCTCCTGAAGATCAGCATAAAACTACCTTTACCACCATATGGGGTACCTTATACTACAAGGTCATGCCTTTCAGGTTAACGAACGCTGGTGTAACCTGCCAACTTGCCATGACCTACATCTTTCATGATCTTATCCATAAGATTGTAGAGGACTATGTGGATGACCTTCTCAACAAATCTAAACTTTGAAAGAATCACTTGGCTCTTCTTAATATCATCTTCGAGTGACTTATCCATTACCATGTCCACCTTAACCCCAAGAAAGGTATTTTTTGGGTTTTATTAGGAAAGCTTATAGGTTTCATTATCTCCCTTTATGGAATCAAATTTGATCCTAACAAAATCAGAGCATTCCTAGACATGATTCCTCCTACCAACCTTAAGCAACTTTAAAGTTTGCAAGGCAAGCTTCAGTCCATTGTCATTTCATTTCCTAGCTTTTAGATCAGTGTCACCCTTTCCACCACCTTCTAAAGAAGATTTTCTCTTTCAAGTGGAATATTGATTGTCAAAAGGCCTTTGATGCTCTCAAAGAGTACCTTCTATCTCCACATGTCCTTACCCCTCCTAAAGATGACCAAACTTTATACCTATATATTTATACCATTGACAATTCCCTAGGGGTAATGCTAGCTCACCAAGATAAACAACATAGAGAGCAAGCCGTATACTACATAAGCCATGCACTTGTTGAGTAATAAAATTGATATACTCATACTGAGAAACTTTGCTCAGCCCTAGTCTTCGTGGCCACCAAACTTCACCACTACCTTCTTAACCATAAATTTTTTGTCATAACCAACACTGACCCACTCAAGTACATGCACTCCAAGCCATACCAAAACTAGTGTATGGCTAAGTGGCTCATGCTTTTATCAAAGTTTGATTTTGAGTTCCTCAATAGAAGTTAATTAAGGGGAAAGTCATTGCTGACCAATCAGCTGATGCACCCCTAACAAAAAACCAACCTCCTCCTCTTGAATTTCCAAATGAGTCTATCTCAAGCATATCCCAAGCAAATTTCACCAATCATGTAACCATGTTATTTGATGGTTCAAAATGTCAACATGGTGGGGGAGAAGGTATCATACTTTTCCCCCTTTTTGGTGACCCACTTCCCTTATCTTTTAAGCTCAACTTTGAATGTACCAATAATGTGGCTAAATATGAAGCCCTAGTAATAGGTCTCCAAACTATGTTAGCCTTGGGATGAAAAACAATCAATGTTTTTGGTGACTCCTAACTTATGGTCAATCAAGTCAAAGGCATCAACTAGTGTAAGAATGAGAATTTGTAACTATACAAATAGTTAGTCATGGAACTCTTGACATCATTTGAACACTAATATATTCAAACCACCCCATGATTTACCAACAAGTTTATCGACACCATGGCTTTTCTTGCTTCCCAGATCCCATCAGTACCCTCAGACTCTAAGCTGTCATTCATTGTCCATCACTTCATTAAACCCTCCTACATCAAAGCAAATGCTCTAACCATTTTTTGTGTGGAGGAGATCTAGCCTAACCTTTGGTATCAACAAACCTTTGATGACCTTAACCTTAATATAGTTCCCTCTAGACTCTCTAGAAATTCCCATCGAGCATTTTTCTAAAGCACCTCCTATTATACCATTATAGGAGGTATCCTCTATAAATGTGGCTTCGACGGTCTCCTTTTTCATTGCCTCCATGGTCCAGAAGCCTCTCATGTCATCAAAGAGATGAATGATGGTATATATGGAGGTCACTTTTATGGACTCGCTATGGCTAAGCGCATCTTCTACTTAGGATATTATTGGCCTAACCTTAACCAAGACTATTGTGATTATATGAAAAAGTGTGTCAAGTGTCAACATCATGCTAATTGACACCACACACCCAACCATAGCCTTTAAATTTTCACCTACTTTTGGCCCTTTTTACAATGAGGCCTAGACCTTATTTGTGAAATTAACCCCCACTCTTCACAACGACATCACTTTATCATCATCATGATTGAATATTTCACCAATTGGGTGGAGGCTATTCCTCTTATCTTGATAAAAGCTGAAAATATTATCAAATTTATCGCCCATCATAGTATCTGCCACTTTAGTGTTCCCCATAATATCATCATTGACAATGACAAATCCTTCAAAAATAAACAAATTCAATGTCTCTATGACGTATTTGGAATTAAACTAGGTTTTTCATCACCTTATCACACACAAGTAAATGGATAAACAAAAGCCTCTTACAAAACCCTTAACAACATGCTTACTGAAATAGTCAGTGCCTCAGGTTAGAATTAGTACTTGCACATCCCTTTCACCTTATGGGCATATTACACTAGCATCTGAACCCCTACAGGTGCTACATCTTTTTCTGTCATGTTTAGAGTTGAGGCTGTATTACCTCTTGAATTCTAACTACCTTTTCTTTATGTGACCTTATTTTAGAAGATGATTATCATCAAGAACTAAGCATATAAACTTAGTCCACTCCCTTGAAGGATGGCTGAGTAAAACATTTGTCAAAGATAGCAATTTCTTGGAAGCTTCCCGCATCGATTAGCTTCCCCAACCCTCTAAGCAAAATCAAAATAAGCAAAAGACCCATAAGCAAAAAAAAAAAATTCTGAAAGCCACAATCAACTCTCATAAAATTCAAAATATTGGAAGGCCATAATCAGCTCTCCTTAATAGACTTCTCGTATCGATAAGTCTAGACTTTATATATGAGCATAGACTTTTTTATACTATCCTCTTAGAAGCCTACTAAAGAGGCATGCTAGTCTCACAAAAAGGTTCTAGTTTCACCCACCCTCCCTCCATATATCATATGTACAGTATTATGAGCTTACTTGACACAATGTTATCCAGATACTCATTTATCAACCAAAGCACACTAATGTAAAGCATTTGAAAGACTTATTTTCACTAAGCCAATCCAACTTCAGGTTTCATTTTTGTTCTTTCCAATGAAAAGGCATCATGTTTATTTTCTTATCTTTTATTGGTTCATGTAGATGTAACTCTCATGATTCTTTTTGATTCCTAAACATTTAGTTTATTATCTACTTACTTTATGTATTCTCACTGCATCCTTAACCATATTAAAATTTTATCTTCATGATCATAAAAAAAAAATCAAATAAACAAATGCAACATCGTGAGCTATATACATGAACCACATCACATACTTGTTCATGATCACAACACTATGAGAGCACATCATATCACATAATGTCATAAACATCATCCTACCATTGACAATCAAAACATCATGTGAACATGTATTATATCCTAATTAAACCATTCATTATCATGAGCATAAACAAAATCAATGATCAAAACATCATGAACCATATCATATATCATGTACAAATCTATCCATTTACCATAACATCACCACAATACATCTTATAAAACCACATAAACATATCCATAAATAAATCCAATATGAGTACATCATCATATGCCATATGTCTATCTATAGTAAATCTTATCACATCCATGAACAAAATTAGAGCATCATAACCATATTTAAAACATCATATGCCTAAGCTATTGAGTCAACACCTCATAAAACATATGCAGGAAACCATAGACCATCAACCATAGGTATGAACATGAATAACCACATTAGCATATAAACCATGAACCATAAACATACATCATATATAACATCATAAACCATAAGTCATCATTATATACATCATGTTATCATAAACACATCTAATAATATGTAAACTCTTTCTTAAAATATGTACATCTCATTACATCAGCACGTAGGCTGGTATCAAAATAATGTACACCTATCTATACCAACATATTAGAATATATGTAAATAATGCCCCTAGAATAAATACACCACTACCATCTACCCTTTCTCTCCTATCTGGTGGTGGCCCCCTTGGTATCTTTGCCTGGCCCATTATGGAGGCCTATTACCCTGAGGTAGCTATAGACAACCCACTAGCTAAACAAGCCCTATACTCCCTGTATCTCATCACCTGAAGTAGCTGATCCAACACCATCACCTCATAATACCTGAGCTCCTCAATAGTGGCTAAGTATCGAAACCTCAAAATTATGTTTGGTGGTCCTCTTACTATTAGTGATGGTCTCCTTCTTGTTACTACTCTCTATCTAAGATAATCTCTCTCTTGCATGATTGCCCCAAGGGATGCCTGTGCCTGATCTCACTCACTAGTCAGAGTCACCACCTGTGCTTGTAGAAAAACCACCTATCCTTGTAACACTATAATCTAGTCCTCTACTACTTCTAGTGCCACTACCACCTATGCATCTTATGCCTATGCCTATGTTGGGTCCACATCCATAGGCTATTGACCCCCATCCTCCCATCCAAAATTAGCAATTTCATATATAGCCTAGTACTAGGATACATATCCATTCACCACTCTAACATCATCAATAGGAGTTCTCACAAGCAACTCCTCATAGTCTTGGGCAACTTCCTCTAAATGTAGATTTGGGAGTAATAACTTAGTATCCTCCCTCCTATATCAAGGAATATTTTGAAGGATCCCCTGTAGTAATCCAAACTACCTCTGCACCCTATCAACTGAGAAAATCTCAGTCTCACCCTCTCATCTTTCATAAATCAACCACAAGATCTAAAATGATAAAGTATTATACCTATAGCCTGCCCAAATCAGCCAACCCAAGTAAGGTCTCCACACTACATCACCAACCACCAAGCCATGCAAGGCATCTCTGAACCACTCTATATCTTAGGCACATCCACCAGCGCCTATCAATGCTAAATCACCTCTTCATCACATAAATCCTACCCTGTAGTCTGTAGAAACCATCCCATGGGAACCCCAGTGGTCTAAGAACTCTGATATGCTTGTACACCAAATAGTGGAGTATGTACTTGACACTAATCCCATACCTCTTATGTGCATAAAAATCCTAGATATCTCTATAAAATTTCACCAATAAAATAGGACCCCACCCAAATATAGTCCTCCCTAGAAATATCTCTCTTAATACCCTTAGAAACAGATAGGGGAAGTGGATGCTACTTGAATTGGGAAGGGCAAAGTAAGATATCCCCATCATCATCATTGTCAGTAGGCACCTATCTACTTGTGCACTCTGGTATAGTGGCCCATACCACATACCACTTGCATGAAATCTTTCTTGCTCACTATCCTTGCCATAAATCCACTCCATGTAGTAATCTCAATGCTCACTCTCTATGTGGTAGATCAGATCCCCATGAATCAACAGTCATGTAATCTGATGCACATCCTTTAGCAAGATGCTCATCTCTCTAGTAGATAACATGAAAGTGTTTGTGGATGGATCCCATCTATTGATGAGATCCATGATCATCATTGCATCCTGAGGCAAATGCTGATAATGCCTCATGGCCCCTAGGCCAACATCCTCCATATGATGCCACTCATCATTTTCCATACCATTATGGACCTCTACAAAGATATATGGTACTTGGTCCTACATTTGGATCTATTCACATGCCTATAAAAAAATCATATTCACATGTGCACTTAGTTTTCCACCTCGAGCTAAATACCAATCTATATATACTTTTTTCAACCTATTTCAACCTACCCACTTACATTTACGATCTAACAACACCCAAAATGCTCTACATCTTAACCAAATCCCTTTTTGACCCATATGATTCTATCAAAAAACCTTTCTCCCCCTCTACCTAACATAAACCTGACAAAAACAAAGTCATTTTAACACCCTATCAATATCAAACTATCAACCATTATTACCACTTTAACATCCTAAACCTGCCTTAACATTTACAACTCTACGCTCTTAACCTATTTTATCCACCACTTCACTCATACCCTTAAACATTTCATACACTTTCAAAAAACCTCATCCCTTAAACCACTGATGGTTTATTGAATCGTTGACAATCCTCTAAGGGCATTTTACCCCCAGGGTTGACTATTGATGGTTGGGGTCAACTGCTGATGATCACTATGTGTGACCATTGATGGTGGAACCCTAGAGCTCTCAAATTTTATGAAAACACCTCAAAATAATAAAAAAATCACCTAAACCTAATCTACCACCCCTTACCTACCTAAACTACCCTTTTACCCTCAATTCCACCCATTCATTTACCTAATTTTAATAAAAATGGACATTAGGGCATCATGGCTCAAAATGAAGTCCCAACACCCTACTAATCCCAATCACAATCCTATCAAATCAACTAATCTATCAAATTTAACACACCTCTTACCTCATTATGTGAGCATTTTCATGGCTAAAGCCCTAGCCTTCTTGCTTGACTATGTCCTCATCCACCCTCCATTTGGTCCACTCATGGTCAATCTCCACAGTCAAACTTGATACCTCAACAATCATGTGCTGCAGCAAATCCTATCCTCTCCATAGTCAAATTCAAGATGCCAAACACATAAAATCACTAGAGAGCAAAATTACAAAGCACAATGGTAAAAATGATTTCATATTTTACTTTTTATGCCTAGATTTTTAGGGTTTCACCTAACCATCGATGGTCAGGGTAACTACCGACGGTCGACCTTAGGACCTCTGATTATCGATGGTCAGGGTCCCCAACCTTTTATATTTTAAAAATCCCCCCACCTAAGTGCTTAACCTTAGAGATCACCTCAACTCACTTCAACTAGAACATGGACTTTTGAGATTACCCTTCTCTAACCCACCTTTTGATAATGTCCACCTCGATGCTGGTCATTTTTAACTTGGATTACTTACTTGTTTAACAATAACCTTGCATGGTCTATTTGACCACATCAACCATTTTTGACATGTTGACCATTTTAATTTGCACCACCTAGTGCACAACCCAACCAATCTTATTGTTGTTGTTTCATAGGAGCACTTCCTACCTTTAATACTTGCACCCAACATTGACATTTTCTAGATGACTTATAGAGTCACTTGATCAGCCATGCCTAGTGCTGTGGATTGGTTACTCTATCACTTGTACTCTTAGAAATTGCCTTTATTTTTACCAATATTTGCACCTTTAGTCTTTGCATGATCTTGACCAATCTCCCTTAGCTATGTTTTATATGCAAGTTTACGTCTCAAATACCCAACCTCACATCACCACCTCATGACTCACTATAAACCTTTTGTCAAACCCCAAACCAATTTTTGTTTCACCTCATCAAACTCTTGATTTGAGGGGGAACACTTCCTCCTACTCTCAGGGCAACCAAATGTTTGACCCATACTCCATTTTTATTTTATAGCTTGTTCACACAAACCACATAATAAAAAGGGGAAAAATGTATACATAAAAAATCCAAACACTATAATTCCAAATGTCAAGAACCCCCTGGATTGCCTAAGACCCTCTTGGGATAAATTTACACCATTCTTTCCTAACCAAGCTCATCCGTGGTTAGTATTACAAACTGGCTTGACCTAGCCTTCAAGACCTTTTTCCTTTGGGACCTAACCATCAATAATCAGGGTAATCATCGATGATCACCCTTAGGAAACACTAACCATCGACATTCAGGATGCACCTCCTTACTAAGAGCATGTAATCATCTATTGAGATTTTCTAAATATAGCTCATCTAAATCTTGTTATGAACATTTGTATGAATGAATTATATTTAGATGGCCTACTTGCACCTTGACTTCCACCTCTTACTTGTGCTTATAAGAAGAGAGGATCCTAGAAGATACATCTATCTACAATTATTATTAGGAGCTTAGGGATTCAATATTTTTATTTTATATGTTAATCAACATCATCAAGCATCATCAATAATCTAGTAATCATATTGAGAGCTAACTTATCACTGCTTCTCAACTAAGTTCTCAAGTACTGTTACTCTATCAAAATCAAGCCATATTCCACCAACAGGTTAATTGATTCAACCACTCACCCAATCAACTTATGGTAAGACAAGTACTTGTTTGCCAATATTCATTTACTTTGTTTTCATTTTGCAATCAGCCCAACCCTTACCCATCTCCCAAAATCCATCTTTCAATTCCTATTATTTAGCAATTTAACAACCCAAAACTCACACAGTAACTATCAATGATTGACTCAACCACCAACGGTCTGTCCAACCATCAATGGCCAGCTTGACCACAGATGGTCACCTTAATTGTTAATAGTCATCATAATTGTTGATGGTCAATATGGTAGTGAAAACTAGCAAGTTATTTCCACCCATCTACCCTCAACCAAACCTAATTTTCTATGTTTTTGATCACTCAAAAACCCTTTTAAAATTTTCTAAAGTAGGCCCCAACCCCTTAGTACTAGTATTAATTAGTCTATCACTAATTTGATCATTTATAGTCTATTCTCTTAATCAAGCATTCTTGTTTTCAATTTGAATACTTTTGATTATTGATGTAAGTACCTTCTTTCTAGTTTTATGAAATTAATTATTTAAAACGTAAGAATCTCTCACTTCCAGGATCTAGCCATCACTAGGTAATCTACCCAACTATTTGTCTAACAAATAAGTTTGTTTTAGTACTTTCTTATCTAAAGGTCTTCTTCCCAATCCAAATAAGAGCTCTTCACAATATTCTAATTCAACATGTGCACAAATAAATACATTTTTCAAGCATACCCGTATCAAGTTTATTTTCTCTCTTTCTTTAAAATATAAAGTGAAAATTTACATGAAACAGGGTCATCCATAGGCAATCTGTAACCAATGCTTTGAGTTCCTTTATGTTTGGTTATAGAAATAGGTTCAATAGTACCTTGCTACTTTGGGTCCAAACTTTTTATTTGTAATTTTGATGACTCATGATTCTATTAGGAATGGGATACTTAATGTTTTGAAATCATGGGGAAAAATCATCATTATACAACCATGAATCCTTTTATATACTGATTTGATCTTGATGTAATAAATTATCTTTAATAAAAGTGATGGGTCCATTAAGATGAAAATCAAGATTTTTAAGCTACTCCATATAGGGCATGTTAGGGGATTTGGTAGTGTTGGGTCTACCATGGGATTTGGGAGACTTGGGTAATTTAAAAATATGTAAATCATCATGGATGTTGTATGCGCCAATGCACTTATCTTTAATGGCAAAATGAGATGAAATTTGAGGAAGTAGGGAATGAGATGTGGAGGCTAAGGCATCTAGATCAATATAATTAGACTTAGGATATTCATGTACTACATTATTATTATTTTTGGGTGTATACTCTAAGCTAGGACAATAATTATAGTTCCCATATTGGGCTTCTAAATGTTTACAATATTGGTATGGCTGCAAATCGCTAGGAATATTAACCTCCATTAAAGAATGGGGGAAATTTATGCACTGAAGCAAAGTGGAAGGTATGACTTTGATTTCATGGATCCAGGGTCACCTAATGAGAATATTATATGATAAAATAAGATCAAGGACATGATAAGTTGTATTATGGGTGATAGGCCAAACAATGACATGAAAACAAACAATGCCTTCGAATTCTCACTCTTCATTATCATATGCTTTGACAGTAATTGTGTCTGAACATAAATATGTTGATGTATACCCAAACTATTTAATTAATTTCAATGAATGAATATTCCAATCCAAACCATTGTCTTTGATCACTCACTTGATTTTATGGCAGGAAATAACTGCTTCAATATAGAGAGTATTATAATTTAACAAACCAAGGGATGACATATCACTTTGATCAAATGAAAGCTACTACCTTGGGGATAGATGCCCCATAAGCATTTTTAATTGAGTAGGATCAATGCCATTAGAAACCTTAGACTGACATAAAATCTCATACATTATTTCCTTATGAATTTTAGACGTACGCAAGAGGTTTAAAATAGAAATATACACCAGTGTTTTGTTTAAATGTTCCACAAGGTCATATTATTCACCAGTGGAAGGAGATGGTTTGGATTTTAAAGGAAAAATTTATTGACCTAGACTATTTTTGGAAGGTGATGGAGGACCTTGAAGGGTAACCCATGGATGTTGAGTTATGACCATGTAATTTCAAGCATGAGTAGAGTTACTAGGATTAGAAGCATTGAATGTAGGGTCAATAAGAATAACCCTGTCAAAAGAGGGTTATTAGGACATGGATTTATTCTAATGGTGGCCACATGATTGATTATAACATGACCTACAACATTATTATAGTTGTGTGGGATATGATGGTAGCCAATATGGTTAGAACAATAATCCTAACCTTGATTTTGATTGTTGTGTTACTAATTTTGATTCTAATTTTGATGTTGATTCTAATTATGTTTTGGAAGGGGATCTTTGTATATACCTATATTATTATTATAATTGGAAACACCACTGATGATCTCAATTTCACCTCACTCAAATAAAGCTTTAATAAAGTGTCTAAGTTGCATACACCTCTATACTCCATGGCCTTTGACTCCATGGTAATCAAAATATTTTTTGTCTTTATATTAATAATTCCTTAATTGATATTTTGAAAAAGGATTTGGAATTAACAAAATAACCATGTTTGCTGCAACTAATTTCTGAAACACCACCTTAATAGACTCAACAAGGTTAGTGAATAATCTTCAATAAAACTGATTCCTTGCTGGAGGTGGTATTTTTAATGTAAGTGATTGGATAGGTGCAGTGATATAGATAGGTTGTGGTTATACTATTTGTACATGCCTATATTAAATGACTCCATCTCCTACAATATGATTATGTTTTTGAGTACTTTTGGCTTCTCAAATGTACAAGCTTGTTCTTGCACCATATTTGGAGCAAGATTCTAAGAATAAATCTTAATCACACCCTTGTTAAAAAGAGCCTTCTCAATTTGTATACAGTTTTAAATAATATATTCAAATGTGGTAGCACATTGAAGTTATAAATTATATTCTATCTCTCCATTAAGATTAACAATGGAGATGCTCGCTAATTGCTTATCTATAAAGGCAAATGGAAATCAGTTGGCCAAGGCTCTCCATCATTGTAGAAACAAAAAAAAGCTTTCTCCACCTCTCTATTTGACATTACATAAATAAACCATGGTTAATTCATGATCCATGTTATATAATAAATGCTTGAAAAATATTTATAATAGGTCATCAAAATTTGTGATTGATCCTTTTGGCAAGTGAAGGAACAACTCCAAGACTTGCCCACCTAAACTACGTGGAAACAAGTGAAGCATGTAGATAATACTATAAGTTACTTCTTGACATGTAACAAATAATGCTTGTAGATGCTCTCTTGGATCACCTTTTAATTTTTAGTTATCAAATTTAGGCATCTCAAAGTAAGATGGAAAACCTACTTGAAGGAAACTCATGTCAAATGGATATGGGTATATCTCATCAAATTGTACTTTTTGCCTTGATTTTCTACTTGGAGTTCTACAATTTTAATTTTCACCTCTTGTAAGTCCTGAAGGGTAGGAGTGTTTTGATGGGTATTGAATATTTGATCGACTTATTTTAAATAATTAAACGGATTTGAATTGAAATGTGTTTAAATGGGTACACTATTAATTATTTTACCAAAATGTATACCCTTTGATTAGGATTATATTACTAATAGGGTACTTGATGTTAATTTGTATTTAGAGGTGGATTATGAATGCATTATTGATTAAGAGGAAACTAATGTATGTATGGAACTTGGTGTTGAAATAAAGGAACTTGCTATGAATGAGAAAAAACCTATTACAAATGAGAAGGAACTTGCTACAAATTAGACAATGTTTATGAATTGTTTACCACTTGATGTGTGGGTGGGTTAGCAACTTATTATTGTGAATGGTTTGGGATTTGTTATTACGAATGGATTGGGAATTACTATGGATTAGAAGGAATCTATTGTGAATCAAAGAGGAATTCTTGATGATTAAAAAAAGTATGTTGTGGATTATTTGTAGCTTGTTGCAATGGATCCACTAAAAGAGTCTGCTTAGAATTAGGTAATGGGTCTATATCAGATATAGGATTGAAAAAAAGATTATGATGTTTCTCTAATAGAGGATTTTGATCCACATAACTAATTTTTTTTAATAAATTAGTAGTTAAATAAGTAGTTAAATTAGCTATAAGCTGATCAATAAATAATTAACTAGCCTACTACACTATGGAAGCAATGATTTGGCTATGTTGGGATGGGTCTACAAACTAAAATATTCCTTTGGTAGATGATGTAATGGCCTGATTTGAACTTTGTAAGGGATTGATTTTGATTAGAAGTGGATGGGTATATAAGAACCTACTTTTTACCAGAACTGGATGGCTCTATAAAAATTGTTGACCAAATTTGACTTTTAGGTCAAATTGGGGCACCCCTAGGTAAAAACTTGGTTTTCTAGATGTTTTGGAGGGAATAATATCTTGTCATGAAGTGTTTCATAGGTTATTTAATTTTATTCAATGATATATTAGCCTTGGTCATAAATTTCATTAGCCAACATGTCCTTTTGAGTCATTTTAGGGGTCAAAAGGGTACATTTAATGCTTTTACATGTTTATTGGGAAATGTGAAGGTGTCAAAGGGTGATGTCATGTGAAATATGTATTAATAAGTCTTAAGTAATTTAAACCAACTAAAAATTGGTAGGTTATTTAGAAAAAGGTAATTTTCTTGAAGGAAAAGGTGAATTTGGCACTTGTACAACCTCTTTGGGAAGCGTGCCACATGGGAAATGGTTAGGTAGTGTCTTTTTAGCTTCCCCACTTCATTCCCATGATTGTTTTGATCTAGAAGGGCCATTTTGAGGCCAAAACCATTCTACTCCTTTCTTAGCTTTTTAGACACATAGAAGTGACTTGCAGGTTTGTACTTGGTACGATCAACACAAGGGGTTTCAGGAAAAATTATATTAGGGGTAGAATATAAAATCATTAATATTATATTGTATGTTTTTTTTAGGAGAAATGGTGGTTTGAGCTTTGTTAACCATTCCTAAGAATTTGACCTTTCAAATTTGCCTGCTAATCTATGTAGCTTATGGGTTTTGCCTTGGTTTGGAGATTTTTGTAGGAACTAGTTATTGAGTTTGATGCCAAAGGATGTTAACTTCCCCATATAATTTTATACACGATTAGTTTCAAGTTATTTTGAGGATCCAATCACATCAAGTTTATAGACTGGTCCCATTTTGTGTTGGTAGTTTTTCACCATATTCTATATTTTCATACATTGACAATGAATCCAAGGGTTGTGATAGGTCATTCCTCATGTTTAAAATGTGGTAAAATGATCTCATGTCATATCAAGGTCATTTTTCAAGCAAATATCCATGAAAGTGCAGTCTTTGAGAGCCATACACTTAATTACCATATAACTACCATACATAGTGAATTTAGAGTTATGCACGGTTTGAAATCATGTCCATGGATCCATAAGAAGTTTGAAAATGTTGATATATATTTTTTAAACATGGACAAGTGACTAGGTTTCCATATGGTGCAAGAAAAGGGCACTATAGCAGTCATATATAACACCTTCTCACTGTCTACCATGAAAATGCTCACCCACAGTTGTTTGGGAAGAGGAAACCACATGAAAAATAGAAGCATAGTATTTGGAATGCATTTAAAAGTTTTTAATATTCATTTTGAGATATTGGAATGGCCTAAGATTCATTGAATGGTCAAAACAATGCATATTGCTCATCATCCTATCCACTACCTATATTTTGTAGGCAGTCACCTATAGGTGGCCTAAATAGAGAGTGAAGAGGCCATTTTGAAGTGTGAAATACGTGCTTAAAATATTATTGAGGGCATGGTAAGATGGAACCATAAGTTTTAATCACCTTTAAATGATGTTGATTGAGTTTCAAGCCCATAGTCCCTAAAAATGGAAAATAGAGGTGTAGGGGGATTCTTGTGACCATCTCAGAACATGGTGGTATAAGGTATATAACTAGGAAATTTTGGTATATAATAGCATGGATAAGGATTGTGTGAAAATTGGAGTCATAATGTGAGGAGGGGATGGATTTTTAGAGCCTTAAGGTGGCCTACAAAAACACTATTTTCAGGCAGTGTTATCTACATAAAGTTTGAGTTTTGAACAACATTTATTTCTAAAGTTGACATTAGACCTTGATATCAAGGTAAAGTGTTTCCAAATATTCAAGTAGATTATATGGTCTAAAGGATTGTCATAAAATAATGGTACTTTATGCTTTGAATCCCCAAGCATACCCTCAGTTTGTACACAAGGAGATATAGGCACCTATAACAAGACTATCAAATAGTGAGCCATGAAGTGTACTTTGATGGTGTTTTAGCCATGAAAAGGTGATTCTAAGGAGAATGTAGGTGATAAATGATCTCATTCTTGATTAGGAGTCTCCAAACACCATAACCAAGTCTAAATGATCTCATACACACCTTCAAGGGTCAATATAGGTAGGGTTTCTCAGTCCAAGGTAGGGAACTCAGTTTGGAGCTTAGAGGGCATGTGAAGGGATTTGATGAGATTAGAATGATGAATTAGGTCTATGAAAACCTTAATTATTACCATGAGTATCTTCATGACTACTAAAAATGTAAATTACACCTCCACAGACCCCGCAAAGACCTAAGTACACCTATAAACATCTAGGACAAAAACACAGTCAGGCAGTGAGTTGATAAATGTGTATCTAAAGGTGATTTAGGTTGAGAAAGTGAATGGATGAATCCAATAAGGTGTGGTAATGGTGTATAAATATTCAAATAGGTCTTGGGGAACTATGTTCAAAGCCAAGTTATGCAAAATATACCTACAACCATTATAAATAATTGTGTTGGCAGTGAGCAGTATGAAGTGATGTTTCTAGGTGTTAGTGTGTTTCAAAAATCAAGGGATGAAGATAATAATAATTAAATGACCATGTATGCTTAAATGAAAGTTCAAAACACTTTATTGAGGGCCTATCTCATACAAGACTTTGCCTATAGGGGTATCTCTAAGAGGAAATATAGTCTGCCTTGAAAGGAAGCAATTTTCATAACTTGGAGTTTTGGAGGATCATATGAGATCACCAAGAGTTTAAATTTTGTTTAGAGGGTCATTAAAATCTATATAAACTCATACAATGCTTTGTTTTCTTAGACAAATATGGGAAGTACCCCATATTTTTTCTCAGACATGGGGTACTTCCCCTTGAGCACAAACTATCATAATTGAGAATCAAGGACAAAAGGGATAAACCACGAGCTAAAGAGACTCTTAAAAAGATTGAATAAGTTGGAATACACCTATATAAATATGGGAAATCAAGAAAAGGATTATTTTCAATAGGGAAGTCTAAACCCTTAGGGGTTACAGTCAAGTACAATAGGTAGGTTTTGGCCTAAAGTCCAAACAAGGGGTCAATTTAAATTCTATCTCTAAGTAATATCTTAAATTAGTTTTTAAATGTCTATGGGATCATTTTAGAAGTGTTTGAGATAATAAGATGCAAAGAAACTCATCAGGATGCTCTAAACCCTTGGAATTGTAGTCAAGCTTAAAGGCAGGGTTAAGGTCTAGTGCTAGATACGGGAGTCATTTTCACTTATAGTTTTTTATATGACTTATAACCCATTGAAACATATTCATGGGGTCAAACAAGAAATTTGAAAACCTAAAAATTGTAGATAAAGCAAAAATAAATCATTTTTAGACCTTAAAATAACTCAGACATGTAAAGAACAAGGAAAGGAGCTCGATAGGGAAAGTTTGAGAGTTCACACCTATTATAATTATATACATGGGAGTATTATAAGTTTAGGGATGTTATTAGGGGTATTGAAGGACATGTTTATGGAATTTTTTTCAGATTGAATGTTAGAGTTTTTTGAACAAACCTTAAGAGTGAAAACTGCTCATAAACCTTTGTAAAGAATAGTCTAGAGAAATGGAGCTATAAATATAAACTAATGGAATAGTTTGGATATGAAACATATTGGAACTTGGAAATAACTACCTCAGGCTCCCTCACATGATTTTTTGTTGTATGGAATATGTACATACATGGTAGAAATAGGGTATTTTTGACAGTTGTTTTGTGTTGTGTATATTCTTGGAGGAGTCTTAAGATGAAACCAAATTTGGGAGAAATATTAAGATTTGTGATAAATCAAAATATTAATTTGATTCCTTGTAACAACTCCTAATTTCCTCAATGAGAGCTCTCTTCTCAGTTAGTCAAAATTGGCCTATGGGACAAGCTAGTGAGAAGTGTGAAAAATTTAAGGGAAAGTGATTTTAAGGTGTCCTTGATGCTTATAAGGAAATGGTGGGTATTTATAGGTGTCATAAACTTCCTCCCATGGATTTTCATGAACAAATGATGCCAATTTGGAAGCCAAGTGTGCAGGGTGCATGAAGGAAGATTTTTCTAGAATGCATATGATGATAACTCAATTTGTGATGATTCCAGATGACCAAGCCTACACCCAATGAATGGAGAGACATGTATGATTTCCTTACACTTAATCCCAATTATAGGACCTAGTTCTAATCAGTTATGAGGTGTCCTAGTAGGGCCAATCATGAAGGCAACTTTTTTGAGCCAAGAGGAGTTTCATGCTACTTTTCATGAGGTTTATGACTTGGATTGACATTTGTACTCATTATAATTTCATGTTTAATCCAATACCCTCTTCACATGAGATATTAAATAATTTTATTAGCTTTACAAGTGTCCTTGTGACCCTTGGACTTCTCTCTTTTCCTCTCTCAAGTTCTATAAGAACTAGCCATTTTGGCCATTATAGGGGATGTTCTACCTGAGTATGGTGAATCCATACTTAAATGTATACATTTTGATCAATAATACTATTGATGTTTACCTCCTCCATGAATTTTATTAGTGTGTTAATTTTTAATGTTTGATTTTGCATAAGTGAAGACTACGGACTCCTTATTATGTTATTTCATTTTATCATCTATTTGCAATTGGAAAGCTTCTTCTTGCAGGGCATGTGAAGTGTTTCAAGAAATGTCTAATATTTGGTGAGTTATCCTATTAATTATTTCCCTCATAGGCCTCTTTTATAGTCTTCTCAGCTTTACACATTCATGCATAACCTAACAATGTGACATTGATGTGAGAAGATGAAGAGTGGAGAAGTGTATTTCGAGTTTGTCCTTTGATTTCATGTGTAACATGCATATGGTTGGATGTCATCATGTTATTTAGTGTATCACCTACCTTATATTAGTTTGCTTTCATTTATCCTTCTCCCTTTTCACCCCCCAAGTTTATTAGTAGTTTCAATCTAAAGTGGTACATTAAGGCCCTATCTAGAGATTCACCTCATTCCTTAGGCTACCCAAAAGTCTAGAGGTGATTCCATTGTGCCACTTGGATGAGGAGAGATTTTAAATCTCCTCAAAGGGTGAAAATATGAGTGATAACATATTTTGGCATGCCTGGTGGGACTTTTGTTTCAAGAAGTTGAGATATTTTTGGTGTTATCTCTCAATAATCAGCCTTTGGAGGTATCTATCAAAGCATCAATGATGACTCTAGCGATACATCAACTGGTCAAGCAACCCAAGTTATTCTCTAAAGATTATTAAAAATGTATTTATTTGTATTCTTACTTTGAATGAAGTTTCATGGCTGACTTTGATGTTAAATTTTATTCTCTACAAGTTGGTGAGACATTGCAAGCTTGTGCCATTCCCTATCAATATGAACAAGTCCTTGGTCAACCTTGTCATGATCCTTTTCAACATCAATATGACCTTAATCAGCCCAACTATGATCCTTTTAAGACCATTCAATAAGTGTATAAATTCCATCAAAATGTCTATCAATCCTATGAGCCATGGCAGCCCTATAACCCCTCATTTCCCTCCTCATATAGACACCATGTTGTTGGACAAACCTATGTGGATGGATATCAAGAAACCTATCAAGAAACACCTCTCTATCAGTCCCAATATGAGCCCTATCCTTCATATTATGATACGTATAAACCTCAAGAGTACTCCTATGAGTCTAGTCATATGAAACCAAATGTTTCCACAAATTATATAAAAGGATATCATTGGCAAAGTGAAGCTCCTACTCATGTAGATGATACTCCTCGTAATCAGCCCAAGAATTCACTTCCATATGAGCTCACTAGTGTTTTCCTCTTTTCCAAACCCATTCATAAGCCTTATCCTTCATCCCACACTCCATATCCAACTCCTTCACCTTCCACTACATCTCATACTCTAGCTCCTTCACCTCAAATCCATGAGCCCACCCATCGACCTTTCCTTCTCAAAGAGGAACCCATCTTGAAAGAAGCAAGTAAAAAGAAAAAATTCAATTCATGGCTGACCAAGAGGCTCTCATGAGTGATTATGAGGAAGAAATCACTATAGGGACTCCCCTTAGTGAAAAAAGGACAATCCACTAGCTAGTGTCTCTATATTTGAAGGGATGTGTGTCCATGAAGAAACCCCTACACTTCACCCTCAATCTGATTTTGAGTTTTATGTGCCACCTCCACCAACTAGTTCATCTTGTCCTCACCATATCACTATTTACCTTTATGGAATTGTGGTACGGGAACCTAAGGAGGATCAATTGGTTGATAAATAAAGAGAACTCTTGGTTGAAGAAAACCTACATCCTTGACAGCCTCATTGGGTCAAGTCACATGATTTCAAGATGCCTCTTCTTAGCATTACCATGAAGGATAAAGAGATGGAAGATATTATATCCATTGAAGAAGACTCTACAATTGATAAAAATGTTATAGATGATCATCTCAAACATTAAGTGGAATGTACTATCAAGAATGAAAGTCAAGTCATCCCTCAAGAAGTGGCAGTCCTAGGAGAGTTTCATGAGACTAAGATAGAAAAAATAGTTCTTGGAGATGGCATCCATGAAGAAGAATATATATGGTAGAGGTTCAATGACATTTGCTTTGAATTTGATGAGTTGTGTGAAGCTTCTATTTATCCAAATTATTTCACACCTGAAGAAAATCTTGTTGATGAGTTTAAACATGATATTGAGTTTTCAACCAAACATAAAGAGGAAGCTCTTTCTGCTGGTCAAGAACCTGCTGTTATGAAGTCACTTGGTGATGATAGTATACAAGATGTTGTTATTGAAGATGATCCAATACCACATCCTACCTTGAACCACTATCAAATCCATTAGAACTTGAAGAACATTCATTTGATGAAATCATACATCAAGAAGAGAAGATTGAAGAGATAGTGGTTTTAGAGGATGAAGAGGACAAATTGGTAGCTATAAATGAAGCTCTTACAAGAGCTTGAAGAGATTTGCCAAGTTAAGGGCCAAGTGTATGATAAGGTGCAGGAAGATTCTTCCATGGAGGACAATGACCAAGATTAAGAATAATTTTCAAAGCTCCTTAATAAGCTAGAAGAATTTTCAGCTGAGAGGAAGCCTAATCTTGTTGAGATCGCTATGGAAGACAAAAAAGTATGCCTTGTTGAATCACCACTTAAATCTGTAATGGATGATCTACATGACAAAGTTGAGGCTATTTGGAGGCAAGAGGAGTTCATTTCCTTAGTTAACTTGTTTGGATCTATTTGGTTCTTATTGAACATCATGCCAATGAGGTTGGCAAACATTGTGAAAATGTTAGAGGCATCAATGCTAAAAGGCAAAGGGATACATGCCTCACTAAATACCTCACGTCATGAAGCAAGGAAGGTTTCAAAATTTTCCTTTGATCCAGGAAGGAGGTATGATTGATTTTTAATTGTATATAATAGGTTGTTTTTTAATTCCCCTAAGTACTTTGAGCACATGTGTAGTTGCTTTGTTGTTGTGTGTCTTTTGCTTTGTTTGGTTGAGGTAGTCAAGTGGTCTTATCTTGATC